>JASEVX010000015.1:2957064-3335251 GCA_031761405.1 Serripes groenlandicus
TTCATCACTAGCTACTTTTGCGTAGTAAGAGACAAGGGAATTTGCATTGTCAAGGGGGGGTAATCGAAACTACTGCTGTGTTGTTAAATACAGGGATTGGTGTGAATGAGGTTCCTTTAATTCTTCGAATCTTATTCCAAAAATCCCTGGAATTGTTAGGGTTTACTATGCAGGATTCGCAGAATTCAGCCCAGTTTTTTGTTTTGACCTTTTTGCAGTGGGCTGTTGCTTCTTTCAATTTGACCAGATTGACTTATAGCCGAGGTCGCTGAAGGCAGGGCTTTAAACGACACCATCAATATCAACAGCATAAAATCAAAAGTCGTGCAAATATGCCCAGAACATAACCACTTCATAGCAATAAAAAAAACCTGAGCCACCCCGATGTCGTATCCCGAAAGCACGACCTCCAGTACAGCGGGCAGCACCCTCACCTGTTGCAACACTGGTCATGAGTACAAATTGTCCCACTTTCATTAATGTACCAAGGGCTGTGGAATCTCGGCTAGAAACGCTTAACTCCCCACTCAAATTGAAGGGTGTGAGGAGGCGCTACGGCCAGGGATCACCAGCTGTTGATGGCGTAAAGAGACAAATCTTCCGATTATAATTTCAATATGGACTTTAATGTTTCAGCCCACAAACATACTGAAATCAAACACTTTTTAGACTCAAATCAAATTGTTATACTCTGTATTCAGGAATCTAAACTCAAGAGTAATACCTTAACAAACATTCCTGGGTACAGAGCAGAATACAAATACATAGACACACAGAATAATTTAGGCTTTGGGGGGGTTAATTACTTATTTCAAAAACGGGGTCAATTACAAAAAGGGGGGGGGGGGCGACCTAGAAACTTTATGTGACAAAGCACGGACTCGTGCTGCACAACGATGCAATCCCAGTCTGTAAACCATGCAAAAAAATTAAAAAAAATGTACCATGGTGGAACGAATTTTGTGAAAAGGCAGTCAATGAGAGAAAGCATGCAATTTATACTTTAAAACAATCGCCTAGTGAAGTCAATCTGGTCAAATTGAAAGAAGCAACAGCCCACTGCAAAAAGGTCAAAACAAAAAACTGGGCTGAATTCTGCGAATCCTGCATAGTAAACCCTAACAATTCCAGGGATTTTTGGAATAAGATTCGAAGAATTAAAGGAACCTCATTCACACCAATCCCTGTATTTAACAACACAGCAGTAGTTTCGATTACCCCCCCTTGACAATGCAAATTCCCTTGTCTCTTACTACGCAAAAGTAGCTAGTGATGAAAACCTAGACCCATCCGTTTTGGCCCATCAGAAACAATTTGAACAAGATCACCAAGAGTTCGTAAACTCTCCTCTTTTAGAAAATGAAAACTTAACCCTTAACACCGACTCTTCACTATCAGGAACTAAAAGACTGTATTAGTAGAACAAAAAACTCCGCCGCGGGACTAGACAAAATTGCTTACCCAATGTTCAAACATATGTCTGAGACAGCCTTAAACATATGGCTATTTTTTTCAATAAAGTATGGAGTGAATGCGAATTGGAAGCCAGCCTGCGTCCAATAACTTGCCATTTGAAAGACAACACAGCGGATAGTATATATGTGCTCCAGTTTACATCTTGATACATGCTATTAACTTTAGATGTATCGAGCCTACCCAATTTCAAGTGAAATAGAGATATCTCTATAATTAAGAGAGATATCTCTATCAGTTAAAGAGATATATATCAAAGAAGCTTGTTATTTAAATTAAGAAATGTTTCCTTAATGTTGGCCGATATCTCTAATCTAGACAGATATATATGTCAGTTAGAGAGATATATGAGCCAGTCCACGACAAAACCTGTATTAGTGACATAACGTATGACGTTTGGAATTTCCAATTTTATGACGTCACATTTTTCGTCAACGTCGGTTTACCGTAAACAGTATTATCTTGAATTTAATTTCCAAAGTTAATATGTATTTGTTTAAAAATCTCTCGGGTAAATGCTTAGTAAATTAAAAATTATGCAATTACTTCCAGCGAAATTTTCATTAAAAATCGGGTATTTGTAACACCGAATTATAGAGAATAAAGTTACCTGTGTCATGATATAAATTTAATGTTTCTGCCATGACGATTCAGATAAAAATACCCGTTTGTTAATGAAAATGTCGCTGGAATATTTTCAAAGTAATTACATCATTTTTAATTTTTTAAGAAATACATATCATTAAGATCACCCTTTCTACTTCAAGATACCAGAATTTCAATAGAATCAGAATGCCGTTTTACCGATGTCGCACGTCGTAACGCACATTGCGAATTTTGAACTGAAACGCAGTTAGTGGAATTAAAATTGACAACCTTTTGTTTTGCATAATAAACATCAACTTTATGGTATCATGAAATCTACTCCCTACTAAAAATGGATATTTTAATTTATTTCTTCCCGAATAGTTATTTTATTGCAAATGATACAGTATATAAATAGACGTAATACAGGATACAGGGTTAATCATACTTGGAAATCTGTTTATATATTATTATACAAGGGGTAATCAAAAAGTAATAACACTTTCTTAGTGATTCTTGTATTAGTTAATACATATTTCGGAATTCATACCATATGTATATTTGTTTTTGCTCTACCTTATGGCGAATTAATATTTCTAAAATAGTCATTAGTTTAGTTATAGATTGTTGTCAAAGAAACGAGTTGAGGCATAGGCGGGACACAGCATAATTTTACAAGAAAGTACCAGTTTAAGCTGTGTATATTTCAAATATATACAAACAGAAGATACCGAAAATGTGCATGACATTATTTTGTTGTGAAATAGTAAAGTTTTTTAGCGACGTGCAAGAACGTTATGTAAAAAAAGACGTCAAATGAACGTCAAATTTAGGAAATTTAGCAAAATGCTAAATAATAAAATTATATCTCAACGTAGACAAAAATCAAAATAGTAATTTGAAATGTTTATTCAGTGGAGTTCACCAGGAGTCAAGCAGTCACTAGCGATGTAAATATACACTTTTGGCAGGAGGAGGTAACTTTTGTATTCGGAACTCCTCGGTACAGTTAAATATATAAATACATATTGGTTTAGACTAGAAAGTATGATAATAGATTATTAGCTCAGTCGGTTGAGCCGGTAAGATTAACGAATTCAGTCCTATGACATGGGTTCGATCATTCTTTTTCATTTAGCTTTGATCTATGTGTATGTATGCATATATTTATTTAAGGTTTTATTATTTTATTTGTTTTTTTTATTTTTAGATTTCATTGTTTTCTTCATTTTTAGCTCGACTTTTGAAAAAAAGAGAGCTATTGTCATGACCCTGGCGTCGTCGTCGGCAGTGGCGGCGGCGGCGTGGTCGTCCGGTTAAGGTTTTTTGTTTAGCTCATTTTTGTTCTCCCTGTCAGTCGAGCGTCTGTGCCGTACGCGGTGCTCTTGTTAATATTCATTATAACTATATTACATAAAGATCATCAAAAACCTTGACAAAAATAGTGTAAATAATATATCATCATCATTATCATAATAATCATCATCATCATCATCAACATCATCATCATCATCATCACTATAATGCGATTTCGACTGCATGGCTGTGTATGCTATAATACGTCGTTCTACATTTGTATGCCACATTCATACCTTCGCAGGTAAATATAAAATCACGATAATTAAGGACATTGCGCGATTAATAGTTACGTAGAAACTACATAAAATAAAAAAATGTACATGTAATCCATTACGACTCGAACTCGGGACCTAGGCATAACGAGTTCAATGCTCTTGTTAAACCGCTAACTTTGCATTCGAACTGGTGGTGTGTCAGGATTTTACTTATTATCAAAACGGGCGAATATTGTTATGCTCATCCCTATTTTGGATAATAGAACAATCCATTAGGTTTCGTCATGGCTCACTGCTCGAATTGGGTGTATACCTAAAATGTTATTATGTTAGCATGAATTACGGTATCAACCCGTCACTACTCATTGAATCACGAAATTTCTATATGTTGCGTTACTGATGCACAATTCTCACTTTAGCATATATCGATATTGTTGAAAATATCATTCTCGCTATCTCGTAAAAATTCAAGTATTCTTTTGTTGTATTTTTAATGTATTTACTATATAAATTGCAATATAGTAGCTACTTTGAATCTTTAAAGAGAAGCAAATAAATACAACCTACCATTGTTTACTAGGGGGGGAAGGGGTACTTAAAAGATTGAAATTGATGATTATAATGAAAACATGTGGTGTGTATTTTATTACCTACACTAGATGCGTATCAATCTACTATTTGTGCAGTGAACGTTCCGAAGCGCGACAGACGTTTAACTGCATTATGATTTATTAAAAATCGGCTTGATATATATTCTTAAAATTTTGGCAAATGGTAGACGAACATGTGCCTAAAATGATATATCTTTTAGATGAATATCTCTCGGGCGAATTTTTAATAAATCAGAAATAATCTTATAACTGTTAAAATGTTTTGGAGAAACTTTCCTTTTAATTCGCATTTTGTTGTCTAATTTGTCATGGCAGATGTATGGAATTGATATCAGCACGCATGAAATTATATTCCCTACTGTCTGCCGTCTATTTTATCCGAATATCACTTCAAACGAGAAAAGAATGGCGGTTTCATTAACCACACTATCATTGTTGCAATGACATACGTTGTGACGTTAAAAACGACGTTATTTCAAAGGTATGATTCCACCTTATTGTAAAAAACGCCGTTTTTTTTTCCGTTTTCTTATGACAGTTGGTATGTTTATATCGTAATTAAGAGAGTATATGTAGGACTATTTGGCTAATTCTGGTATCATTATGAAGGTAAACGGTTGATATTTTAGGAAATACAAAAAACTCAAAAAATAGTTTTTTGTCACTAATACAGGTTTTGTCCTGGACTGGCTCATATATATATATATCTAATCTATCTTTTTCAGAGATAAGATATCTTCTAAAAAGCAAATTTCGCGCGTATTTGTCTAGAGACATCTCTCAAAGTTAGAGAGGTATGTTTCAAACGAATACATACTTAAACGGCTCGTTTAAAAGATGTTTCTCTAACGATGAGAGATATATCTACAAAATAGATGGATATCTATCTGAATTAGAGAGATATCTTGCTTTTAACACGATATCTCTTAACAATAGAGATTTCTCTCTACCTTACAAATATCTTTCTAGCTTAGAGAGTTATCTCTCAAACTTACATACATATCTCTCATTTTCAGAGATATTTCTGTAATGTATAAGTATATCTCTCTAACACACCAGAACTCCATACAACATACTTTCCAAGCAACTGGCTGTTTTTTCCACATAGATTGTTAGCCCATTGGTAGACGACGAAAGTCTTTTGTCACAGTGACTTTAATTAAAAGTCGGATAGAATGTTGGCCGAGCTGGGTTTCGAACTCACAGCCCGTTGATTGACAGCTCGCGCCTCTACCGAAAGATATATCTCTAAGTTATAGCGAACATGTTAGAGAGATATCTTTCTTATATAGAGATGTATTTTTAAAAATTAAAGAGAAAGCTCTTAAACGAACAAAAAGTAAAACGGATTGCCATATAAATATGTAGAGCAGGGAAAAACCGAAAGAGGACTGATTACCTTTGTTAATGTCTATAAAGTATTTATACATTTTAACCTTGATGAATTTACATTAACATAAACAAGTAACGCCAGAGGAAAAACACCCGTTTATTAAAATATCTGAGTACCCGGCCGGCCTAATACAATACATAGATAAAATGATGCCTCTCTGCTTGATGTTGAGTCGTTGCAGCCCCCCCCCCCCCCCCCGATGAATGGAAAACAGGTGGAACATGTTTGGTTAACCGACTCTAAGGAACGGTATATCGACAAAACCTATTTAGGTTTCGCAAAACAGGTTTTGAGTTGTGTGACTATGGAACACAGTGCAGATTATTGAACTGAAAGATAGTTTTAACATTGAAAAGCAATTATCGTGTTTATTCGGCAGGAACGGTCCAATCAGAACTCGGGCGTATTTTTTCTTCCTGCTGCATTTCAAATGAACAAAAACGCTCAGTATTCGTTGGTTATTTTTGGGGTGGTTTTAAGTACGGTATGTTTGATAGTATATCAGGTTATTGAAATGAAAACTGTAGCCCTAAGAGGAAAGATACAGAGACTGGTTAGTCAATGGAAGGCTATTTTGCAATGATGATAACAGTAAATGTGTATACACGGTTGTTACGACGTCAGCCAGTGTGGCACTTAGGGGTCACTTCCTCGTCGTCTATCCGCCTATTTTGATTTTGACTTAGGTTGTAGTTATAAGTTGACGATGTAGGCGACGCTTGTGTCCCTTCAAACATTTTGTTTTATTTAAACCACGCAGCACAAAACTAACCATACGTATGTATTTGACCATTATTCCGCCTTTACTGAGTATGTGTATTTTCTAAACCATTTGCACTGAGTTTGTTACACTGGTAAGACTTAAGAATATATCGGTCAAACTTTGCGTCTATAAGAAATATCCGTTCGAAGTCTTCTCGAGGTTGTCCTCATTCTGTGTTGTTTGAAAATATATATATAAAAAAAGCGTTTACTACTATTGAGATATAAAGGTAAACAGAATTTGAGCCTTCCCGCGAGAAAACCAACATTATGGCCTCTGCGTAATGTATCGACACAGATCAGCCCGCGCTGTTCGCGCTGACTGATCCGGGTCGACACATTCCGTCTCCGGGAGATAGAGGTATAAAGTAATAACTCCTAAAACAGAAAATCAACAGGGGGTGAAAAGTGTCTATCCGGGTAAGCCAGCGCGGCATGCTTAAGCTGATCCGGGACGATACTTTACGCCACGATGTTGGTTTTCCTCGCGGGACGGCTCATTTGATTGCAACCTTTTTCTTTACTATGTATTCGTTTTAGAGATATCTCTCTAACTGAGAATGATATCTCTGTAAGAGAGAGATATTTCCCTCTAATTTAAAACTGAATATCTTTCTAAATTAGAAATATATCTCTATATATGTTTAGAGAGATTTCTTGCTTTGATCATGTTTGAAAGAGATCTCGATATCTTAGATATATCTCTATATCTTAGATATATCTCGATATCTTAGATATATCTCTATAACTTAGAGGATTATTTCTCTTATATGCTTTAAGGGGTACCTCTATACGTTAGTGAGACATTTTCTATCTTTTTTAAAGGTTTATGTTAGAGAAATACCTCTCGAAATATTTGTTGGTGTATGCAAAATAGTTTCTCCCCTTAGTCAGTTGTCAAACAAAAGCATAGTTCTTTCGAACAATGAAACGCAGTTAGTGTCATTCATTCAACCAATCAAACTTGAACATTGTCATTCAATAGAGTCGATGCGTAAAAGCAGCAAGCGTAGTCGAACTGAAAACTATGTTGAAAACGGCGTTTAACATTAACTAATCAAACAAACAATTGGCGGAGAATTTGATAATCAAACACAAATTAAATTCACCATATACCTATATTAAGATGATTTATTACATGAAAACCAAATGTACATACCTTTGTTTAATAATAGGGAGCGCTTACTTACACGGCAATACAAGTCATAAAGAGATATCTCTCTCATAAGACATCAATCTTATTTTGAGATATATCTTGTAAACGTGCTTAAAGAGATATCTCTACGTAAGAAAAAAGAGAGTGTTATCTTCTATTAACCCTTTCCCTCATACGACAATTCTGCAGCAGACGACTTTGAACATATTTTGTCAAAACATAGAAAATCTCCATAATTTAATGGATAACCTATGACTAAAAGTGGAAAACATTGTGGCAAAAGGAGAAATTGCTCGTTTGAGCAATTTCTTCTTTTGTCACTATGTTTTCAAAAGGCTGTCTGCTGCAGAGGTGTCAGAAAGCGTTTATATTAGGGAAAGGGTTAAGATATCTCCTTGAATCTGGTTGATATGTGTGTAATATTGAGATATATATCCCTAACTTAGAGATATATCAAAGCTACATAGATATCTCTGTCGAAATATGTTTATCTAAGGTAGAGAGATATCTCTGTACGATAGATAGATATAGATAGATATATCGCTAAGTACGAGATATCTTCTGAACAGCAAAATGTCTCTCTAATTGATAGAGATAGCTCTCAAATGAATTATAGTAAAACGGCTTGCCATATTTGAGCCGTCTCGCAAGAAAACCAACATTGTGTGCGTAAAGTATCGAGCCGGATCAGCCTAAGCATGCCGCGGAGGCTTAACCGGATAGACACGTTTCGCCTCTTGCTGATTTTCTGTTTCAGGAATCATTACTCTATACCTCTATCCCCCTAAGACGGAATATGTCGGCCCGGATCAGTCTGCGCGGACTGCGCATGCTGATCTGGGTCGATACATTACGCAGATGCCACGGTGTTGGTTTTCTCGCGGGACGCCTCAATTATAATTTATATGGCACTCATTAATATTCATTCTAAAGTTAGAGACAAAGCTAACTTTAAACATTTTATACGCATATATCGTAATTAGCTTTGTACGTAGCTTAGAGAGCTGACAATACCGTGGTAACGGGTACGAATCCCTGAAAGGAAATATCTTTTTATAATGATACTCTTCTTCGCGCTCATTGTAATTTGAGGATAGTTTCTTTTAATATTTAAGCATTAATGTATACTAATTAATTATATATATTCTGTATATGATACATTGTAATTTCTCGAGCAAGATTACATATAGGCGACTTAAGAAAAACGGATGGAGAAATGAATCTTAAGATTGGCTATAAGATGTTTTCTAAAAAGACAACAAAAGCAAAACGATAATACTTTCGACAACGAAGACAGGCAAATAGGACCAAAAGCACAACGATCATACCGCCGAAAATTAACGAAGACAGGCGAATAGGACCAAAAGCACAACAATCATACCGCCGAAAATTAACGAAGACAAGCGAATAAGACCAATATCACAACGATCATATCGCCGAAAATTAACGAAGACAGGCGAATAGAACCAAAAGCAAAACGATCATATAAGACCGACGGTTTTATTAATTATTCGTATGATATATCTCTCTCTCCCCCTGTATACAGGGGAGATATATTGTTTTTGTCCTTGATGTCTGTCTGTCTGTCTGTCTGTCTGTCTGTTCGTCCCCAAAATCTTGTCCGATCCATATCTCCCAGACGGCTTGAAGGATTTTCATGAAACTTGGGTCACATGTTCACCTCATCAAGGCGACGTGCAGAACCCGCGTCTCGACAATATAGGGTCAAGGTCAAGGTCACGCTTGAAGGTCAAAGGTTTGAGGCTTTATTTCGTGTCCGCTCCATATCTCCCAGACGGCTTGAAGGATTTTCATGAAACTTGGGTCACATGTTCACCTCATCAAGGCGACGTGCAGAACTCGCGTCTCGACAATATAGGGTCAAGGTCAAGGTCACGCTTGAAGGTCAAAGGTTTGAGGCTTTATTTCGTGTCCGCTCCATATCTCCGAGACGGCTTGAAGGATTTTCATGAAACTTAGGTCACATGTTCACCTCATCAAGGCGACGTGCAGAACCTGCGTCTCGACAATATAGGGTCAAGGTCAAGGTCACACTTGAAGGTCAAAGGTTTGAGGCTTTATTTCGTGTCCGCTCCATATCTCCGAGACGGCTTGAAGGATTTTCATGAAACTTGGGTCACATGTTCACCTCATCAAGGCGACGTGCAAAACCCGCGTCTCGACAATATAGGGTCAATGTCAAGGTCACGCTTGAAGGTCAAAGGTTTGAGGCTTTATTTCGTGTCCGCTCCATATCTCCCAAACGGCTTGAAGGATTTTCATGAAACTTGGGTCACATGTTCACCTCATCAAGGTGACGTGCAGAACTTGCGTCTCGACAATATAAGGTCAATGTCAAGGTCACGCTTGAAGGTCAAAGGTTTGAGGCTTTATTTTGTGTCCGCTCCATATCTCCCAGACGGCTTGAAGGATTTTAATGAAACTTTGGTCACATGTTCACCTCATCAAGGCGACGTGCAGAACCCGTGTCTCGACAATATAGGATCAAGGTCAAGGTCACGCTTGAAGGTCAAAGGTTTGAGGCTTTATTTCGTGTCCGCTCCATATCTCCAAGACGGCTTGAAAGATTTTCATGAAACTTGAGTCACATGTTCACCTCATCAAGGCGACGTGCATAACCCGCGTCTCGACCATACCGGGTCAAGGTCAAGGTCACGTTTGAAGGTCAAAGGTTTGAGGCTTTATTTTGTGTCAACTCCATATCTCCAAGACGGTTTGAAGTATTTTCATGAAACTTGGGTCAGATGTTCACCTCATCAAGGCGACGTGCAGAACCCGCGTCTCGACCATACTGGGTCAAGGTCACGCTTGAAGGTCAAAGGTTTGAGGCTTTATTTTGTGTCCACTCCATATCTCCTTAAAGGATTTTCATGATACGTGGGTCACATGTTCACCTCATCAAGGCGACGTGCAGAACCCGCGTCTCGACCATACCGGTTCAAGGTCAAGGTCACGCTTGAAGGTCAAAGGTTTTAGGCTTTATTTCGTGTCCACTCAATATCTCCAAGACGGCTTGAAGGATTTTCATGAAACTTGGGTCAGATGTTCACCTCGTCAAGGCGACGTGCAGAACCCGCGTCTCGACCATACTGGGTCAAATGTTACAGCTGCAGTAAAAATATGTGTTTCTGTAAACCATTTGAAATCATGTCCACTTTGTACCAGGTCAAGACAAAACATTAGTATTTAAAAATTGAGTACTGTCCAACTTGGTCAAATTTTTGTTTGTCTGCTTTATAGGTTGGAATGTTTTGAGAGATTTTGACAGATATTTGAGGAGGAGACATATGTTTTTGTCAAAACAATTCTAGTTATTCTTGATTTTTAGACGCTGACTCTTAATAAGATATATATATCTATACATACAGAGATGTCTCTCTATCTAAGAGCTCTTATCTTGTCTGTCATTTATCAACATAGTTACAATATATAGTGTGGATCTTTTATGTCTACTAAAGTGGAAATATTATACTAAATGGTGGCAGCTTGTTTATTTGTCCTTCATAATTTTATTTTGGATATATGAGATGCGCCTCCAACTTTGACAAATAGGTATTTATTGGTTATTGGCAGACAAATGTGTCATTTCAAACATGTTGGTTTCTTACAGACATTGTTTAAATATTGGTGTGTTTTTTCATATCAAATATTGCATATACTTCCCTCATACAGATGCCCATAATCAACAGTACTTCCAGTGCTTTGATTCTCAACCCATCCCGTTTATGAATGAAAAATGTATACGCCTTTTTGGGACAACATTTGTTTTTTTAAAAAAGGTATATTATTGACTAAAATATGAAATCATTGTTGGAAAATGTGAATTGATTAATTTTGAGGATTTCTCACTACATCAATGCATTATAACTTGTCCTCTGTAGATACGTGAAAAGTTGTCTTTATGGGAACAAAAATTACATTTAAATTGGTAATGCGCATCGAATAATGTTTCAAACTTCCCGATAGTTTTCATTGGTGTTTACCAGTAGATTTAAATCCCCAAATGTTCCAATAGTTGCACATAACACGTGATTACATTTTATAAAAGGAGCTCTGGTTGCAATCCCGGGCCAGATCGACTGCAGGTGGTGTCCACTAGAGTTAACACTTTGTTAAACGCATACTGACGAAAAACGCCATCATGAAACCCACTGTAACACTGAACGAGAAAACCGGGGTCCCCGTCGTACAACAGCAGGTAGGCTTTATTTATAATAACACTCAAGTGCTTTGTTATCTAAAACATTACATGGTGTATTTTGTCTTAGACATAACATGTTGTTGTTTTTAATTTAAGACATTACAAGGTTTTTTAAAATTTAAGGAAATATATGTTTTGTTTATTTAAGACATCACATGGTTTTTGTTTTTATCTAAGACATTACACTTATTTTTTATTATCCAAGACATTGCATGTGGTTTTTTATCCAAATCATAACATGTTTTTTTTTTATCCAAGACATTACATGACATGTTGTTTTTTATCCAAGACATTACATGTGGTCTTTTTATCTAAGACATTACATGTTTTTTTTTATCTAAGACATTACATGTTGTTTTTACATTACGTTTTTTTTTTTATCTAAAACATAAGATGTTTTGCTTTTTAAATCAATAGTGTATGGACTCTAGCTTTCTACAAATTTGGAATCTACGAGTCTGCAATTTACTTGATTTACAAGTTTAGCTTTCCCATTATATTTCGAATTGTACGGCGATATTAAACAAAATATATAAAACAACCGCATACTTTTTATTAACAATTGCAATTTCTTTAAAACAAGGTAACGGCATAATATTGTCTGCAAATGTCTATTATGAAAAAAACATAACATAGACCAGTTTGTAAACAAACAAAACAGACATGGGGCCAGCATCTAGGGGTTAGCCTGTTGTATCTGTTCCCTGAATATAGTCCCAGGCTTTATCGAGCTCTGGACTTCTCCTCTATACATACAGGTGTAGGGGTTCCCATGTTACACAGAGGTTTGCCCCAACTTTTAAATTACACATATGTTACAACAACACTAGAGAACATGCAGCTTGCGAGCGTGTCAGACCAGGGGAAAGGCCATTTTGATAACCCAAAAAAGCTTTCTTTTCTCCCCAGAACCGCCTCCTTCAAAACGTAAAATTTGACATTGCCTTAAAAAAAAAGTCATGGCATCTTTGGATTTTTCACTGACTGGAATTAAGCCCTTCTTATTGTCTGACGAAATAAATGAACCCTAATTGGCATAATTATTTTTCTCGAGTCCTGTTAAACATTACAGCACGTTTAAAACTAAAGCTGAAGATTTATTAAATATTATTATTTCTTAAGAATGTCCATTGAATTAATTATTATCTTATAAGTGTTCACTGAAAACAATTTATTTTGTGTGAACTTGTGTCAGCAGTAGTAGTTTTGTCCCAGATTCTCTTTGTGTTGCCATACTTTCGTGCGCCTTGTATCTCCATAACTTAACTTAATTCTGAAAAGATACTAAGACTAGAAGTTAGAAACAATCTAAATTATTTAAATAAGGGGATGGGAGTGCATTAACTTTAAGATTTGTTTGTCTGAGTTGCCCTTCAAGAAATGCAGGAAAAATGAATCTGGTATTGGAAGGTGTACTGAGGAATTGTGGGTCCAAAGACTTTTGCAAGAGAGACAACTGTGATAGGGGACTTTGGCAAATCGGGACCAGTAATCTCCCTTGCAATTACAAACACTTTATTACAAATTGCTAAAAATTGGATTATAGAATATAAAAGTAATATAATCTGTATTAAGTTGTGTTACTTAAGAGTGTAAATATCTGGTTATTAAATCGTTAACGTGTTTAAATTTTCGACGTAAAATATAACGAAGAATTTACATGTTATTGTTCATGCTAATTTACGTATTTATCATTTTCGTAATAGAAAACGATGATGATTTAATGTTCTTTTGACGGAAAAGAATTTCAGCATATTTGTTTTAAAAAAGCAATATAAATAGTCTATAAGCGGATTCTGAAACATGGCATTCAAATCGAGTTAGGATGTAGATGCATCCGTACCATACGTAATCAGAATCAACCTGGTGAAACTTTAGAAAAGCGATAATGTGAAGGCAAAGTTTTAAAAAGTAGAAACATTTACTGTTATTGAACACAAAAGATGCATAAAGGTGGCCTTTTCTCAAAGTTTCCGAGGTTTCAAATTGTTTATTGTAACAAAGTGGGTGGATACAACATCTGATAATAGCCAAACTGAAACATAATCAGAATAATTATTTTTGTTAATTTATTTTTAATCCTTTTAATTTGGGAACCACATAGTGGCAAATGGAAACAAATGATAATGCCGATCATCAAAACGATAATTTTGGGACAAAATTACTTTTCTATTTCAACCATACAATTATTAAGTGTTAACACGAAATAAATAAAATAATTCACATTTTTATATAGCTTAATTAAGGGATAAAAATACAAAAATTGCTGACTTTAAGAACAGTTCCTTAGAGTTGAAGATTAATACACCGTTTAGAATCATTTTAATGTTTTGCATCGGTGAAATAGGTTTAAAGAACGTTATTTAAATAAATATACTTTGTTTTAATAAATTTCATTTAATAAGATTTCAGTCTTTATTGAAAATTGCAAAAAAAAAAGGGGGAAAAAAGAAAGAAAATACTTTTCTCTAATGTAATGATTTCAAACTTATCTTTAATAAGTTTTTTAACGAAACACATCTCTTTTTTATTATTTGCGTCGGTGCAATATGTAAAAACTAGGAATGTCAGCGATTAATCGCTTACTCGGTTAACCGTATATTATTCGATTAATCGGTCTCGGAAAAAACCCATATTATTATTAAGCTTTATTGCATAAAACATACATACGTGTTTAAAGCAAATACAGTTTAACACAAAGACATGAATTTCGTAAAGGAAAACATACAATTTTCGGAAGAGCAAAGTAGTGGTGATTGTAGGTGGATAAATTTTAAGTTCTGATTAACATTGCCTCATAAATAAATCTACTTAATACGCTTATAGTTGTTTTACATGTTTCAGACATGAGATTTATAAATTTTTGTGTCGTTGGCCATGTGAAATAATACTCTTAAGTCTGTGTATTTTGTACATATAAGAAGGAAATGCTATGTTTACATAACTGTGAAAACAGCCGCACTGGATTTTATTAATGACCGTAGTGTTAATCGTATAATTGTGGCTTATCTAACGATTAATAAGAGGACAGTTTGTTTCTTATTAAAAAACTTTGATGTCTTATACAAGGCAAAGACTAGTGTTTATTACTTATTTGTTATATTCGGCATTTGTTTTGATAATGCAAATAATTGGAATGAATGTGATAAATTTGAATTGTTGTATTTTTAAATTATTTTCCAACACGGTTTAAAGAATAGTTTGAAAGTTTTAATACATTATAAATCGAATAATGGTTGCTTCGTTAAAAAGAAATCTACTGAATATTGCCATAATGCCGCTTTCGATAACCGGAATCAAGTGAATATTGATTGTCTATGAATCTATACGGTTAACCGAGTAACCGGTTACAAAATTATACGATTAACCGGTTAGTAATAGCGGTAACCGTTGACATCCCTACTAAAAACTTAAAACCAACGTTATTCAAATATTTAATCTAAAACATTTTTTTTTTTTAAATATATAAAATAAGATTTTATATTTTTGTGAAATTGCACAATAAAGGCGGTAAAAAATAATAACGAGTATTTAGAAATAATAACATTCCAGGTATTTTCACACAAATTTGTAGTTATTGACTTTTTAGATCTAGATTGGTTACACTGGTCGTCACGTTCTCGGAGTTCTTATACCTTTTACGCATTTTGTAGTTATGTAATTTGTATAAGTGCACAATTGTGATTTCGTTTTTTTTTTATATTTTAGCTATGCATGATTCTGATTTGATTTCAGTTTCACAATAAACGAACTAATTATACTTTGTGCAGGTTCCCACGGAAGTTTCTCCCAAAAGCAAATGGCTGAAATACGCTGGACTGTGTTTGCTGTTGATATTCATGGCCACTATCACCGTCTTCGTCGTGATGACATATAACAACACTAAGGTAACAATGGAAGCACGCCACGCGTAAATCGACTTTTACAAGGGTTTGAAACGAGTAGCAAAGACTGTCAATGTGAATAATTGTTAAGTCGGCTTTTTCTATAGACTGTGTGTATGACTGGATGAAGATCCTGAGAAGTCTGTGATAGTCGGGATTTCTGCTGGTCAGGTCGTACAGTCCCAAATGGCTGCCTAAAGTTTGCCGATATCCGATAGCTCCGTCGGTGGCGACGTGGGCTGCTGTCAACCCCGGGGATTCTCAGTTCGAACATCAGCTCTGCCAACATTCTTTCCGACGTTTGAAAAAAGTCAATTCGACCAGCGCCATTTGTCTTCTACCAATGGGCTTATACTATATTTGGAAAAGCAGTAAAAAGCTTGGAAAGACTTTTGTGGAGTACTGCTGTAAGAAAGTCATAACATGCATGGATATGTTATCTGGCCGCCGTGATATGACTGACACATTGTTGCAAACGGCGTTAAATGATGCTTACATGGAAGCAATTAGACCTAATTTCGATGCTACAATAAAGATATCTGAACAGCAACAACAAAATTCGTTACCAGGGTAGTCAACCACGTGGCGTGTTTGCAAATACACGCATGCATAAGGCGTAAAATTAATACACGGCTGTTTGTTCATTTCGAAATATAAATTTTGCGTAAGCTATCACTTTTATAACCATTCTTAGTACTTTAAGCACCAAAACTCGGGAAACAGTCCCTAAAATAAATCCTGGTTTGTTCTGATACATTTTGAAAGCATATATAACTAAGTAAAGGCATGCATCTTGTGTTATTTTTCAGGCGAGTGGACAAAAGGTTGACACGGATGTTACTGTCAATATGAATGGCGCCGAGAAAACAAAGCAGAACGATGTGGTAGGTCTAGTATAGTTGTTCTCGCTTGGCATTACATTGATAGCACTGCATTATCATGAGTCAATTGCAGCAAATGACAGTTTACCAATTTGTAATAGATCATACATGTATTGCATCTTTGTATTTACAAAACATTGGTTAAAGAGCGTCGACTCCGATTGTTCGATATGTTATATTGACAGGTGTTAAGGTTGGTAGTGTTCATAAAACCAATGAATACAAATAAAAAAAGAGATAACATAATGCGGACACATTCAATACCAGACTTACGTTAAAATTATAATTTTCCTGTTTCAGGAGGTAAATGTAACGTATTACATTGTACCCAGCGGCGAGGAGATCAAAGAAAACATTGTTATCTCGGACCAAGAAGAAGTCATTTCTACTCCAAAAGCAAGAATGATCTACGACTACAGAAGTGTACGTAATAAACAATGGCTTAAATTCAAACGTTAAATACACATAAATGTACTTTCTTTACAGACCTGATGGAGAGAAACATGTTTTAATGGTGTCTTTTCTAAATTATGATATGATATAATGACCAGTTGACCTATTCTTGTATTCATGTCTGATGGCAACCAGTTTTATTGTGTCAGTTGGTTGATGAACTGTTCATCAGGCCGGGAACGATTATAATTAGTCCTGAAAAAGAGCACTAGTCTTTATCGACCTTTATACTCGAATACAGTTTAAGCAAAGTCTACATGTTTAGACAAAAGATTCCTAGTTGGGTTATGCTGCATTTGCGAACTGTGAATACTTAGATGAGATTGTACATATACAGTCGCAACAGAGCCTTTACTGTCCAACTGCAGGTATTGAAGCCCTCTTTTGATGGATTTAATTGCAGCCCTTCTATAACCTCAGCAATGTCTTACAAGTAATGATGTATGTTATACTGACTGGGCTCATGTAACGCGTAAAGTTTGAATGCAAGCACCTGTTTTATTTTTAGGGTTACTTCATTACCAAATTCACCGATTCTGACGACGATACCTGTTATGTGAACAAGTTCAACGTAACGGGCAGTATTGTTGGTATCAAGGACAATCTGGTGAAAGAAAAAGTATGTTTTTATATTTCTTTTATTTTCACAACATACATTTATTTTCGTTCAATTTGAAATATATGTCATTTGTCCTAATGTTCTTTTATTTCCATGAAGGAAACCGTCAATGAAAATACATGCCCTTCATGACATTATAAATGCTTTCTCATATGTCAGGATCAGGTAAATAGTGTTATGTATGCCTACATCAACATATCTCAACAATTATAACGTACAATGTTTGAAAAACATGACATGAAATGATACTCTTACGTTTTATAGTATTTATTTAGCCCGGAACAAAGTACTTGTAATTATTCCATACGTAATGTAGAAATAGTACGACATGTGTGTAAAACATATCATATTTGTAAAGCAGTACGCCGTCCAAGTTCGGCTTCAGCGTACTCCTTACCATTCAAGGAAGCTAACATGTTGAAAGTACTGCTTTCAAATTTGACAAATGTAATTTGCTGAAAGGAATCAATGAGTGATCTAACATAATAACAGTTCATCAGAATATGCTCAGTCAACCTTGTTTCAATATCGCTATTTCCGCACCTCTAGCAATGATAAACGTCCGTGCATGTCGTGTATGCAATTGTTTGGGCGGTAGAAAAACAAGCACGTAGCATATTCGGATTACGTTAAGCGTAGTTCCTCACTGGATATATAGATAACCGAGACAGTATTTTCTATATAAGACAAACTGCTGTGAAGACGTTCTCACATTCCATTCTTTTATATAGTGGTTACGAACCTTTGTATTAATACAATGTTTTCAAGACGATTTACTAGGAAAATCGCAATTTGCTAAATAGTCTTCCAAAATATTGTAAATATCATATTTATGCAGCAGAGAAACAACATCCGAAATAAACCCTAAATCAGGAAACCCATTCTTAAATAAACTAAGGCGTAATAAAAACAAACGTTTGGCTGTACAGTCCCATTCTAATCAACACAGTTGACCATAGAAGACAAGTTTTCTCTTCTGTAGTTCGGCTGCTAGAGGAAAAGCACAAAGTAAACCAAGTTCAACATCTGGCATTGATCTACTTCTCAAACCTTGCATTTGTTTTAAACATAGTCTATGATATCTCTCTAAAGTCACCATGTCTCGATCACGAAGCGGCTGTAGAAATTCACATCCAAACATCAAAACATTGCTTTAGGAATAACAATAGATTTATAGATACTATAGCTAGATAAGGGATTACGCCCATTTACGTGTAGTCCTTCCTTAATACGCCCGAAACATGTCACCCTTACTTTCCTATCAATATGTTTAGTAAGTATAGAAGAGTCATAGTATGTATTGCATAATATTCCCAAATGATTATATTCCTCTTTTTCATAAATAATTTCATTACCCATGATCCATGAACTTGTTGTTGTTACGTTTTTATGCAGTACATGTATATAGTGATAATGAGGTGACAATTCTTTTCTGACAATACAATTTAGTTCATATGTTCATTAACTTATCGTTAAAGATTTAAGTCACTCAAGCAATCCATGAAGTTTAAACTGAGCAATTTAAGACATACAACAAAAATGCAAGATTACTAAACGCTTTGGCAGGCGATAAATGCTTTCCATCTAACACTCTTGGTTTTTTCCCCAGAGTGATCAGTTCGTGTATGATAATTCAACAGAAGTTGTGTATGAGAGTACAAATGAGCGTGTCAACAAAACCCTTTTGTCACCAAGGGCTTCTGAAATGTGTGCCAACAGCAAAGTCGTGAGTGTCTCGAGACCCTCGGCAACCGGAGGTTAGTATTCTATCTTGATAACAAATATTCGAGATATATCGATATGTATCTGGTAATATCCGGAAGACGTTATTGTCTGAGGTAATCTATTCGAGAATCAGTCGGTTCCCACTTGGCTGTTTACGAAAATATAAAGTTACCATTTTTGACTACTTTTGTCACAAGAATGGCTGCCCTTCTCAGTCAAAAGTCATTCTATGTAATTGTGTATAATGTGAATATCTTCAGATCGTAATGTATGTGCCCTTAGGAATGATTTTAATGTTACTACTTACCGTTACACAAAACGGTTTTAAACCCGTCGCCAAGCTATACCATGACAACAGACCGCCTCGATGGCGGGTTCGATTTCCGGTCAGGTCATGTCTAAAACTTTGAATACGGTAATAATGGCTTTCCCTCCTTGGCGCTCAGGGTTGTTGAGTTAGCTCGCTGGTGTAAAGACAAATGAACCAGTAATAATGGTAACTTACTAACGTGGTATTAATGAAAAAATGAAAGCGATGAAACACCATAAAAACAAATAAACCATAACAACACAGGAAAACTTATTATTTCAGATGCCAATCGGGTCCCGAGTTGACCGTTGCTTGTAATATGAAAACAAACATATCCTAATTTAATTGCATAGAACGACAACGGTAGACGGATGTTTGGATCTTTTCAACAGTGACCTGATTTCTATGATTTTAAAGTAGAAATGAATATGATAATCATAACTACTTCATTATATTAATCCAAAAATATTCCTTCCCTGCAAACAAAACCTGTTTCCTGTTTCGCCATTGAACTACTCGTACACATGTTCAGTCACTTAAAAATAACCCCACTTTCGAATTGACAGGTCATCGGTAGCTACTATTTTAGGACAAATCGAAACATCTGTCTACCGATGTAGATTAACTAGTGACGGCGTAGTGTTTATAAAAGTATACATCCAACTTCTTTTTAATTACAGATGAATCTTCGCAACGGATTAAAAGAGCGTGTCGATACAGATCGGTAAAAGTATGTAGGACAGAAAGTTATAAAAGGTGTTCCGAAACGTGCAAAAGCGGGTGGTGGCGTAGACGTCGATGCCACAGAACATGCAAAACGTATTACAAACAAAAATGCGAAACCAGGACTTACAAAACTTGTAGTTAATTAAGCATAACAGACTGGCGTTACCCGGAGTTATAACTACATCATATTTAACCCTTTCCTACAAAACGACACATCTGCAGCAGACGACTTTGAAACGTATTGACGAAAATGTTGAAAATCTTTTAAGAAGGAGGAACTGTTTATCTTGAGGGTCTAAACTATTCTACGTGTTCTCATAAGGAAGTAAGAAACTGACAGAAAAATACCAAAGAACGATAATTGAATAAGAGTGCTCTTAAATTCAATTTAAGCCTCAGTTCAAAGAGAGTCGTATTCCACGAAAATCAACCATGTCAAGTTATTACATTTATTGATAATATAAGCCTCCGTCTCAAAATATTTTATAAAAGATCAATAATAAATTATGTGTCCACCATATTATGTCGTTGTTATTCAATTTTATTTAAAGAATACGATATACAAAGATACAAATATTAGTTATTTTCGTCTTGGAATCAGAGCTCGTAAGAAAATAAAAGTCGTCGAAAGATGATCCATTATTGTAAAATGAAATTACTTACGCTGATTAGAGTATTTTGGTTATAAAATGCTTGATATTAACAACCAATTATCAACAAATAATAACATCATTGTTGGAAATTGATTGACAATATATGCATATTCTACTTACTACAGGAATGTTGGTACGTCGAACAATTCCAATACCAAACATATGGTTAAATATCTGAATTTCAAGAATTCTCTTTTATATATATATATAAGGTAGAACTAATACGCAGTAGCGATGGTTTAAAACCATATACAGTGCTGACATCGACATAATTTGTTGTTTTTTATTTTCTATTTGCATTACAAAAAGATAGATAAATCTTGAGACGAATAGAATAACATTATGTTTGTCATTGCAGAAGCCTGTAAAATGTTTCCCCGCAATATATTAACTATGCACACCATACATGATTATGTAAATTATAAAAACATCAATTAACGGTGACTTTGTTATGTATTATTTCTTTTTGTCATACACGTCTATTGAAAGATTTAGCAATAGAATTAAGATCAATTGAAATGTAAATAGACAATTACAACAACAACATGTATTCCTTATGGTGTCTTTTTAACGTTTTACCATTTTGGCACTGAGGTGCGGTCTATTGTTATGTGGAAATTTGAAAAGCATACATCATTGGACTCCCTAATTTTAAACGGAAATACATAGTAAAGTCGAGAACAAGTCTTCAAAAATTTATTTCTATAAGAACATCCATTTAGTAGTACCAAACATCAGTAAATAAATAGATTATACCTACGAATAAGATACTGTATTCCTTCACATATAAATCATCTAGTTTATGTGAATTTTGTTCAAGTTATGTCGAAACTACAGAACACCTGTTTTGGGAATGCAGAAATACGCAATTAATGTGGAATTAATTAATAGTGTTACTTAATACCAAATCTATAAAATAAACGCTTCAATTAAAGGAAATTTGTTTCGGAAGTCTTAAAGGTGGTAAGGATAATGAAATTGTTAATCATATACCGTTATTCTTATGAAACAATATATCTTTAATACGAAACAAATAAATACTATACCTACGTTTAACATGTCTAAAATTAGGTTAAAGAATAGAATCAAACTAGAAAAAGAAATTGCTGTATACAAAGGCCAATTAGAGATGCATGACAAAAATGGAGAAAGTTTCTGGATTTTTAAAAAAAAAAAAAAAGATTATTGCACATTTATCTCAAGATGTTTAATTGTTCACACAAACATTCAGTTAAATCACAGCTCCCTTTCTTGTTCCATCTCTCTTCCTTTTGTAACTTCTACAAATCATCTTTTCCATTCTAAACTTTGTTTAGAGTAGATTTTTTTTAAATCATGCTTTAAAAAAAAAGCATTTATATACAGAATGCATGATATAATACAAAACAGTTCCGGTTTGAAGTTTAAACATATATTTAGATTTTTTTTATTGTATGTATTTTATGTAAAAAAAACCCAGAATATCTGAATTTTCAAAAATAACGTTGACAATGTAAATTATTTATGGGGTATTTATGAGTGGTGAAAATAAATGTGCATGCAGTGATACGTGTACAATGTTTCTATCAAAATCGTATGAATATATTCAGAAGCAATATTGGAACGTAGTTAAGATTGCTGTAGCCAACACATATTGAACTATTTTTTACCTAAATGCCAATCTGGATTGGGGTTATACTAAATCAAATTATATATATGGGTCAGAGTATAGGTAAAGTAATGGTTATTAAACAATCGATCATGCTGAGATCCCAAGTCAGTTTGAACGGTATGGAGTAATATTCTCCTTTTGCCACGATGTTCTCAAATGTCTTCTGCCGCACATATTTCAAATGCAGTTGGGTAATGCCTCAGTAATGTTTGCTCTACGATAGCTATCTTGCACGATTTAACCCTTTCCTACATTCAGTAGAGCAGCTGCAGGCGGCTTTTAAAATATATACAAACAGTTGACATTTACTCAATCTTCATGTTTCTTTGTATATTTGGTGAGGTGCATACGTGTAAATGAATGTAAAATACATAGAAGATAGTGGCAACATTATTTCCAAATGGATAGCATTTAAAATGGCTCCCTTTATCATTGAACAGATATCAAATAGTATGCACTGTGTATCCCTTTCCCATATACAACAGATGATACAATGTATCTAAATCGTCCGGATTCTAAGCTAAGAAAATCTCTATATATGAAAAAAAATATTGAATAGAGTTGTTATCACAATGATTTTAAAAGTCGTCAACTACTTATGAATCAAAATGTGTCTGCATGTGTGAAAGGGTTAACATATACTTACTTCTATTTGTACTTTTGTAAATGTACCTTCATTACTCAAAATAAACTTTATACATATTTAACAATTTATACTTTTATTTAATTTCTCCAAAAGCCTAATTAGATTCATCTGCAGCAAAAGAACTTACCTCTTTTCAATAATCATATTTTCGTGTACGGAGATTGTTCAAGCCTAGATCTTTTCAAAGTCATCTTCTGCAAATTTGTCAAATGTGGTAAATGGTCGAGACTACTGCACCTACACTCTTACAACAGGACTCTATTAACCCTTTTCGCATGAAAACTTTTAACAGATCTGGACAAGAGTAAAACAAATCCCTGTAAGTTGAACAGATTGTGACAAATGAGGAACTGATTATTATGAGCCTCTTCTCCTTTGACACAATGTTTTGTTCAGAAATTACACGTAAGTAGGAAAGAGTTAAATGAACCCTTTACCATATGCAGACACATTTATAGCAGGTGCTTTTAAAAATATTGTGTACATTGACTTTTAATATCTATCTTAGTTTTCCTTTGGAGATAAAGATTTTAGAATGGATGTTTTCGAATGGTACTGCCCATATCTGCCTATTTAATATTGTCCATATTATAAGGTAGAACGATACCACCACAACACGTTTTCCATTTTGTTTTGGTTTTCTTAATTATTTTTCTTATAGGCCAACGGGGCCTATTTATTTATTGGGATTCGCTAGGTATCCCTTATTGTCAGGATTTTCCGTCTGTCTGTGTGTGTGTGTGTCCACATATTTGTAAAGCGACGCTCCACAGTCCAAACTGACGGGCCGATTACGATGAAACTTGGTGAACAGGTGCCATAGGGGCTCAGGGTGTGCACGTTTTGTTTCGTTACTAAGGACCCAGCGGTTGCTATGCAGCTAGCAAAACAACGCTTTTAAAAATCCAAACAATTTTTCTATCTGAATGTGGAGAGCTGAAACATCGGTACTAGATACTTCGAGATATTCCGAAAAAACGTATCTGTTACGATTTTTGATTTAGGCCTTTGTTTTCAAATGGTAGCCTTTCAAAGATAGGGTATATTTACAATCGTGTTTGACTTCAATCGTCGCTAGCGCTGCAGTGGTTCTTTTACGTCATTGACCTCCGACCTCGAGCCGGAAGTTTGCAAAATACGCAAAGGCGAAAATAACCAAGGGGAAACGGTTGAGTGTAGACGGGTGCGTCTTGGCATGTTGATAAAACATGGTTGGTTGACCAGAGAGTATTATTACTGTTCACCACAATAATGACCCTATCACACTGAATGAATGTATATTGTTTTATGGCGCATCGACAGCTAAGGTCATTTAGCGCGCAATTAAATTTAATTATTCATGATCCCTGGGTTAACAAACCAATTCTAGGCTAGAAAATGTGCCTTGCCCAAGGCACTCCACCATGACCGTAGTGCCGCGACACCGGAAATCCCCGACGCTAACCACTCGACCACAGCGGATTCCTCCCTATCACTCTAGTTCTTCATATATATATTGATAGGCGAATCCCAAGTCGCCTACCGGCTTGTGGGTGTTATTTATTACTTTGGTGTACCATTGTTTTGTTGATGTACATACACATGTTACTAAAATAAAGTATTTACTAACTTACTTAAATTAACCCTTTACCACATGCAGACACATTTATAGCAGCTGCTTTTCAAAAGATTGTGAAAAAATGGGAAACTGAACATTTTCTCCTTTTGGTACAATGATTCTAAACTCTTATTCAAGTTCATGTTTTTAATGATATCTGCTGCATATTTGCATGTGGGACAAGATTAACTGTTAAGAAGCAACCAAATAAACGGAACAATGAAAGAGATCTATACTGGTAAAGCTCTATCCTTGAAATCTTCAGAATAATGCTTTTTAAATATTTTGATTGAATGTCACTGCTTTCTATATACATACCAGATAAGTACATAAATAAAAGTGACAGAGGGACCATGGAGCAGTGATCCGTTTTTAGTGGCCTGGTGGTCTTTCCATCCAGAGATCTGGGGTTCAAATCTCAGTCTGTGTACTGGATCTTTTGGTGCTTTTAAGTGCTGGACCTTACCAGGGAAAAAAGCCTCGCGGGTATCGATGCTTTATATTACCCATCTCTATAACTGTGTTTGGAGACTGATGACTTATGAAGAGCTATTCCTTCTTTTCCAGGCACTATGGTCATGGTGGAGTGCCCTTGGGCAAGGCACATTTTCTAGCCTAGTACTGGTTTGTTTACCCAGGGATCATGAATAATTAAATTTAATTGCGCGCTAAATGACCTTAGCTGTCGATGCGCCATAAAACAATATACATTCATTCCTTCTTTTCCAACAATATTTTCAATTATATTCAGTTAGTATTCTTTCATCCAAATAGTTTCCATACATTTGCCTAAATTGTTCAAACTAGTCTGCTGTAGAATAATTCTATCTTGGAAATGGTAAACCTTTTCCTTTGTAAATCTGACATTGGATGACTGTGAAGACCTTAATTAACTTTTCTTATTGCACACCTATGTGACATCATTGGTAAGGGAGAATAATTGCTCAAAAAGGAGCAATTTCCCCTTTTCCAATAATGATTTTCCTCCAATTGTTTCAGAATCCTATATGAATAGATAAACAGGAAGTATATCACTGTTACTGCACTGTTATGTTATTAGAAACCTAGAGTAGAATAGACACAGATGGTTTACAGAACAAGAGGGAAGTTTTCACTAAAGCCATATAAGGCAAAATAGCCCCGTCTTGTGGCGGCCATGTTTTTCGACTAATCAACATGGTTTTGAGGAATCTGATAGAGGGTCACCTAAGGAACATTTCTACAAAATTATTTGAAAATCGGCCTGACACTTTCAAGGGAGAAGATTTTTTAAGTTTTCACTATAGCCATATAAGGCAAAATAGCCCCGCCCCCTGGCGGCCATGTTTTTCGACCAATCAACATGGTTTTAAGGAATCTGATAGAGGGTCACCTAAGGAACATTTCTACAAAATAATTTGAAAATCAGCCTGACAGTTTCAGGAGAAGATTTTTTAAGTTTTCACTATAGCCACCTGGCGGCCATGTTTTTCGACCAATCAATATGGCTTGAAGAAATCTGATAAAGGGTCATCCAAGGAACATTTTTACAAAATTATTTGAAAATCTGCCAACCAGTTTTGGAGAAGAAGATTTTTAAAGTTTTTTACATTTCGTTGCCATGGATCCCAACATTTTTAAGGAATTCTGGTGAGGTCAATGTGAGGATGCTTCCTGTGAAGTTTCATCCCAATTGACCCACTGGTTACTGAGGAGAAAAAGTTGATGGACGACGGACGACGCACGCCGGACGCCGGACAAAAGGCCATCACAATAACTCACCTTGAGCACTTCGTGCACAGGTGAGCTAAAAATCAAAGCTTGAAGGTAGATACATATATATATATTCATTATCATTTTGTTTAGATTTGTTTATTTACATAAGTGCATTCACATTACAAAATGTTTAGTAACATACATTTTGTTTAGATTTGTTTATTTACATAAGTGCATTCACATTACAAAATGTTTAGTAACATACATTGTATATTGTGTCAATAACAATAGTTGACCATGACGGATCTATCTGGCTCACCTGAGTTAACCCTCACCCTCATACGGCAATTCTGCAGCAGACGACTTTGAACGTATTTTGCCATAATTGAATGGATAACCTATGACTAAAAGTGAAAAACATTGTGGCAAAAGGAGAAATTGCACGTTTTGTGCAATTTCTTCTTTTGTCACTATGTTTTCAAAAAGCTGTCTGCTGCAGAGGCGTCAGAAAGCGTCTATATGAGGGAAAGGGAACTTCCAATAGTTTTCAATCTAAATATATGGCAAACTAGCCTGCCATGTTTCTCAATGGGTCAGATCAATTTGAAGGGTCTTGGTAGAGGGTCACTAAAGAAACATTTGTGCTACATTCTTTGTAAATCGGCCCAGCAAGAAGGTTTTTAAGTTTGAACTATGTATACATATAAGAAAAACATGCCTCAGCCCCAACTCTCCGAGGTTTTGCACTTGCTTGGTTGAGGGTCAACCAAGGTATTTATGTTCGAAACTAATCTCGAGCCGGGTCTATTTTTTTTGACAAGAATATTTTTAAAGTTTCACTATAAATACATATAAAAAAAACAATCTCTGCTCCTTGGTGGCCATGATTTTGGACAGATCGGATTAATTTGAACCGTTCTTGTAGATGGTTACCCAAGGATTATTTGTGCTGCAGCAACCAAGTTTTACATATAATTTAATTCTTCAAACAAATTTGAAAGAGCAACATCTGAATATTTCTGTGAAATCATTTTAAAATTGGTCCATTGGTCAAGGAAGAGCAGTATTTGTAGTAAAATGTAAACAAACAGACAGATGGAGGGACGACAACCCAGGACAGTGAGTGATCCCAAGAGCCCAGCCCACTCAGATTCACTTTCTTCACTGTTAAAATTGTATTTTGCCAAACACGTCATTATTTCTCTAAATTTCCAGAGCAGAATGTAACAAGAAATTGAAGAATGCTTAAAGGCACCCATGTAACACCAACCAATGTATCTGTGAATGAAAGACATACAGACGGACGGACAACAGTGAGTGATCAACCAATATGTCCGTAAGTGAAAGACATACAGACGGTCAGACATACAGAAAACAGAGAAAGCGCTTCCCATGTCTCATCCTGCCAAGGCAGGCGACACAAAAATATTCACAGATTAACCCTTTCCCCCCCATACAACAATTCTGCAGCAGAAGACTTTGAACATACGTTGTCAAAAAATGGAAAATCTCTATAATTGAATGGATAACCTATGCCTAAAAGTGGAAAACATGGTGGCAAAATGAGAAATTGCTCGTTTTGAGCAATTTCTTCTTTTGTCACCATGTTTTCAACATGCCGTCTGCTGCAGAGGCATCAGAAAGCATCTATATGAGGGAAAGGGAAACCATGGAAACCCTTTGTGTCAGATCCCTGAAATCTCAATAATCAATATCGTCATATCCCATTATAAATAGGTCAAAATGCAGAGCTCCAGATAAGGGGCGTTAAATCCTTTATTGATCCGTAAACCCTATGATGTGAGTACTCCTAAGAATCATCTCTCTTGAGACAATTCTTTTGAGTACTATACGTAAGGTTTTTGTTGTACATTAACCCTTTCCCACATACAACAAACTTGCAGCAGAAGACTTTGAAAACATGGTGACAAATCCTTGAAAAATCTCCATAAATCTCCATAACTGTTAAATAAAGTTGAAAACATTGTTGCCAATGGGGAACTTGCTCATCATGAGCAATTTCACCTTTGGCCACAATGTTTTTTAAGAGTTGTCTGCTGCTATTGCATCCATCCTGCAGGTTAGAACGGGTTAAGAGAGATGGTGTGTGGAAAAGGGCTCTTGACCCCCCCTCTCCATATCTAGACCTTTGAAAATGTTAACCCCTAATGTTAACCAGGGCTGTTTCCTAGGTTGTGATAGATGGATGGGCTCCGTTCACTCGCTCTAACTTTTCAAAATGTTTTCTGGCATTCTTGATGTTTATCAATGTTGCTGCTGAGGCTGAAAAAGAAATAAATGCAGTTCTTTAATTCTTTTACCCCCAAAAAAACCTAAACATGCAGCAGATGAATGTGAAAACAACAAGGCAAAAATATGGAAAATCTCTTTAAATGAAAGTATACTTGTTCAACTCATTTAAATACATCTACAAAAGACAACTTTTGAAAAAATCCTCCTAAAAGGAGAAATTGCTCATAATGAGCTATTTCTCCTTAGGCTGCATGTTTTCAACTCTATTAAAAATTCAAGTATAATACTTTCACTTAACCCTTTCCTTCATATAGACGCTTTCTGACGCCTCTGCAGCAGATTGCTTTTTGAAAACAGTGACAAAAGAAGAAATTGCACAAAACATGCAATTTCTCCTTTTGCCACAATGTTTTTCACTTTTTGTCATAGGTTATCCATTCAATTATGGAGATTTTCCATTTTTTGACAAAATACGTTCTAAGTCGTCTGCTGCAGAATTGCCATATGAGGGAAAGGGTTAAACAAATTTTCCATAGTTTTGCCCTGATATCATCATAGTTGACAGCAGCAAATTTGTTGTGCATTTTGTAATTGGGGAAAGGTTTAATAAAGTTGAAAACATTATAGCACTTAACATTACATTATGTATCTAGTTCTTCAAAACATGTCTGCTGCAGATTCATCAAATGTTGTTCTCTTTCCCTATCAATGACAACATTTGAGAAAATGTGGGAAAATGATAAATTACTTAAAAGCACTCTTGTCACTCCCTCTATGGTTGCATTTTTACATGAAAATCACACTTTTTTTTTCCAAGATATGAAAGGGTTTTATCAAGGAAGTTTCAAAGCAGTCAACTCTTGTTATTTATATCACAATTACACAATTACACAATACAATACAATGTCATATGCATTGGTTGTTGTGTTGATAAATCTGAACCTAAAAATATAACAGTACAGTATATACACAATATGAGTTCAAGGTGACATATCTTTGGTGTTCCTTAGGCAATCTTAGTGAAACTAGCTTTGCGGCATTTCCATATAAATATTTCCACTAAGTTATATGAAATCCCCCAACCATCCTTTCATTTAGAGGGCTATAGACAGACTGACAGATGACATTTAACCCATATCTCATTCAACTTTGGCAGAGGATAATTAAACAATTTGAGCCGTCCCGCGAGAAAACGAACATATTGGACTCCGCGTAAAGTCCCAGATCAGACTACGCATGCCGCGGAGGCTTACCCTGATAGACACTTTTCGCCTCCTGTGGATTTTCTGTTAGGAATCATTACTCTATACCTCTATCCCCCTGAGATGGAATGTGTCGGCCTGGATCAGTCTGTGTGGACTGCGCAGGCTGATCTGGGTCGATACATTACGCAGAGGCCATAATGTTGGTTTTCTTGCGGGACGCCTCATTTTGTGAGTGAGAGAAAGAGCAAAACTTACGTATTCCAGGGTCAGACATGATCACCATTACATAGGTATTAGGCGTGAACACATCTATGAAGGCCGCAAAATGTGAATTCCGTATCTCCATACTCTGAAAGGAGGCGGCCAGCTTACTGCAGCTGAGTTTAAACTGTTTGATAATGTTACTGATCTTCTCAAATCTGTGGATATCCCGATGTTCCTTTATCTCACAATGGGAGATTACCTTAAAAAAGATTCAATTATTGATGTATATCTAGTATTACCTGTATATAAATGTTTTATAAATACCAGTATAATTAATATATTTTTCATTACCTAACATGCTGCATTAAGAATTTCCATCATGGAAAACGTCTGATTAGCGATAACATTTACAATCATTTTGTTAGTTTTAAACTATATCTTTTATAGTTTCGGGAACCAACCTGAGCATGAAAATTAACCCTTTCCCAAATACATCTAGGTTAAGATATGGAAAACTGCAACAAAAGAGAGTATAATTATTGAATAGAGCTGAAAATATTTAAGCATAAGGGGAAATTTCTCTATTTGAACATTTTCACCATTTCCAACAATATTTTCAAAATTTGTTAACATGAGTGCATGTGGAAAAAGGTTAATCAAGAATTGAAATAATCAGAGTTCTAGATAAGGGGAGTTTTTTACTTTTTAAAATCCTTATTTTACCCTCTAACCCTATGTTGTAGGTACTCATTGAGACGATTATTTTGAGTATCCACATCATAGGGTTAGGTTGGATAATAAGAGAGATACTGTGGGGAAAAGAGCTGAAAACAATGTACTGCTCCGCATCTGGACCTCGAAAATAATTCTTACAGAATGCCAGTTTCAGCTATTGTCAGGGGCGTAGCTTTGAAATATTCAATGTGTAGGCCGTCTCGTGTGAAAATCAACATTGTGGACTATGCATAAAGTATCGACCCGATCAGCCTAAGCATGCCACACAGGCTTACCCAGATATACACTTTTCGCCTCCTGTTGATTTTCTGTTTCAGGAATAACTACTCTATACATATATCCCCCCTAAGACGGAATGTGTCGGCCGGATCAGTCTGCGCGAACAGTAAAGGCCGATCTGGTCGATACATTAAGCAGATGTCTTTGCCGCAGCTGCATTTTGGGGCATTTTGAGACAAAATGTGTAGGCACATGCCTACAAAGCCTAAAGGGAGCTACGCCCCTGATTGTCCTGGCCATAGGGCAGGAGCATGCCTCACTGGCTCTCTTTGTACAACCCTATCTTAATCCTTTCCCTCATACGACAATTCTGCAGGAGACGACTTTGAACATATTTTGTCAACAAATAGAAAATCTGTATCATTGAATGTAGAACCTAAACTAAAAGTTGAAAACATAGTGACAAAAGGAGAAATTGCTTTAGTCACTATATTTTCAAAAAGCTGTCTGCTGCAGAGGCATCAAAAAATGTCTATATGAGGGAAAGGGTTAAATGGTCCTGGAGAAAAAGGAGCAAAATGTAAAATTTTAGCACTGTCTGACGAGTAGGAACATATGTAGCAGAAGACTTTTGAAAACATGGAGGCAAATGGAAAAAAAATGCTCATAATGAGCAATATCTCCATTTGTCACAATGTTGTCAATACTGTTTTATAATAAAACTTTCATTTATAGATATTACCATGTTTCTTTTATCAATATGTTTTCATTTTGTCTAACTCTGAAAATATTAATCATGCAATCATTTGAGAGTTATGTCCCTTAGTTTTTAATTACGCCTAATTATAGTGCAACAATTTAATCGACTCAGAGAACAATGGACCTAGACACAGATCTGAAATTGTCAAATAACGAATGATGTACTGAATATTGATAGCCAATAAGTAGTGGAACATGTATGCAAATAATTTAAACAAATTACTCACCAAAAATGTGGCTTTTTCAAACAATAAAATTTCATCCGCATCTATAATTGATGTGAAGTTTGCCAGGTTCTTCTCTAATTCCACAACATTTGGAATCAACTGATATACAATGGAGGACCAAGCCTAAAAACAGACAAATGTTCATGTTAACTATAAACGCTTTCGGACGCCTCCGCAACAGACAGCTTTTTGAAAACATAGTGACAAACGAAGAAATTGCACAAAATGTGCAATTTCTCCTTTTGCCACAATGTTTTCACCTCCTCCCAAATGTAAACGCCATTTGACGCACCTTTATCAGGGGATTTTTAAATCTGTTTTCCATATACATGTATTTGGATATAATATATGCCTTGATATTTCAAAAGACAGCTGCTACAGATTTGTTGTATATGGAAAGGACTTATCCTTTCCAAAATGAAGATGCTTTCTGACACCTATGCAGCGGACAACTTTTGCAAACATTGTGGCAAAAGAAGAAAAAGTTCATATCTCTTTTCAGTAAATACCCTTTTATTTTTAGGTTTTCCATATTTTTGGCCAGATGATTTAAAAGGCGTCTGCTGAATATTTGTTGTTCAAGGGAAAGGGGTGTTATAAAACATGGCTAATTGTATACCATAAAGCATATCAGATGGAACTACCATATTTCTAAATGGCATTGTGAAGCTGTATAGAAACAAATATGAAGGATGTGACATCATCGTCCATCCCCAATACACATATCTATGCCATGTAAACACCATCAACACAAACCAATTTTGATAAACAAGTGGATCATGATGGTCCTATATCTCATATCTGATTTAATAGAAATTTCAAAGTTTTTACTCTAGTAACAAGCGCCTTCCCTGTTGGCCATCCTGATCATCAGATGAGCCGTTCCACGAAAAAACCAACCTTGTCCACTCTGTGTAATGTATCGACCATGCCATGCAGGCTAACCCAGACAGACACTTTTCACCACCTGTGGATTTTCTGTTTCAGGAATTATTACTCTATACCTCTATCCCACTGAGATGGAATGTGTCGGCAGGGATAAACGTGGATAGACATACCCGCAGACAACAACATTTGCTCGTGTAATGAAGTGTTATCAGAGGTGAAGATAAGGAGGGGTATTCAGCTCTTTTTCCCCACAATTTCTCACTTATCATTAAAGCAAAACCCATGTTATGGGTACTCAAAATAATCGTCTCATTGAGACGATTTATTTGAGAACCCACAACATAGGGTTAGAGTGTCAAATAAGGATTTTAGAACATGCTAAACGCCCCTTATCTAGAGCTCTGGTTATGCCCCGGAAATATTCACTAATAATATATAATACTTATTTAAGTACATATCTGCATCAGACGACTCTTAAAAACATTGTGACAAAAGATAAATTGCTCATAAGGTCTTCTTTTTGCCACAATGTTTTCAAATCTATTTAATAAATCTTACTTTCATTTATAGAGATACTCTATTTATTCACTTACCGGTAGATGTTTTTAACGTTTTTCAACATGTACAGTTCAATGTAGTACAATGGGGCAAGATCTATAAACATTTGCAGTACATGTAGAACAATTGGGCAAGAATATTTCATGGAATCCTACCTTATACAATGTTTCGTCCCATATTGAGGTCGCAAAACATGTACAATCCAAAGGTTTAGAAAGTCTCCTCAAATCATCCTCTCTCTCTTTTATTATCTGTAACATAATCATATATATATATATATATTTTGAAGTCATTTCTTATGCCATAGAATACAGATTAACCTTTCCCACATACAATAAATTTGCAGGATACAACTATTAAACATCTAGACAATAATATGAAGAAACAAGATGTGTTTGTGAAACACTGATGCCCCCGAATGGCAACATCTAGGTCAAAGATCAAGGTCGCCAGGTCAAAAATGTTGGTACTGACAGAAAGGTCATGTCACAAGGAATACACATGTGAAATATGGTAGCCGTACCTGTTATGGTTCAAAAGTAATGGCCAAGGTTAAAGTTTTTTTCGACAATGGCAACGTCTAGGTCAAAGGTCAAGGTCGCAAGGTCAAAAATGTTGGTACTGACAGAAAGGTCATGTCACAAGGAATACACATGTGAAATATGGTAGCCGTACCTGTTATGGTTCAAAAGTAATGGCCAAGGTTAAAGTTTTTTTCGAGAATGGCAACATCTAGGTCAAAGGTCAAGGTCGCAAGGTCAAAAATGTTGGTACTGACAGAAAGGTCATGTCACAAGGAATACACATGTGAAATATGGTAGCCGTACCTGTGATGGGTCAAAAGTAGTGGTCAAGGTTAAAGTTTTTTATTGAGAATGGCAACATCTAGGTCAAAGGTCAAGGTCGCAAGGTCAAAAATGTTGGTACTGACAGAAAGGTCATGTCACAAGGAATACACATGTGAAATATGGTAGCCGTACCTGTTATGGTTCAAAAGTAATGGCCAAGGTTAAAGTTTTTTTCGACAATGGCAACATCTAGGTCAAAGGTCAAGGTCGCAAGGTCAAAAATGTTGGTACTGACAGAAAGGTCATGTCACAAGGAATACACATGTGAAATATGGTAGCCGTACCTGTTATGGTTCAAAAGTAATGGCCAAGGTTAAAGGTTTTTTTTCGAGAATGGCAACATCTAGGTCAAAGGTCAAGGTCGCAAGGTCAAAAATGTTAGTACTGACAGAAAGGTCATGTCACAAGGAATACACATGTGAAATATGGTAGCCGTACCTGTTATGGTTCAAAAGTAATGGCCAAGGTTAAAGTTTTTTTCGAGAATGGCAACATCTAGGTCAAAGGTCAAGGTCGCAAGGTCAAAAATGTTGGTACTGACAGAAAGGTCATGTCACAAGGAATACACATGTGAAATATGGTAGCCGTACCTGTTATGGTTCAAAAGTAGTGGTCAAGGTTAAAGACAGACAGACAGACGTGCAGACAGGCCAAAAACTATATGCCCACCGAATCGGTGATTCCGGGGGCATAAAAAATATGATTATTGAATAGAGTTGAAATCATTGTGGTGAAAGGAGAAATTGCTCATTATGACAGATGTATTCTTTTGTCACAATGATCTTAAACAATGTCTGCATCAGATATGCCAATGCATCTGCACGGGGGAAAGGGTTTTGTCTACACTAATCAATATTATTATTCTGCACTGAGAGGAAGCATGTACTAGTAGTTGCAGTTTTGTCTACTAACCAACTACTAGCTTGAAGTCAACAAAACTTTATTTAAAGTCTAAGTATCAAGAAAGAACTGCATATATGAGCCAGTGCTGCGCATATAATCAGTGCATATATGAGCCAGTGCATATACGAACCAAAGCATATAATCAGTGCATATTTTATGAGCCAGTGCATGAGAAAAGGGACAAGTAAGGTTTTTTAACAGTGTACAGTGCATTGATCTGGCTTGTTTCAAAAGGAACCAATATGTCATCAATATTCAAATACCATCTAAGTTTGGTTGAGATCTGGCTGTTTTTCTAAAGGAACCGAGCTCTCATGGATATCTAACTACTGTATAAGTTTGGTTGAGATACAATCAAAAGTGAAGACTGTATCGTGTTAACAAGCTCTTTTATAGCAATTTTGACCATTTCAAGGGCCATAATCCAGGCATGCATGGCCGGATATGGCTGGTTTTCGATCGTGTTAACAAGAAATTGTTTCCGTCGCACGGACGCACGCACAACGGACGAATCGCCACGACATAAGCCCTTCTGGCCTTTGGCCAGTAGAGCTAAAAATACGTAATGGGTATATTAGGTCGGATACAAGCATTGTCACGTGATAAAATCATTTCAATAGATTGTGTGCTTATTCCTTTGAAACATTATACGAGGGACAAGTTTAACCCTTTCCCTCATACGGCAATTCTGCAGCAGACGACTTTGAATGTATTTTGTCAAAACATAGAAAATCCCAAAATTGAATGGATAACCTATGACAAAAAGTAGAAAACATTGTGGCAAAAGGAGAAATTGCACGTTTTGTCCAATTTCTTCTTTTGTCACTATGTTTTCAAAAAGCTGTCTGCTGCAGAGGCGTCAGAAAGCGTCTATATGAGGGAAAGGGTTAAAAACTTACCAAATCTCTCTGGTCATCTTGAACTAAATCCATCTTATGTACTAAACAAAACACTTTCGCTTCCGGCGAGTTCTGTAAGATGGCCTCCAAACAGGACTGATAATAATGCATGTCTTTCTCCAGTTCGCGACTCTCAACATCAAAAACATAAATCAACACTTCTACATTTCTGAAAATATTGTCCCTCTGACTGGCGAAATAATTCTCCATGAAGGCTTCTTGTCTGAAATGACAAGATTGTGTTGTATTTTAGCCTCCTTTCAACAATTTTTCAGTTATATTATACATTTCCTGCGTAAGTCGCTAGTACTACTCGTAATGCTAACAAAACAATAGTATTTTGTATGACGCTGTCAGGATTGAACCCACAACCTCCAATATCAAGGCAGCACTCACCCAATACCCTAGAGGCGGTCCCTCAGAAATGACTGATTAGGTCCATAAGTCATCACTTATTATTTCGATAACAAAAAATATGAATCTTCTTATCGACTTAACAAAACAGATAATTTTGTTATTCTTATGATGTCCATATACTATTCTACTGTGAATCATGTATCAGAGACGAAAAACAGTGATTCAGACATACAGTGGGCTTGAATTCTATTATAATCTGACAGGGTTCGTTGTAGGTTTTTCCAACACCCTGGACTCAAGCACTGATTAACCCTTTCCCTCATATAGACGCTTTCTGACGCCTCTGCAGCAGACGGCTTTTTGAAAACATATATATATTATTAGTAACAAAAGAAGAAATTGCACAAAACATGCAATTTCTCCTTTTGACACAATGTTTTCCACTTTTAGTCATAGCTTATCCATTCAATTATAGAGGTTTTTCCATTATTTGACAAAATATGTTCAAAGTCGTCTGCTGCAGAATTGTCGTATGAGGGAAAGGGTTAAATCTTCAGGAAGTATACAAGGTTGACAATCAATGTAAAATAAAAAGTTAACCCTTTCCCCAATACAACAAATCTGCAGCAGACGACTTAAAACATACCAGAAAATAATTGGAAACTACCTTCAAATGAAATTTAATAATTGAATGGAGTTGAAAACATGTATACAAAAGGAGAAATTGCTTGTTTTGAGCAATTTCTTCTTTTGTCGCCATGTTTTCAAAAAGCTGTCTGCTGCAGAGGAGTTAGAAAGCATCTATATGAGGTAAAAGGTTAATGAAATATTGCTGGAAAAACAGTTAGAAGTCCCCTACTGGTTACTAGGGGATTAAATCCCAGATTGTTTACACTCGTCATTGACCTTCATCATCTACCGGCTACCCTCACTTACATTTAGTTAGACATGCTATATGAAGAATATTGTTAACTAATGATGATGTCAACACCGATGACAGAATATTTAATAATTGTTTGATTGGTGTTTTACACCGCTTTTAACAAATTTTTAGTAAGTTACCAGTACTACTGGTCCATTTATCCTGACACCAGCCAGTCAGTCGTAATGCTTACCCTGCAACCCTGAGCGCCAAGGAGTGCAGCCATTACTACCATTTTTATAGTCTTTGGTATGACCCAGCTGGGGATCGAACCCTCGACCTAGCGCATTCAAGGCGAACGCTCTATCATTACACCACAGAGGCAGTGAATATTCAATAAAGCTCATGCTCAGTTATGATAAGCGAAATTAATATTAAACTTACCCTCCACAATCCCAGAGATTCAAAACCAGATTACCAAGGAAACGCACATGGGAATGCTCTACATCAACTGTTAAATAAAGGTAAAAGACAACTAGAGAGGATGCTTTGCAGCAGAATTTCTAGAGGTTTCAACTTACAGCCTTAAGCAAAAAGTTATATATAGTTTTAATTTACTATAAACTATAAGTATTCTCATTTTGACACATCTGCAGATGACTTCTTTTGCAAACATTGTGGTAAATGGAGAAATTGCTTTATTTAATAAATTTCTCCATTTGTCTCAATGTTTCAACTCAATTCAATAAAGTACACCTTTATTTATAGAAATTGTTCATATATTTGCCCAGATGTTTTAAAAGTTGTCTGCTGTAGATTTGTTGTATATAAAAAAGGGAGAAATTAAAATCCTTTAACATTTGTATTATCTTAACAAAGATATTACTATAGACAAGATAAATCAATGAAACAAGTTTTTCACCGGTGACAGTTACACAGGTCTTCTTTTATTAACCCTTTCCCAGCAAATCTGCAGCAAATGACTTCGAAATTGAGTTGGAAAAAATATGATAAAATCTCTGAAAATGAGAGGTTTATAATTGAATGTTCAAAGCATTGTGACAAAAGGAAAAACTGGTCATTTGTTTTTATAAGCCAAATACTGTGGATGCATCTGTACGAGGGAAAGGTTTAATAACAGTGACATTGACCACCCAAAAAATATTTCTAGACTTCATTTTGGTAAGAGTCGTTCAAATTAAAGGAAAGTGAAAATGAAAGCTAGATGCGGGCCTGCCTGTCTGACAACCACACACCCAACCATCAATTGGCCCAAACAAAAACAACATTCTGATAACCAGCTTAAAACCTTTTCCCTCATGTAACAAATCTGCAACAGATGACCTTGAATTGGAAAACATCTGGGTAAATATTTGAAATATATATCGATACATGAAAATATAATTATTAGAAAGTGTTGAAAACCTTGTGGCTAATGAGGAAATTGCTCTTTCTTAACAATTTCTGCTTATTCCTCAACAATTTCAAAATTTGCCTGTCAGAGGCAGAGGCATCCAGGCGCGTAGCAGTGGAGTGCTAGCTTGAAACAAGGTCAGCACTTTGCCGTAAGCGCGGGTAGACGGCGGGACCTGCCTTATAGCAAAAATGCGGCCCGGCTCACATTTCCCCTATCAGCAGCGGATTGCTAGCTTGAAACAAGGCCAATACTTGTTTCCTACAATAGTGGGATCCGGGACGATACATTACGCAGAGTCTATAATGTAGGTTTTCTCGTGGAACGGCTCATATGGTGAAAAGTCTCATAATAAACATTGTATCCTTATGTCACAATGTTTGCAACTTTTTTCAATAATAACACTTTCAGTTATAGAGATAATTCATAGTGTTGCCTTGATTCTTTTAAAGTCGTCTGCGGAAGATGTGTTGAATGTGGGAAAGCGTTTACGCATACCCTGCTTCTGCCAATGTTCTTTCGGACTCCTGTTTTTCTGATCCGAGTTAACGATTGGAATTTTTGTATACATGAAAGTAAAATGTTAAAAAGAGACAAGGAAAAGGGTTCACTTTGATCGATTTCTCATTCTCGATACCATCATATTTGTTTAATGATGGACAATATTCGAACCCTTTCCCATTTATATCAAATATGCAGCAGACGACTTTGAAATCATCTAGGCAAAAACATGCAAGAGCTTTATAAATGTTGGTACAACTTCTTAAAAGAATTGAAAACATTGTGACAAAAGAAGAAATATCTCGTTTTGAGCAATTTCTCCTTTGGTCACGATGTTTTCAAAATTCGTCTGCAGCAGAGGCGTCACAATGCGTCTGTATGTTCTGAATAAGGGTTTAACCACGTCAGAATATTTGGAAACGTATTGACTCTCCGTAACGGGATCATACAAAGGTATATTCGTGTATAACACTAGTGGGGCTACATTTCTTGCATTTTCTGTGAAAATATAAATCTAGAACTAAATTACATGTACACCGATTGTAAAGGATGCACGGGCTTGCATGAGTCTTCACTGTACGCAACTGGACCCGAAATTGACGCGGTTAATCTAAATATAATGTCGTTAAACCAGTTTTTTTATGATAAATCAAGTAACATTTTTAAAGTTATAAATATGTCAGAAACCCGGAAGACCAGCGAACCTTGCAAACCGCTCATAGGTTGATCACTTCAGCCATAATAAAATTCAAATTGTACAAGCTAAAGAAAACATATGAATGAATGGAGGAGGTTCCCTTCGCACTCCTTTATCAAAACATTATAATCTCGCTATAAGTAATTGTATACAATTGTTTTAAGTATTGGTGTAGCCAAATAGTAGATATCCACGCAACTGTTATTTAATGTTGAAATATTTAGATGACGTAGGACGAGGAACCTGGGTAACTTATGTGACAAAACATACTTTTCTTATATGGTTTTGGAAACGTTTGGATTTCACAGGAGGTTGGAAACGTGAATCAGTTTATTGAATGTTTTAAACAACGTCTAATAGATTGTTTCAAACAAGATTGGCATGGACTTATCAACGAATCTCGTCGATGTCTTCACTATAAACATTATAAGTCGCTATTGAATACAGAAAAACATTTACTTATAGACATGTCGTTTAACCATAAAATTGCTTTATCTGGAAAAGAGGATATGTTTGTAACTTATGTGACAAAACATACTTTTCTTATATGGTTTTGGAAATGTTTGGATTTCACAGGAGGTTGGAAACGTGAATCAGTTTATTGAATGTTTTAAACAACGTCTAATAGATTGTTTCAAACAAGATTGGCATGGACTTATCAACGAATCTCGTCGATGTCTTCACTATAAACATTATAAGTCGCTATTGAATACAGAAAAACATTTACTTATAGACATGTCGTTTAACCATAAAATTGCTCTATCTGGAAAAGAGGATATGTTTGTACTGTTTTCAAAACATGAATCGTAACACTACTGAGTTTGAATATCATGTATTTTTCTAGTGTGAACAAATCCACGAAATCAGACAGCATTTTCTTTTGACCTGGTAAATATCTTGTACTTACATTACGAGTTTCTACACACTACGTACATTTTCAACAGACCCCACCATGGGCAGAAACTTTAATGAAGGGTATGCAAAGCATCAAAACCGCAGTATCAAGAATAACAAATATTGAAAAAACAGTTAATTCGATCAGCACAAAATTTAACATATAATTCCACAAAAGTGACAGAAATTGACAAAAGGGTGATTGAAGTAGAAAAGTCGAGCTCCTTTATAAATGAGAATTTTGATAAACAATCACTAGAATTGAAAACAGCAAAAGACCAAGTATAAACTCTACAAGATGCATTCCACACGCTAAAGGAAAACAAACATTCACTTGAAATACAACAAAATCAAAGAGCAAGTTTACAAACAATGAATACCGGTCAATGAGAGAAAACCTGATTGTATTATGGAATAGAGGAAACCAAGCCTAATAGTGCGGGTCAAGAGCCGGAAAAATGCGAAGACAAAGCAAAATAGTTCATCAAAAAGAAACTAGAAATCAAATGATCTTCGATCGCGCTCACAGATTAGATAATTGTTCAACGGTCACAGAAACTCCCCCCCCCCCCCCCCCCCCCCCCCCCCCCCCCCCCCCACCCCACACACACATTTATTGTGAAGTTTCACTACTACCACGACAGAGAAAAGATTCGAAATAATGCATTTCAAAAAAAAGAAGATGAACTGAACCAAAATAATTATGGTGTTGGCTTTCTAAAAAGTGGAGAGATTCTCGCAAAGAATTCATATCCAGCTATGAGAATCAGCCAATGTCCAAAAACTATAACAAAAATTACATGGAATTATAAAGGAACATTTTAGTATTTTCTCTATAACAATTTTATTTTGCAAAAATTTAAAAAGGCACTTATCAAGTTTGCAAGAAATATATCTCCTGAATATAGATATATTTTTATACGTTTTATCTTAATAATATTTTGGTCCTTTTCAACTTTGAATACAGTCACCAAGATGTCCCTCTTATTAACATATAAACCGTTAAGAAAACGGTATTTTTCCGTTAATTTATACATGTTCCTCAGTGAATATCTTTTTTTTTTAAATAAAATAAAATAAAAAGGCACTTACAGCATAATGTAGAAAATTCATTTACCTTTTATTTGACATATATTTTATTAAAATAAAGTTATCAAATGTTGGTCCTCGAAACATCATTCAACACTGTCAAACAAATAATATCCCGATAGGAAACATACTGAAAATATAGATATATGGAGACGGCGCTAGAGTAAGCAAAGTTTTCAATTTTATCGGGTATCAATCTTCATCATCAACGATGACGGGATTTCTCTGTCTCATTTGGACCAACGCGTTCTTGCCATAGTGAATTGTGATGAAAATACACCAATCTGCAACTGTCATTGGCACCGTTATTTGATGAAATGAACAAGCTTTATTCTACACAACGTTTAGTGGGCGACGATATTGTATATGAAATTGACATATATGTTGGTGGCGATATGAAATTTCCTCAACTTGTTCTTGGACTTAATAGCAGCATATCAACGTATGCTAGTCCTTTGTTTTAAGTGGCAAAAGACAACTGTGGAGATTTATCAAAACCATACAATTTCTACAAAAAGGCTGCATAGGCACGAACCATATCGGAGATGAAATTAGCTGTTTGTTTCAAGCAAAAGTATGGAGTAAAAGGTTCACTGCTCCTTACTATTGAACCACACCATTGCATTCCCGATGAGCTACATCTGGCTATGCAAAAAACAGACGTTTTCCTACGCAATATTATAGATAATGCCAAATCCATGGATGAATATGCCAAATTGATCGGACAAGCGACGGACAATATACAGCTACTGATCAAATCAATACAATCTTGCGGCGTAAGTTTCAAAACTTGGTTATCCAAGACTGGATAATTTGAATGGACATCTTTATCTGCCTCTGACAAGACCAAATTGCTCCGACAACTATCTGAAAAGTTATTTGTTTGCCTACACGAGGACACGATAGACTGTCACTACGTAGTTAGTATCTGGAAGCAATTTAAGCAGATTGTTGAAGAAATCAGCGACAAAGAATCACGAAACATCAGTGTTTGCTACGTTGCATAGATTTATCACGTAGCTTTTGGTAATTGTGTAGAAAAAACGAGAGGGCTGCCAACCAAAAAATATAACTCCTTACTTTCACGTTCTATTGTACCACATTCCCTTCTTCATAAGCCGTTATTTAACTTAAGCCAATTTTTCAGGCCAAGATATAGAAAAAACAAATGACATTATAAAACAAATTCACCAGACAAAAACCAATAAGCATTATGTAATCAAACATGCCATTTTGGTTAGAAAAAGGTACAAGAAACGCGATTCCAATAACTGAACTGTTCAGACTGCGGAAATAAATAAACACAAAACACAACAAAAATCAGATAATGTAAGAGAATCAGGACAGTTCTGGGAAACGCCTCAAAGAATTGAGCGTCCCTGAGCTCTAGCTCATATTAAAATCAAAGCACCGATGGCACAGTAGTGGCGATTGTGTAGAAAACCCTGCAAAGTAACAAGCAGTATCTCGAAGTAGGCCTTGCGATTTTCAATATATATAGGCATATACGATAATGCTCGATCTCCAACTCAATTCGGCTACACTTTCAACATTGATTGCTAATTGACGCTAGAACGTACAAACGTGTCTAACTTGTACACTGCATAAAATCGTGTCCTTTAAACTTTTGTAAACCAGTCGTATCATCTAGACGCTTCCATATATTGCAACAACTACAAAACAAAGCGTTTATAATATTGAGTTTTAAGAACAATCGATAACCAGTCTCGCGAGCTATTTATAGAACCTTTTGGAATTTCTATTTGGCGAGGTGTTTTGAGAGTACTTTGCATGGCAGATAGAATGCGCAATGAAATTTATTATCTGCCCAAACATGAAAAAAGATAACATTTACATATTTTAACTCTATGTAGATATTATGTCGATAAATCTCAAATCTAAGTATCAATCCGGTACCAAAGTAGCACTGACATGATTATTATTAATCGTGTCTCTGCTTCACTGATGGATCTATATGTTTGGCGGTTAACGGATGTAGTTTTAATTGGTTTGCAGTATTGCATAACAAGTCAACGGGCTGTTCAAAACTAACTATGTAATGTTTTTCGTTGTTGATGTTTCTGTTAGCATTGTGGGGATTGTCAACCCAATCGCCACAAAAACTAGGAGTTTGTACAAAATTCCGCAAAATAGAAAAACTCATTGAACTGATCCATTGCACGAACAAAAGTAGACTTGTTATAAGCAAAATTTAATAGGCACTTCCCTATGAGGCGCCGTTTTACTACTTATACCTTATTTTTTGATATCAGGAATTCGATTTTTTAATCTCAGAAAATCATTTTTTGATATCAAAAAATGGATTTCTTGATATCCAGAAATAAAGAGTATTTTTTTATATCAGAAAATCTATTTTTTGATATCAGGAATTCGATTTTTTGATATCAGAAAATCTGTTTTGATATCAGGAAATCAATTCTTGATATCAGAAAATAATAAATATTTTCTGATATCAAGAAATTGATTTCCTGATATCAGAAAATCATTTATATTTCTTAATATCAGAAATTCCATTTATATTTCTTAATATCAGAAATTCCATTTATTGATATCAGAAAATCATTTTTTTATGTCAAGAAAATGGAGCAAATTGGCTAATAACCATCCCTGACCCCTCAGATACATCAGGGAAATCATTGATTAACAGAGAGAAGAGTAGAGGGGAAATTTTGGCGCCCTGGGGCGTACCTGTCGTCAGAGTTTGAGTATCTGATAGGGTCTTTAACTGTGATTTTCCTGTCCAACAAAAAGGCATATAATTGAAGCATCGCCCTGTGATTCCGTGTTTTTTTAATTTATATTAGGCCTAATTGATATAGAATGCCTGAGTGCCAAGCCAGATCGAAAGCGGCCTCTAGGTCCAAAAAAATCACTAGATCATGGTGCCCTCTATTTTTAGATTTGAGTACATCATGTTGAAGCCGCACTAAGTGATCGAGCGTGCTACGTCCCTTTCTGAAGCCAGATTGAAGGGGATTTATTATGGGTTTTTATTCTAAAAGTCGTTCCGAACGAGCCTTGACCATGCCCTCTAGCAATTTCCCAGGGTGAGATGTCAGGCTTATCGGTCTGTATGATTTAGGTTCATTGTTTTCTTTTCCTTTTTTGTGCAGTGGAATCACGCAGGCTAGCTTCCAATCCTCTGGAAATTCGCCTTCACTCCATACTTTATTGAACAATGTTAGCCTTATTTTTAAGGCTGTCTCAGACATATGTTTGAACTTCGGTAAGCAATTTTGTCTATTGCCGCGGCGGAGTTTTTTCTGCTACTAATACAGTCTTTTAGTCACTGAATAGTGAAGTCGGTGTTAAGGGTTAATATTTCATTTTCTAGAAGAACTCTTAATGATCTTGTTCAAATTGTTTTTGATAGGCCAACACGGATGGTTCTAGATTTTCAACACTAGCTACTTTTGCGTAGTGGGAGACAAGGGAATTTGCCTTGTCAAGGGTGGAATCGAAACTCCTGCTGTGTTGTTTAATACAGGGATTGTTGTGAATGAGGTTCCTTTAATTCTGCGAATCTTATTCCAAAAATCATTTTCACAAAATTCGTTCCACCACGGTACATTTTTTTTAATGGTTTACATACTGGGATTGAGTCTCTAGCTATAGACAGGAATTTTTCTGTAATGGATTTATTGAATAAGTTTATGTTTGGATGATAGTATGAGATGTAGTCTGTGAGAATGGCTCCCAGACAAGTAACTTTCACTACTCCGGTGGGTCTACCTTGACGATTTGTAATTCTTTCCATTTTTAGGATTGGAGATGATGTTTTCAAAGTATTTGCATGATTCTCAATGTTTTCAGAGTCGTCTTGTAATGGTCTACAGTGTATGACCCCCTGGCAAGTTACCATTTTGTCAGGGTTGTAGGCCACCGCCCTTATTTTACCTATGGCGAAAATGCCCATGTTGAAGATCTTTACCAAGGATTCGGCCGATTTCGGTTGGGCCAAAAAGGACCCATTCTTTAACATAATTATGTTAAGTATCAATCCGGTCAGTGCCGTGGCTATGTTTTGAGCGAGTGTTTTAGGGGATACCACCTAAAGTCACTCCCTCTTGTCACTCACAGACTTTATGAATAGCCTGTAAATCCAGGTGTTCTTTAAGAGCACATGTCTCTGACCAGGATTGATAGGCTCGCCATGGTCTAAAAGATCATCAGAAAAAGATGATGTCATGGCCATTTTAACCAAGAATGGAGGAATAAGCTCCCAAATATTAAATAAAAAATTCTAAAAAACAATGCCGATGACGTCTGACGTTGTTCCAGCAGCTCTACCACTGGTCCTCCGGTCTAGGAGTTTGACCTTCAGTGTAGGAAGACTGCTCTAAAACTAAATGACGTAAATAAATAAAAAACCAACACAAAACAGTTTTATTTTAAGAGTAAAGTATAACAATTTAGTAAAGGGTTAGCTAAGATTCACAGAAAAAAGTACAAGTATATGAATAAAATGTAAAACAATGTGTGTTGTGCAGGTTCCAGATGACAATTGTGGTTGATTTGCACTGCCCGGTGGTGGGTGGGTGGGGAACACGCAAACTTGTGGGGTTGGATCAGTCTGTAACCTTGACATATACACAAACAATGACAAATTACAGGTAGCGGTATATGCAATGGACACCTTAGTTGGAGAGAGCAGACAATAGCTACTCGACAGGGAGGGTAGACCTGATGTTCGATGAAGATTGTTGATGGCTGCCAAAAAATACGTCTCATCAGTTGTTTGTTTTGACCGGAAGTGGATGAAAGAGGTACATAGCTGCATATCTTTAATTACCAACTCAGGGGAAAATGTGTTACAAAATGTTGGTAAATAATAATTACAAAAACAACAATTCAAATTTACAATATGCATTCCAATTAGTTGTATAACAAAACAAATGCCGAATATATTTAATAAGTCTTATCATTTATAAAAAGTTTTTTTTAAACGAAACAATCTGTCCTTTAATTGACACTTATTCGATTAACACTACACAAACAAACGATCATCAATTAAAATCGGGTGCGGCTGTTTTTGCAGTAATGTAAACACTACCGATCGAGGTGTGAATAGTGAACCTCTCTGGTCAGTTACGTATGACAAATTGAAAAGAACAAAAGGTGTGAAACACAACCGTGTATATATTTTATCTTTTTTTCCGAGTACTCGGTTACCTAAATTACTAACCGATTAATCGAAAAACATACGGTTAAACGAGTAACCGATTAATCGTTGCCATCCCTAGTTAAGATGTTTACCTTGAAAAGTAATATATTCACCGTGTTTACTTCAAGCGGAACGATCCAATCAGGACTCGATCGTATTTTTTCTTCCTTGTCGCATTTCATTGAACAAAGAAAAACTAAACTAAAAGCGGATATAAACCTTTATTAATGGGCGTCTCAAAGAGGCATGGCTATAGACCCTCCAGTGTTTCATAACGCGTTGCTGTAGATGTATAAATATCCGTTAGCATTGGTCAGTGAATTAAATATACTGTACCTTGTATTATGTTTTGTGTGGATTCCGCCTGTAATGTTTAAATGGTGTTAAGTGAAACGGTTTAGTTACTCATGGTTTGTATTCAGATTTACCAAACATACCGAGCACTCAGCCTTGTAATTTATTCGTTTAATTCGGCTAACAACTTTTCGGTTGGGTAGTCTGAAACCCCTCCAGGTACGAAGTCGCTAAAAAAGTATTGGTGGATTGGTAATCTGACATAAATCAGAATAGAATATTTCGCTGTACGATAATTGAATCTGACGACATATATACGATCGAGAGCTGCTTGAACAGCATGGCTGTCTTTCAAAATATGGGAGATAATTCTTTATTAGAGAAAACGCGCTCCATTTTAAAGACACATCTTTAAAGAATTGAGATATTTCTCTAATGTACTTTTTGGTAGAATTGCGATAGCAAGGCTACCATAGTTTCAGGTGAAGTTTTGAAGTCACGTGATGTAAATGAATACGAACACCATTTCTACCAAACTCAGAGCGCCAAAAAGATGGTGCAAAACATTGTGACAGAATGACGAATGCAAACATAAGCAAAATTAAAATAAGTAGAACAGATCCACTTATTCTAGGTAACCAAATACAATTACAAGTATATGAATGTGTAAATGTCATATTTAATTGTAACGCATTAACCCTTTGTTCCATCTAGTAACAAAAATAGTAACATAATATCATATTTCTTCTGACAAAGTAGATTTGTTTTTGATATTTGAATAGCATTTCCACTTGAAGATGCATTTGCAGGAGACAACTTTTGAAGAGAAATATGTCCTTTTGCCGCAATTGTTTCTATGCTATTCTGAAATATTCAGAAGAATAAACCTGATATATCAACCCTTATCCATATACAGCCTCTGCAGCAGAAGACTTTTTGAAAGAAAGGATGAACATGATTGTCTTCAGATTTCAAGATAATTAAGTAGAACTGTTCATTCAGTAACCCTCTATATATTTTCAAGTCGTATTGATTAGTTGAAAGTCATAGAAACCAGGTGACTTCTGAAAAGGGGAAAATTGAACTTTCAGCTAAAATGACATCTCTTCCACTTTTCATAAAAACAAACGTCACAGGGATGTTCTTTTGACGGTCCTTTTCTTAAAGGAATACACTCGGCTGAAAAGAAACCCGCTTTGAATTGAAAGATATTGACTTAATGAACATTTATTTACTATGCATTTCATTAACATACAACTAATAATGAAGATATTACTATTTAAAGATGACTCTTTGTGCTGATCGATGCGCAGCATGAGCGCGGCCATTGTTTACATATCGCAATGTCTCGAGACTTTCTGAAAAGAATCGTGACGTCATTTACACAGCATGTCCCAAACAAAACATACAAGTAGAGTTAGGTAATGAACGACTGCGGTACTATAAAGGGAATACAAAATATACTTTTTCGTAAGAAAATTAACCCTGGAAGTTTACAAACCTAAACTTCAATTATTCAAAATGAAATTCCAAGCATTACATTATATTATTACTAGCTCTATATAAAGTTTTATAGTAAATAGCATCCAACCATAGTAGGTGGATAGAAAACAAGAACTTGACTCGTGTAATATATATCAACCAATAAAATATATGTGTGTTAACATTTATTTATACAATAATTTCATTCGTTTATATATTTGACAGTTGTTTGTTATGATTTCAAAGCTCGTTAGACATATTGAACCGTCGTTTTTGTAGAACAACCAAAGGTCATAGAAACAATCAAATTTCCGGTAGTGGTCGGACGCTACTGTAATAGGATCTGTCGGCGAGTCTTTTGAGCAGACATAATTCGATCCTTCTGAAGTTGACGGTAAAGAGATTTTCCATATTATTCATCTGCTGCAGATTTGGTGTATGTTGAAAAGGCAGGATTGAAATGGTTAATTTTGACCAAATTTCCAAAAGGATTTTTTTTGTAAAAATGTTATATTATATATTGAAGAATTTTTTTCAAACCTGCTTAATATCCCTATTAATTCCAAATGAAATCGTCCAATTTCTAAAATCGTTACTTGTTTTTAGTTGAATGTATTTGACCATAATTCATTACCTCCAATTACAAGACACGGGAAAGTTTATGAAGAATGAGTACAACATACCTTCGAAGTTTTACACAAATGAGCCACGTCACACACAAATCGCAATTCGGAGGTCATATTGTGAATTGCAAATAAGATTAAATTTCATATTTGTATGGTCGGTTTTTTGTTCGGATGCGTCTGCAGAGTCTTATTGTACCGCTCAAAAGCAAAAACAATTTTCGGCCATGCCTATAAAGGCTTTCTTACACCGGCACTCCACACAACACTACAATCTCTATGACAGCAAATACATGTATAAATAAAGTTGTAAACGTTGTGACAAAAGGCGTAATTCACAGATTAATCGAAAATTAAAAACATTGTACCGTTCTTTATTGAAAACCAATTAAAGGTCATAAAACCCAATCATATTTCCGGTAGCAATCATACACTACTTATGATCTACCAACATAGCACCGCCGAGGCTTTGGTGCGCTAATCAGAAGCAGCAGCCGACTAGGGGTAATAAACAGCAAGTCAACTAGTTAGTGATTGACGCCTTTTGACACATTGTTTCCTTCTTAATTTCTATATGATGCCGTACAGGTTGTACTGTTGTAATAAAGACATTATATACATGGGAAGGTGAACACGGCCGCCGTGACATGATTGAAAATTGTTGAAATAGTGTCAAAATGTAATCAACTATAACAGTTTTGTACACAGTTTTGCCTAGATGGTTTGGTGCAGATTTGCCGTATGTGGGAAAGGGTTAACTGTCCATTATGTTTTATTTGCACCCCATTCCGTTTTATTTAAATTAATATATCTATAGGTGCTACCTATTTACGAAAAAAACGCAAGATAATTATAAAAATTAAAGAGCATACTTTGGCCATAAAAAAGGATTTATAAGTAATTGACTAGACAATAATAATGTTAATGTCATGTGTCTTGCATTATCAAAACATATTTGCAATTCTTATTGCTGTCGTCTATTATTACGAACAGAAAATAATAAAGTAAAGACTTTCAGAAAATCAAGGAATACATTTAAAATGAACGAGGTTAAAACATGAGGGCCAAGATGATCCATAATCGATCACCTGCATTATGGTAAAGAAGCAAAATAGATCAGCCCTTTTCTGATGCCACCTGGCGACTGCCTTTTTCAAGCAGTCAATATGATTGGAACAAATTCTGTAAGGTGTCACATTTCTGCTAAACCCTTTCCCTATTAGAGACGGTTTCTGAGGCCTATGCAACGATTTAGGAAAAGATTGTCGCAACAAGAACAATTGCTCCTTATGAGAAAGTTATCCTTTTGCCACAATGTTTGATAAATAATTATACTTTAAATGATTGAGTCAATAGCTCATGTATAGGAATTTGGGGTCTTTCATGTTGATACCACTTTTTTGCGGGAAACGACGTCGCTCCATTGACGTTACGCCAAGATGAAGTGAATAGAATAGAATAGAATAGAATAGAATACTTTTATTTTTCCAATCATGGACCATCACTGGCATACAAATTATAAAATAAAAATATATATTATAATGTAATATTATTATCATTAAACACAAGATTGATTTTAATTAAGTAACTATATACAAACAAAACAAAATGACTAGAACTATTTAAAACACTAACTGATACATAAACAAATATTCAGAACTGTTGACCCAAAAAGGGGATACAGACTGTTTTAGATTGACAACAGTTTGAAGGATAAACACAGTGACAAAACACAATAACTTGTGACTGCATTACTTATTACAAGCCTTTTAAAATATTAGATCTAAGACTATAACATTTTGAAATATATTCACAAAGCGCAACTATAACGTTTTTATCTTCATTTATAAACATCCATATAAATTTTTGTTCATTTGACATAATGTTAAAATGAATTGAGAATTGCGACATTGTTTTAAAGAGTTCATTTCTTTCACTAGCAAAAGATGGACATTCTGTGACAAAATGTTTTTCGTCTTCTATTGATCCTGACTTGCAAAGTTTACATGTCCTTAAGTTAAGGTCCACTTTTTTATAGCGGCCCATTTCTATTTCTAATTTATGTGAACTAATTCTGAAATTTGAGAAACATTTTCTGATATTTTTGTCTTTTATAACATTTAAATAAGGTTCTCTACAGAGTCTATTTTTAAATAAAGCGTACGTACGTAATTTGCCTACATTATTAGACCCACAATTATTTATTGTTGTTGACCATTCTTGTTTGTATTTCTCAACAAGTTTTTGTTTTACAATTTTTTCTAACTTAGAACTTTGTAAACAAGAAATAGGTAAATTAAGATATTCTAACAGAAAGTATGTACTAGAGGTCCAACTTTTCTTGCTAATACTGTGCAAGTTATTACTTTCTTTAAATGCTTTCTTTAACAGTGTGCTTACATGATCTGAATTTAAGCGTTTGAAATATTTTACCGAATTACAAAGAACATCAATATAAATTGGGTATCTTCCTAGTTCACCCATAACAGCTGAATTTGTTGCTTTTTTATGAACGCCTAGCACATATTTCAAAAATTTGACATGTAGTTTTTCATATGGTTTATCACTCAAAGACTTAGACATGTTATAAGTACCCTTTTTAAAACTACTTGTTGTTGTATCAATACTACCCCAAATTTCACTGCTAGATAATAAAACTGGTTTTACAGTATGGTCAAATAAGTGTAACATAGTGTCAACGTTTTGATGTAAATCTCCAAAGCTTTTTCGAAGTTTAAAATTGGCTTAAAGTGCTTTCTTATATAGATCATATACACAGTGGGAGAAAGTACCTGTAGATGAAAATAATATACCAAGATATTTGTAAGAAGAGACATGTACTATCTCATTATTTTTAAAGAAGAATTGAAGTGTAACGGAAATGACGTCACGTCCTTCTTTGGCTACGATACAGTCAACATTTAGTTTCGGGCGTAGAAGGCTAATGCTGTCGTTTTTTTGACGAACGGGAAAACATATTTCTTATAAATTTCCATTTATTTTTAACTTTTCGTACAAATGTTAATTCCAGCACTTTAATGATCTTAAATATCGATTTAAAAAAAAAATGATTAAAAGGCGACAATTTTCAATCCGTGTTTTTCTGCTCATTTTATACATACCCAAAATACCGATTTAAAAAAAAATGATTAAAAAGCCGACAATAATTTTCAATCTGTGTTTTACGTCTGCTTTTTATACATATCCAAAATGGCCCCCATGGATTTTTCCAGTTTCATTTCAGAAAGCTTCATGGGTTATTGAAAAAAAAAAAAAAAAAAAAAATCGCACACCCGTTACCTATATGCGAAAAGACCCATTTATGTTTTTTTTTTCGTATAAGTAACGGTATACCAACCAATTAATTTGGATTATCCACACATAACAAATTCAGAAAATTTATTTCACTTTGTCCCAAATGTGTTGTGTAAAGGATTGGTGCCACACCATACAAAAGGGGGGGGGGGGGGGGGGGGGAACCTTGTGAGGCAGAGATAAGACTGGTCATGAATTGTTGTGTTTGTTTTTTAATTGTGAATCACACTGTAAGTTTCTTGGGAAGATTCATGACCAAAAAAATAGCACACAAATATGCAATTTGATCTTTTTATGAAATTAACACTGAAACTATCCAAATGCGGAATTTGTGCTGAAGCGGTTCATTTGAGTAAAATCATCACGCGCTATGACGTAAGCATTTCCCATAGGCTTTCCCAAAATTCGGTGTTAAAATCTGTGACCTTTTGTGTTTCTGAAATTGGACGATTTCATTTGGATTATGAGGGATTTTTATGCAGGTTTGTGTGAAATTATTTTACAATTCATTCTTTAACAAACAAATAAATCTTTTGAAAGTTTGGTCAAATATAAAAAAATGAAATTACCCTTTTATTGAACACGTCGACCATTTTCTTGTTGAAGACGCGTTTGTAGCAGACGACTTTTGAAAAACATCGTGAATAAAGGAGACATTGCTCAAAATTAGCAGTTTCTCCTTTTACCGTAATGTTTTCAACATTACCATTATGTTTTCAAATGTTTGCAATGATTATACTTTATAGAATTTACTAATTTCTAATGTCTTTAAACATGCCACGTCGTGTTTTTGTTTACCTTCCATCGCCTTTTTTTACCTGATAAATTAAATTAACGGCAATTACGTTCTCAAACTTCTCAAATTATCTAATTAAGGAAGTTAAAATAAACATTAAAAGCAAACTGTAATCAATTATAACACGGATAAATTTACCGCCCGCCCCACTATGATGAATTAATAATCTAAAACAAACATACATGTATACAATATTTACACCATTAAACTTCAAAAAGTGGTCCTTCCTCATAATCGGCATTTTTGTACCAGACACTTTTGGAAATTGGGCTTTTTTTCTGGACCTATAATCGGCCTTTTTGGACTGGCCTTTTACGCATTCGGCAAATTTTGAATTATACCTAAGATAAGATAGCGATCTGAAAATTTAGTAATCCATACGGTGCTAATCGGAACTGTGTAACTGACGTCACAGGAAGTTGATTATAAGCAAAGATGGCGGCGCCCATAGGCGATCGATACCGACGTGAAAACACAAACTTTAAAAGCATATATCTTAGTAGTGCAAGCATGTAAAAAAAAGTTAATTACATCAAAATGATACATTACTGTAGTGCTATTTAGTCATATAGTTTAAATTTCAGCCGAGCGTATTCCTTTAATTATGTTCAAAGATATATGTAGAACCGTTGCTTGTGTGGTATCAGAAATGGAGAAAAAAATGCCCAATATTTAAAATTCTTCTCCTCTAAATCCGCTTGTCCGATTCCAATATTATCTAGTAGAAATCTTCCTCCAGTGACTCTCTACGAATTGTTCTAGCAATTTTAACTGGTTGATAAAAGGGCAGCGAGAAGGGTTCAGAAAAGAGCAAAATGACCAAATTTTAAAACTCTAGTCTTATAAAACTGCTTGTCTGATTGGTTCGTTCAGTGACCCTCTTCATAATTGTTTTATGTCATATTGATTGGTTGAAAGTAACCAGGTAGACTAAGGCGGTATCAGAAAATGGGTAAATTGACCTTTAAGCTTCAAATGACATCTCGTCCTAATCCACTGGGCAAATTTCAACAAAACTTCACAGGAATTATCGTTTGGTAGTCTTCTTTCAAATAAGTTCAAAGACAACTTTGATGTCTTAACTGTAAAATCCTTCTCTTCTCATTCCGCTGGTCAGATTCCAAGATAATTGATTGAATACAAATTGCATTGAGTGCCCCTCTACAAGATTTGCTTAAGCCGTATTAATTGGTTGAAAAACATGGCAGCTAGACGGCATCAGAAAAGGGGGCAAAATAACAACAAATAATATTTAAATTCTATTCAAGTTGTTGGCAATTTCAGGATACATTTGTAATTTAGCGAAAATATTCCTTGACTGACTTAATTTGTTCGAGCCATATTGATTGGTTTGAAAAGATAGATGCCATGCTGATTCAGAAAAGGGATAAAATTAACTGTTAGCTTTAAACAAAATCTCTTGCTAAACCATTGGACTGATATCAACCAGACTTCACAGGAATGTTACTTTGGTGATCATCTTACAAATTGTTCAAATATTTAATATCATAACCAATATCCTTTATTGATAAGTGTCTTTTACAGTGTCCACTCCTAGCAGTTTTCTTCACGCACTTGATTACGTTTGGTTCAGACGTCTGGGGTTTTCATCCAGCACCGGCAAAAGAGCGAGTACATCTGTCATTTAGTAAATATATATTGGGAATATCTAGGTATTGTTCAAATGCATTTGTATACAACGAGTTAGGGCGTTATACTACTGTATGTATATATTGAGATACAAAAGACAAATTAAATATGCTTAAAATGTCTAACCATAGATACACAAAGCAATGCTATACGATGAAGTTACAGTGGAAAGAATCTTGGATTAAATCAGTTGAAAATATAGTATATAGTCATGGTTTGGATATGTCTTGTTTAACCAAGGTGCTACGAATGAAATAGTTTGTTGCAGGTATTCATGTTACGAAGCTTTGACATTTAAAAATAAAAACTTGTTGATTTAAAAGCTTTTTTTATATATATTAATTTCGCTGATGTATTCTTATAAATTATATATTGACTGTATTAGCAGAAACTATTTCAGACAAATATGGTTACTAAGAAGTGAACTTTTCCCTATTCATTCTAACACTGGAAGACATAACAACATACCTTATGATCAGCGGTTCTGTCTAAAATGTCCGAATTATATTGCAATTGAGGACACTTCTTGTTACATTGCATCATGTTCAATGGTATAAGAGGAGTTAACATGAAGCCGTTCTTTAAAGATGTACAATCACTTACATGTACATATGTTTATAATAAATTAGAAATACAACATTTATCTCAATATATCATCAAAGCTTTGAAACGGAGATATCTTGAAATAGCTAAATGATTAATCTTCCATTCGATTCATTATTGTAATATATTCATAATTAATTTAAATCCCTTTCAATCGTGGAACGTTATTTAACTATTGAAAGCATTTGCCAAATTTCGGTGCTCGGATCATAAACTGAATATTGAAGTAGGCAGACATCATAATGCTCCAAGAGAAGAGAAGATTTGAACTTATTGTCTTGAACAATTAGCAATTGATGTAATTGAGGATGAATTTCATTTTGTTCTATTTTGCAAACGTTATGAGAAATTCAGGAAAATTTATATAGGTGATATAAAAATTAAAACAGACGACTCATTCACTAGATGTCATGTTGCGATAGATCAAATGTATTCAATATATGTCAATTAGTGCACAACATTATTGTTGATAAGAAATGAAGAGTCTAACCGTAGCATTTAGCATCCATATATTCTGATCTTTATCTACACTAGTTGCTATTTAGCATCCATATATTGATATTCTGATCTTTATCTACACTAGTTGCTATTCATTTTATATTTATGATAAATAACAACTACAGAAAAGTAATCTACAACTAGTTGTATTTTGTTGGGTGTAAACCTTTACATGTGTTGTATATGTTAAAGGCCGGTGGCCTATATATTTCAAATATTGAACTTTGAAAACATCTAGACAAAATAACCTTGTTTATGCACTATAAAGTAGCATCATTATGAGCCAAATTCTCCATGTTTCACAATTTCCGTTAGCTTCTAACATCGGTTTAGTCTGTTCATTACACATTTCCTATTTTTGGTATATATTTTATAACATAACATCTAGGGGTAAATACAAATAATTATATGTTGTGGGGGCAATTGTTTATATTATGGGCCGGTGGCCTAAATATTTTTAAAAAAAATTGAATCTTGAATCATAATTGAATGTTGTAATTTTGGCCGGACGCCTACATTATTGTAATAACTGAATAAACATACACATATAAACATAACTTTTCCAATAAAGTGCCATTTGAAAGACAACACAGCGGATAGTATATATGTGCCCCAGTTTACATCATGATACATGCTATTAACTTTAGATGTATCGAGCCTAACCAATTGCAAGTGAAATAGAGATATCTCTATAAATAAGAGAGACATCTCTATCAGTAAAAGAGATATATCTCAAAGAAGCTTGTTATTTAAATTAAGAAATGTTTCCTTAATGGTGTCCGATATCTATAATCTAGAGAGATATATCTGTCAGTTATATATGAGCCAGTCCACGACAAAACCTGTATTAGTGACAAAACAATATTTTTTCAGTTTTTTGTATTTCCTAAAATATCAACCTTTTACCTTCATAATGATACCAGAATTAGCCAAATAGTCCTACATAAAGTCTCTTAATTACGATATAAACATACCAACTGTCATAAGAAAAAAAGAAAAAAAAAACGTCATGACGTTCACTGTTTAAGGTGGAATCATACCTTTGAAATAACGTCGTTTTCGACGTTAAAACGTATCTTTTTGTGAAATAACAACCCCTTCTACTGTCTTGTTTGAATTTGTATTGAAACACCAATAGCAGCAAATTATAGAGAATACAGTTACCTGTGTCATGATATAAATGTAATGTATCTGCCATGACGATTCAGATACAAATACCCGATTTTTAATGAAAATTTCGCTGGAATATTTCCAAAGTAATTGCATAATTATTAATTTACTAAGCATTTACCCGAGAGATGTTTAAAAAAAATACATATCATTACGATCACCTTTTCTACTACAAATTGCCAGAATTTCAAAAATATCTGTCGAGCCGATTTTTAGTAAATCAGAATGCCGTTTTACCGATGTCCAGCGTCGGAATGCACATTGCGATATTTAGGTGAAACGCAGTCATCGGAATTAAAATTGACAACTTTTCTTTTTACAATAATCATCAACTTAATATCTATTCCCTACTAAAAATGGATATCTTAATTTATTTATTCCCGAATAGTTATTTTATTACAAATGATACAGTATAAAAATAGACGTAAAACATTAGTTAATACATATTTCGGAAATTCATACCATACGTATATTTGTTTTTGCTGTGCCTTATGGCGAATTAATATTTCTAATTTTGTCATAAGTTTAGTTATAAATCGTTGTCATAGAAACGAGTTAATGCATAGGCAAGCAGTCACTAGCGATATATACATACACTTTTGTTTATGGTAAGAGGTGAGTAATAAGTGGAAAACTAATGTCACTTACAAAGGAGCCAGTTCTGACGTTGAAAGGAACAGTTTGAGTGTCGTTTTTACCCCATAATAATTGTCATGCGTTACACATAACATGTTAGACATTTCGGTGAACAAATGCTACGGAATGTCTTTAAGCAATGGCGTCTGGGGAAGTTGATGAAACAATTGAGTTGATATAACAGTTGTTAAAATATTTATTCACGTTTCAAACCTACTCATTTCCCTCCAAACGGCGACGTCAGAATGACTTTACTACCGTGGCCCGCCTCCATTGTACTCACAATTTTCATAATCTCCCAGAAATGTTGTTTGGAATTCGGAACGTCTCGGTACAGTTAAATATATAAATACATATTGGTTTAACTCAAAAGTATGATAATAGCATCTTAGCTTTGATCTATTTGTATGTATGCATATATTTATTCAAGTTTTAATTATTTTATTTGTTTGTTTTATATTTAGATGTCATTGTTTTCTTCATTTTAATATTCATTATAACTATATAACATAAAGATCATCAAAAGCCTTGACAGAAATAGTGATAACTAGAACTATCACTAAAGGTGATTAATACCCCCGCCCCAACCCCTGACACATATTATATCTCACAGTATTATCTTTGACTCAGACAATTTGAATATCAGTATCAAAAAGAAATACTAAGATGATATCAATAAGCAATATACAAATCTAATTTTAAAGAAATGTTGTCAGGAACATTTTCTAATGCATAAAATACAATCCGCATAAAGTACTATTTCCTCATGAAATAAGTGTTTATTTGGTTTTCTAGTTTCAGAAAACAAACAAACAAGAAGAAAATGAACCACATTCTTTATTCAATGAATACGGTTGAAATTGAAGGAGGAGTATGTCGCACCAGATTAGATTTTATGAAAAAAAATCCTATTTCAAGGTCAGAGGTGAAGGTCACAGGGACATGAAATTTGCGTCTTGCACATCGACTACTCCTGATTAACATTAATGCCAAGTATCAAGTAAATCAGGTTGAAACTAAAAGACGAGTACAAGAGATTAGATTTTAACAACAAAAAGTCCTATTTCATGGTCAGAGGTCAAGGTGAAGGTCACAGGGACATGAAATTTGCGTCTTGCACATCTACTTCTCCTGATTAACATTTATGCCAAGTATGAAGTAAATCAGGTTGAAACTGAAGGAGGAGTACAACAGATTATATTTTAACAAAAGAAATTCCTATTTCAAGGTCAGAGGTCAAGGTCAAGATCACAGGGACATGAAATTTGCGTCTTGCACATCTACTACTCCTGATTAACATTTATGCCAAGTATGAATGCCAAGTATGAAGTAAATCAGGTTGAAACTGAAGGAGGAGTACAACAGATTAGATTTTAACAAAAGAAAATCCTATTTCAAGGTCAGAGGTCAAGGTGAAGGTCACAGGGATATGATATTTGCTTCTTGCACATCTACTACTCCTGATTAACAGTTATGTCAAGTATCAAGTAAATCAGGTAGAAACTGAAGGAGGAGTACAGCGGAACAGATTTTCCGGACAGACCGACCGACGGACCGACCGACCGACCAACTAACCGACCGACCGACCAACCAACCAACCGACCGACCGACCGACCGACCGACAGGCTGATTCCAGTATATGCCCTTCAAACTACGTTTGCGGGGGTATAATAATATATCATCATCATCATCACCGCTATAATACGACTTCGACTGCATGGCTGTGTATGCTATAATACGTCGTTCTACATTTGTATGCCACATTTATACCTTTGCAGGTAAATATAATATCACGAAGTTAAGGACATTGCGCGATTAGCAATTACGTAGAAACAACACCAAGAACATAAAATAAAAAGATGTACATGTTATTCATTACAACTCGAACTCAGGACCTTAGCATTACGAGTTCAACGCTCTTGTTAAACCGCTATCTTTGCCTTCGAACTGGTGGTGTGTCAGGATTTTACTTATAATCAAAACGGGCGCATATTGTTATGCTTATCCCTATATTGGATAATAGAACAATCCATGACCTTTTGTCATGGCTCACTGCTCGAATAGGATCTACACCTGAAATGTAATTATCTTTCAACCCGTCACTACTCATTGATTCACGAAATGTGTATATATGTTGCGTTACTGACAATGTGTCATGGCTCACTGCCAAAATTGGATCTATACCTGAAATGTAACTATCTTCGCATGAATAAGTATCAACCCGTCACTACTCATTGATTCACGAAATTTGTATATGTTGCGTTACTGACAAATTCTCACGATAGCACATATCGATATTGTTGAAAATATCATTCTCGCTATCTAGTACAAATGCAAGTATTCTTTTTTTGTATTTTTAATGTATTTACTATATAAATTGCAATATCGTAGATACTTTGAATCTTTAAAGAGAAGCAAAAAAAATACAACCTACCATTATTTACTAGGGGGTAGAAGAAAGGGGGTACTTAAAAGATTGAAATTGATAATTATAATGAAAACATGTGGTGTGTTCACTTTATTACCCTAGATGCGTGTCTAGCTTCAATTCTGCAGTGTACGTTCCGAAGCGCGACAGACTGCATTGTGATTTATTAAAAATCGGCTAGATATATATTCTTGAAATTTCGGCAAATGGTAGACGAACAATGCTGTCGAACTGAAGGTGAAGTGCTGGTATTTCCTGTAAATGAATATCATAACATAATCCCTTAAAGCATCTGCACTTTGAAGTTTTTCTTATTCTGATATTGAGTCCATAACTCGTTTTCTCAGCTTTTTCGCATGAATCACAAACATCGTCTCTAAGCGGCATTATATCTTTAGGAGATTTACGCTAGACCTATCTAGTACTTAAATGTGTATAATAAAGTGCGTTGTGTACATCTGTCCTAAAAATTATAAATTTTATGTGGATTCGTGTACAAAGTCATTTTTGTTTTAAACAGCCCGCTATTTTTTTCCATTGAAGATCGTCAAGGGCAATGGTCGTGTTTTCAATGTTTTCTTCGAAATAAATCACATTTATTTGTTATGTGTGTTAATAAAAGATACATAAGTGATCTTACCTCCAATTCAGAATCCATTACGAATGAAATCCAGTATTTGCATCTATTAAACACTGTCGAAACTTTGGAAATTAAATTCAAGATAATACTGTTTACGGTAAACCGACATTGACGAAAAATGTGACGTCATAAAATTGGAAATTCCCAACGTCATACGTTATGTCACTAATCCAGGTTTTGTCGTGGACTGGCTCATATATATATATATATATATATATATATATCAATTCTATCTTTTTCAGAGATAAGATATCTTCTAAAAAGCAAATTTCACGCGTATTTCTCTCAGAGTTAGAGACATAGTTAAACGGCACGTTTGAAAGATGTCTCTGTAACGTTGAGAGATATATCTACAAAATAGATGGATATCTATCTGAATTAGAGAGATATCTTGCTTTTAACACGATATCTCTTAACAAGAGAGATTTCTCTCTACCTTAGAAATATCTTTCTAGCTTAGAGTGTTATTTTTCAAACTTACATACATATCTCTCATTTTCAGAGATATTTCTGTAATGTATAAATATATCTCTCTAACACACCAGAACTCCATACAACATACTTTCCAAGCAACTGGCTGTTTTCAAATATATATTGTTAGCCCATTGGTAGACGACGAAAGTCTCTTGTCACAGTGACTTTTGTTAAAAGTCGGATAGAATGTTGGCCGAGCTGGGTTTCGAAATCACAGCCCGCTGATTGATAGCCCGCGACTCTACCGACTGAGCTACCGGGGCTCGGCCTTTGCGTGTATTAACTTATCCCTAGTATTCGAAATGTAGCATGTATATTCCGAAGATGAAATGAGATTCAAAGCCACTTCGGAGCAGCAAGATCAAACTGTAAAAGCACGTGTTAATCTTTATCGACACATGCATACTTGTTTACCTTTATTTTCGAGGAGCACTACGCAGATATTTACAATAAGTTGACAGAATAGGGTTCACATTATATTGTGTTTTATTCGTATTTAATAATGTGATGGTATATACATGCCATAGTGTGGCTTATTAACTATTTGCGTCGTAGGTGAAGTGATTGATACTGGGGATTGATATACCAGGTATTGACAATTGCTACATATTTGATGAGTTAAAGTGTTCGTGTCAAGGGGGGGAAATTAACTTTCATGTGAGAGATATCTCTGAAACATAAACAGATATCTTAACATTAGGATATCACTCTTAGGAAGAAATCGCTTGAAGCATGTTAGAGAGATATCTCTCTAATTTATAGAAATATCTCTCAAAGTCAGAAAGAACATATTAGAGAGATATCTTTCTTATATAGAGATGTATCTTTAACAATTAAAGAGAAAGCTCTTAAACGAACAAAAAGTAAAACGGATTGCCATTTAATTATGTAGAGCAGCGAAAACAGCGAAAGAGGACCGATTACCTTGTTAATGTTTATAAAGTATTTATACATTTTAACCTTGATGAATTTACATTAACATTAACAAGTAACGCCAGAGGAAAAACGCCCGTTTATTAAAATGTCTGAGAACCCGGCCGGCCTTATAGATAAAATGGTCCTCTCTGCATGCTGTTGAGTCGTTGCAGCGTTTTGTAAAATTATCATTTTCCTCATGCAGGCACATTTCGATGCATCTGTAGTATATAGAATTGGCAAACATCTTGGGAAAAGGAGAATTTGCTTCTGCTTCTGTCATAATGTTTACATCTGTATTCAAAAATAGTATTTTAATTTATAGAAATCATTCATTTTTTTGCCAAGTCGTTATCAAAGTTGTCTGCTGCAGATTAGTTGTAAAGATAGCGCCACAACTGCGCATGCCACATTGTGTTTGTCTCTGTGCAGCACAGCTAATTAACACAAAAGTCAATGTTACCACCTACCTCCCCCCCCCCCCCCCTTTCCAACAGTGTTACCGACACACATACACACCCGATGTTCTCTACAATTCACAGTTACCCCGACCCCCCCCCCCCCCCACCCCCCTCCCACACCGCTGTATCTTACAATTTACAGCACATTCCGACTAAACCCTGGTCCTCACTCTTGGCAGACCTTATTTGTACAATATCTCTCTCTCTCTCTCTCTCTCTCTCTCTCTCTCTCTCTCTCTCTCTCTCTCTCTATATATATATATATATATATATATATATATATATCTCTCTCTCTCTCTCACTCTCTCTCTCTCTCTCTCTCTCTCTCTTTCTCTCTCTCTCTCTCTCTTTCTCCCTCTCTCTCTCTCTCTCTCTCTCTCTCTCTCTCTCTCTCTCTCTCTCTCTCTCTCTCTCTCTCTCTCTCTCTCCCTTTCTCTCCCTCTCTCTCTCTCTTTCGTGTACCATAATTATGGTTTGAGATAATAAAGGGTGTGTACTGTTCTATATGTAACCCATTTTGCTCTGAAGCTGTGAATGTCAACACTCTGGAAATACGGGGAATATCATGTCACTTGTAGTGTGACGAATGAACGTCATGGCTTGAATAAATACATTTATCAGGCTAATGAACTGGAAAAAAAAATGAAAAGCAATTAATGTTTATTCGAAAGTAGCTATCCAATCAGAACTCGTGCGTATTTGGCGTATTTTTTCTTCCTTGTCGCATTTCGAACGTACAAAACGGTCAATGTTCGTTGTTTGTGGGTGGGTTTTACCCAGTATGATTGCTCCGCTGTTGATCTGTCCGTGAATATGCAAACTCTTTTCCCAAGTTAAATAATACAACAGTAGACAAGTGGTATAATGCAGATTCAGTCATAGCTTTTATCAGGTACGATATGTTTGATAATATATCAGGTTATGGAAATGGAAACTGTAGCCCTAAGCGGACAAATACAGAGACTGGATAGTCAATGGAAGGCTAGGTTGCAATTTTGATAACAGTAAATGTTTATACACGGTTGTTACGATGTCAGCCAGTGTGGCACGTAGGGGTCACTTCCTCGTCGTATATCCGTCTATTTTTATTTTGACTTAAGTTGTAGTTATAAGTTGACGATGTAGGCGATGCTTGTGTCCCTTCAAACATTTTGTTTTATTTAAACCACGCAGCACAAAACTAACCATACGTATGTATTTGACCATTATTCCGTCTTTACTGGGTATGTGTATTTTCTAGACCAATTGCACTGAGGTTGTACACTGGTAATACTGTAATAGTATATCGGTCTAACCTTCCGTCTATAAGAAATTTCCGTTCGAAGTCTTTTTGAGGTTGTCCTTATTCTGTGTTGTTTTAAAATAAATTTAAAAAAAAGCGTTTACTACTATTGAGATATAAAGGGAAACAGAATTTGAGCCTTCCCGCGAGAAAACCAACATTATGGTTTCTGCGTAATGTATCAACCTAGATCAGCCCGCGCTGTCCACGCGGACTGATCCGGGTCGACACATTCCGTCTCAGGGAGATAGAGGTATAGAGTAATAACTCCTGAAACAGAAAATCTACAGGTGGTGAAAAGTGTCTATCCGCGGCATGCTTAATATGTTTTCGTTTTGAGATATCTCTCTAACTCAGAGTGATATCTCTGTAAGAGAGAGATATTTCCCTCTAATTTAAAAAATATCTTTTTAAATTAGAAATATATCTCTATATATGTTTAGAGAGATGTCTCTCATGCTTTGATCATGTTTGAAAGAAATCTCGATATCTTAGAGATATCTCTATAACTTAAAGAATTATTTCTCTTATATGTTAAAGAGATACCTCTATAACTTAAAGAATTATTTCTCTTATATGTTAAAGAGATACCTCTCTACGCTAGAGAGACATTTTCTTATTTTTAAAAGCTTTATATTAGAGAGATACCTCTCGAAATATTTGTTGGTTTATGCAAAATAGCTTCTCCCCTTATATTAGTCAGTTGTCAAACAAAGGTTTTTTTCGAAAAAGGAAAGCAGTTATTTTCATTCATTCAACCAATCAAACTTGGTTATTGTTATTCAACAGAGTCGATGCGAAAAGCAGCCAGCGTAGTCGAACTGCAAAATATGTTGAAAACAACGTTTAACTAATCAAACAAACATTTGGCGGAGAGTTTTGATAATCAAACACAAGTTCAAATCACCATATACCTAAATAAAGATGATTTATTACATGAAAACAAAATGTACATACCTTTGTTTAATCATAGGGAGCGCTTATTTACACGGCAATACGTAAGAGAGATATTTCTTTAAATATAAGATATCTCTCTGAAAAAAGAGCGTGTTATATTCTATTAAGAGATATCTCCTTAAATATGGGTGATATTTGTGTAATATTGAGATATAAATCCATATCTTAGAGATATATCTAAGCTACATATATATCTTTGTAAGTTTAAGTGATATATTTCAAAGCTAGAGATATATCCTGTACGATAGATAGATATATCGCTAAGTAAGAGATATCTTCTGACCACCAAGATGTCTCTCTAATTTAGAGAGATATCGCTCTACTTTATAGAGATATCTCTCAATCGAATAATAGTAAAGCGGCTTGCCATAATTGAGACGTCCAGCGAGAAAACCAACAGTGCGGAAAGTATCGAGCCGGATCAGCCTAAGCATGCCGCGGAGGCTTACCCTGATAAACATGTCTCTTGTGGATTTTCTGATTCAGGAATCATTACTCTATACATATATCACCCTGAGACGGAATGTGTCGGCCCGGATTAGTCTGCGCGGACTGCGCAGGCTGATCTGGGTCGTTACATTTCGCAGATGCCATAATATTGGTTTTCTTTTTATAATGATACCCTTCTTCGCGCTCATTGTAATTTGAGGATAGTTTCTTTTAATATTTAAGCATTAATGTATACTAATTTATTATATATATGCTGTATTTCCTAATGTAATGATCTGGATGTGTATATATGATACATTGTAATTTCTCGGGCAAGATTATATCTACGCAACTTTGGGAAAACGGAAGAAGAAATGAATCTTAAGATTGGCTAAAAGACATTTTCTGAAAAGACAACAAAAGCAAAACGATCATACTGCCGAAAATTAACGAAGACAGGCGAATAAGACCAACCGTTTTATTATTTATTCGTATGAGATATACCTCTTATTATGAATCTTGATTTTTGTTTAGACGCTGACTCTTAATAAGAGAGAGATATCTCTGAGACAGAGAAATATATCTCTAGCATACAGAGATGTCTCTCTATTTTACAGATATATAGCTCAAGCTTTTAGGGATATCTCTATCTCTCTCTTTTTTACAGAAAAATATCTCCATGTTAAGGAAGAATATCAGAGGTAGATCTCTCTGATGTAGAGATATATGTCCTTTATCACAACACAATCAGAGATGGGAGTAATGTGGATTATTGTTAAAAAAATATCCAAGAATTCAAAGAAAAATCACTCTCCCAACCATTCATACAACATCAATGAATTAATCACTTTATCCTTATTGATTGGATGATTGATCGTTTCAATATATAGTGTGGATCTTTTATGTCCACTAAAGTGGAACTATTATACTAAATGGTGGCAGCTTGTTTATTTGTCCTTCATAATTTTATTTTAGATATATGAGAAAAGCTTCCAACTTTGAAAAATAGGTATTTATAAGTTATTGGCAGACAAATTGTGTCATTTTAAACATGTTGTTTCCATCACACAGATGCCCATAATCAGTAGTACTTCCAGCGCTTTCATTCTTATCCCATCCCGTTTACAGATTATGAATGAAAAATGTATACGCCTTTTTGGGACAACGTTTTTTTTTTTAAAAAAGGTATATCATTGACTCAAATATGAAATAATTGTGGGAAAATGGGAATTTATTAATTTTGAGGATTTCTCACTACATCGATGCATTATAACTTGTTCTCTGCAGATACGTGAAAAGTTGTCTTTATGAAAGAAAATTTTACATTTAAATTAGTAATGCGGATCGAAAAATGTTTCAAACTTCCCGATAGTTTTCATTGGTGTTTACCAGTAGATTAAAATCCCCAAATTTTCTAACAGTTGCACATAACACGTGATTACATTTTATAAAAGGAGCTCTGGTTGCAATCCCGGGCCAGATCGACTGCAGATGGTGTCCACTAGAGTTAAAACTTTGTTCAACGCATACTGACGAAAAACGGCATCATGAAACCCACTGTAACACTGGACGAGAAACCCGGGGTCCCTGTCGTACAACAACAGGTAGGCTTTATTTATAATAACACTCAAGTGCTTTGTTATCTAAGACATTACATGGTGTGTTTTGTCTTAGACATAACATGTTGTTGTTTTTAATTTAAGACATTACAAGGTTTTTTTAAAATTTAAGGAAATATATGTTTTGTTACCTAAGACATAACATGGTTTGTTTTTATCTAAACATTACATGATATTTTGTTTATCTAAGACATTACATGTTGTTTTTTATCCAAGACATTACATGGGTTTTTTATCATAGACATTACATGTTTTTTTTATTTAAGATATTACTTTTTTTTTTATCTAAGACATTACATATTTTTATATTTATGACATAACATGGTTTTATTTATCTAAGACATCACATGTTATTCTTTTTTATTTAAGACATTACGTGGGTTTTTTATCTAAAACATTACATGTTTTGTTTTTTTAAATCAAAAGTGTATGGACTCCAGCTTTCTACAAATTCTGGATCCACGAGTCTGCAATTTACTTGATTTAGCTTTCCCATTATATTTCGAATTGTAAGGAGATGTTAAAAAAAATATTAGAATAACCGCATACTTTTTTTTTATTAACAATTTCAATTTCTTTAAAACACGGTAATGGCATAATATTGGCTGCAAATGTCCATTATGAAAAACATAACATCTTTTCTCCCCAGAACCGCGCGCACCCTTAAAACATAAATGTTTACCTTGCGCCATAAAAATACCATGGCATCTTTGGATTTTTCACTGGAAGGAATTAGCCCCTTCTTATTGTATGACGAAATAAATGAAGCCTTATTGGCATAATTATTTTCTCGAGTCCTGTTAAACATTACAGCACGTTTAAAACTAAAGCTGAAGATTTACTAAATATTATTATTTCTTATAAATGTCTTATTATTATCTTATAGTTTTGTCCCAGATTCTCTTGTGTTGCCATACTTTTTTTTGCGCCTTGTATCTCTATTACTTTAAAAAATAATAACATTCATGGTATTTTCACACAAATTTGTAGTTATTGACTTTTTAGATCTAGATTGGTAACAATGGTCGTCACGTTCTCGGAGTTCTTATACCTTTTACCCATTTTGTAGTTATGTAATTTGTATAAGTGCACAAATGTGATTTTTTTGTTTATGTTTTATCTATGCATGATTCTGATTTGGGATCCATTTCACAATAAACGAACTAATTATACTTTGTGCAGGTTCCCACGGAAGTTTCTCCCAAAAGCAAATGGCTGAAATACGCTGGTCTGTGTTTGCTGTTGATATTCCTGGCCACTGTCACCGTCTTCGTCGTGATGACATATGACAACACTAAGGTAACAATTGAAGCACGCCAAGCGTAAATCGACTTTTACAAGGGTTTGAAACGAGTAGCAAAGACTGTCAACGTGAATAAGTGTTAAGTCGGCTTTTAAGTCGACTGTGTGCATGACTGGATCGAGATCCTGAAAAGTCTGTGATAGTTGGGATTTCTGCTGGTCAGGTCGTACAGTCCCAATGGCTGCCTAAAGATTGCCGAGATCCGAAAGCTCCGTCGGTGGCGACGCGGGCTGCTGTCACTCCAGGGGTTCTAAATTCGAACCTCATCTCTGGCAACATTCTTTCCGACGTTTGACAAAAGTCAATGCGACAAGCGCCATTCGTCTTCTACCAATGGGCTTAAACTATATTTGGAAAAGCAGCCAAATGATTGGAAAGACTTTTGTGGAGTACTGATGTAAGAAAGTCATAAAATACATGGATATGTGATCTGGCCGCCGTGAAATAACTGACAACTTGTTGAAAGCGGCGTTAAATGGTGCTTACATGAGAGCAATTAGACCGAATTTCGATGCTACATTAAAGATATCAGAACAGCAACAACGAACATTGTTACCAGGGTAGTCGACCACGTGACATGTTTGCAAAGACACCCATGAATAAGGCGTAAGGTAATACACGGCCATGTGTTCATTTTGAAACATCAATTTTGTGAAAGCTTTCCCTTTTATAACCATTCTTAGTACTTTAAGAACCAAAACTCGAGAAACAGTCCCTCAAATAAATCCTGGTCTGTTCTGATACATTTGGAAAGTATATATATAACTACTGTATTATTTTTCAGGCGAGTGGACAAAAGGTTGACACGGATGTTACTGTCAATATTAAAGGCGCCACGAAAACAAAGCAGAGCGATGTGGTAGGTCTAGTATAGTTGTTCTTGATTGATATTAAATTGATAGCACTGCATTATTATGACTCGTCTACAGCAGATGACGGTTGAACACGTCATAGAGTAGTCATAATTTAATTGTATCCTTGCTGTTTTATCTTCACGGATATCCTCTCCGATCACAAGAAATGCGTGCTTAAATCGCATAATGCTTTTACATACAAACGTATTTGTTTCTCTTAATATTAGAGTGCCCTTAATTACCATTTTAATTAAATCATGTATTCCTAAGTGATCCGTTATTGGCTTGAATTCCAATTTCACAACTCAGCCATGTATGTTAAGCGCTTACGTATACATACATATGAGCCGTTCCACGAGAAAACCAACATTATTGACTCTGCGTAATGTATCGACACGGATCAGCCTAAACATGCCGCGCAGACTTACCCGGATAGGTACTTTTCACCTCCTGCGGATTTTCCGTTTCAGGAATCATTACTCCTGACCTCTATCGCCCTGAGACGGAATGTGTCAGTCCGGATTAGCCTGCGCGGACTGCGCAGGCTGATCTGGATCGAAACATTACGCAGAGTCAATACTGTTGGTTTTCTCGTGGAACGGCTCATATTTGTATGTGAGCAATACTATAATGTGCTGGCTCTCTCTCCAGGGTTTTTCTTTATACATTCATATGCTTACATTTCGAAGTAATGGTATCATTATAAATATATCTTTGTCTTGTTTTCCTGCATGCTACGATGTTTTATTCAAATTTCAGAAGGCAACCATAACAACTCACCTTGTACCAAATGCTGAGGATATCAAAGAAGACATAGTCATAGCGGACCAAGAAGAAGATATTACTACTCCAAAGGCAAGAGTAATCTACGACTATGCAAGTGTACGTATTTGTTTGTGTGTTGCTTTACGTCGCTTTCAACAACTTGTTCAGCTTTATAATGGCTTTGTTAACGCTATAATGTATAAATAAGGTTTCCTGTTCAAAATTATAAAGACATATACAAGATACAAATAGTGTAGAATTCGTATGCTTTACGTTCCTGGTATCGTTTACGTTTAGGTAAAATATCTATTTTCAGGGTTACACTGTTACAAAATTCAAAGACTCCGAGGACGATACATGTTACGTGAGCGAGTTCAATATTTTAGGCACTATTGACGGGATCAGGAACAGTCTAGAAAAGGAAGGCGTAAGTCGTCTTCATCATCATCTCACCTTTAGCAATACGATCATAGTATAATCATGTTCCTTATAGTGAGACAGGCTATACTACCTGTTATAATTATATACGAAGGCCATCTCTTTTATTAGCATTTTATCTCTATATAATAACATGATAAAGTATTTAGACAACTATTGCATATAGTATGGATTAAATAAATGTCCGTTTGATACATATTTATGACACTTTCTCGAGAAAAGTGTTAACAGTCCGAATACTAAAGTAAACTTAGGCTGGTTATTTAAGTGCATAAATACATGTCAAATCAGGGAATGTGTATAACCCCTGCTTTTTCAGGTATTATATTATCATAACCAAAGACCGAATGTGTCTCCAACATAATCCCTGATTATAAATTTTCCCTGTAACATAATATACAGTGTGTGTGATAGTCAGTTTACAATTTAAAATAGTACATTATTCGGATATCGATCCATCTGAGAAACTATTTAGATTCTCGTTTCGTACTGGCAATGCATATTGTATATATGAGCCGAATTACGAGAAAACCCAACGTTGTGGTATCTGCGTAACGTATGGAACCGGATCAGCCTAAGCATGCCGCGAAGGCTATCCCGGACAAAGATGCTTCGCCTCCTTAGAATTTTATGTATCAGGAATCATTACTCTACACCTCTATCCCCCCGGAGACGGAATGTGTCGGCCCGGATTAGCCTGCGCAGAGTCCATAATGTTGGTTTTCTCGTGGAACGACTCTTATAATATATTCACTTTGTTATTGTAATACAGTGATACCTCTCCCGAGGATCATCTGGCAGATAGAAACAATCACGGCCGCTCTAAGTGTTGCACTTTACCGCTCAGTTCATTCCTTGATATTAACATATGTTGACAAATCTTAAGCGAACAACATTGGAAACATTGTAGGGATGGGATAAATTGGTCGTAACAATCATTTTCTACATTTCGAAGAATGTTTTCCACTCTTTCCAAATCAATTATTTCTGTATTCGAGACTATCCATGTAAGATGTGTCAGGTGAGGGTAAAGGTCGAATTGTTATTCGGAAGAGGGTTAACTCCATTGTTAACGATATCAGGATATGTACGGATTTATCCATGCATTATAACTGTCGGATAATCAATGTAATATACTTATTAGTGTTTAAACACATGCCGTTTGTCAGGTGTAAATACAACACGACGGATAAAAAATGGTAATGGGACGTCACTGAAATATCCTTCTTTTATATCTTAACTTTTATAACGTCACTGAAATATCTTACTTTTATAACGTCAGTAAAATATGATTTAATGTCATTTGAAATGCGGTAGTGGGACACCATCCATAAATTTTATTTGATTAATATGTAAATTGTGTTCTTTCGTTATTGAAAATAATATAGAAATGTGTATATTTTTTCTTTATTATGTTTAAAGTGTTACTAGAGCATAATTAAATAGAAATTACGTTGCAGTAGTACAGTGTACTACATGGAGAGCGTGTGATGATTTACATCTCACTCGACTTTCGGTCTCGCGAGCTATCAATTGTCCAGCGTATCGCTATTGCAACATTACATTCCGCTTGTTGTTATATATTTTAGAACGAAACGTTTGTGTATACCAATGCAACCGAGGAAGTGTACGAGACTACTGGAGAAACAGTCAACAAGACCCTGTTATCGCCTAGAGCTGCTGAAATGTGCGCAAACAGTGAAGTGTTGAGGGTCACCAGGGCAGAAGGTATGACGGTTTTCCAACATATTTTTACCATTTCAAATACCCGGGTGAAGACATGAAGAAAACGTTTATATTGCATAATATTAAGAAGATTTAAAGAATTATACAGGGATAAGAAAACATATTTTAATGTTGGAAATATTTACGACAGCAGAATATCTCTGCATATCCGTTTTAGACCACGTTTACCCTTGCCCCCATGCAGACGCATTTTGACGTACATAGTGTATATGCAGCAGACGGCTTTCAATTCTATTAAAGAATTATACTCTTTTTTTTCTAGAAAGTTTTCATATTTTGCTGGATGAGTTAACATTCGGCTGCTGTGGGGTTTCTGTATGTTTTACGAAAAAAAGGTTATTGAGAATGGGAGTAATGAAAACTGAGCAAGAAATATGTGTTACCAATTAGAAAAAAATATATAAATAGCTCGGATTTACTGTAAACAGAGCACTATAATTGCACCAGCTCCTTCTTTTAAGATAAGATTGAAAATAAGCGAGGGAGCGTATCATATGTAAAGCCCTTCTCGCAAAAAAGATCTTGATCAAGTTGAATTTTTCAGATGATTCCTCCAAACGGGTCGAGAGAGGCTGTTACACCTCTTGCTATACAGTTTGTAAAAGATACTATGGCGCACACAGTGTTAAAACTTGCACTGGAAGATGGTGGAGAAGAAGGTGCAAATACAGATCTGCCTATGGTTATTATACGCGATGTTATTATTACTGTTACCTTAAGTGCGTCTTTGGATAATTTGAAGAACACAAACATTGGGCTCTGACACATATAAATCAGTTCCCTGACCTCAGTGAGTGGTCTGTTTCGGTGTTTTTGTATACACATATTAATTTTTATGATTATGTCCGTGCGAAAAGGTACAAGTTACCATTTATTAAAATAGTGTATGTTCAGATCACCTTGTAAAACTGCGCAGTCTTAACAGAATTTACAACAAAACTTGTCAGAACCTTCTCACAAGCTAATTAAGTAAAATGTGAATAGTTTAGATGTTGATCTGATGGTATGGAAGCACAGGCTGATTTAGTTCTAGAATGTTCTAAAAAAATGTGCACCTTTTGTCATGGACAGACTCGTGTAACCTTTTTAAAGTTGTAAAGATTGTTTTGGAATATCTAATTTTAAATAAAAGCCATAGCTTTTTATTCTTCCTTTTCACTTAGCATGGTTGAAGTTTATAAATATATGTACTAATCAAATGAGTGATCCGCCGTGGCCGACTTGTTAGTGTTGGGTATTTTGGAACTGAGCGTTCCAGGTTTGATCACCAGTCGCGGCGAGGCATTTTTCCTACCCTAGTACTGGTTGGTTTACCCAGGGGTCAGGAATAAGTGAATTGTCGCCATGGTGTAACTAAACTAATGTGGAAATAATCCTTAAAACCAATACATCAAAACAAATAAAATGAATATAGCTATGTTTGTGTGTGAGTGTTTTCTTTAACGAAGTTAGTTCAGACTAAGCATCAAAATGTAGTTATGCATCAACATTCAGAGCTCTAGATAACGGGCATTGGTCATGTTCTAAAATCCTTATTTGACATTCAAATCCTATGTTGTGGGTACTCAAAAGAATCGTCTCGGTTAGACGATTCTTTTGAGTACCCACGACATAGGATTTTGCGGTAATAAGAGAAATATTGTGGGGGAAAAGACCTGTTCAATCCCTATTAACTAGTTCTCTGAACATTTCTATATGTACTTGAGAAACATCATTGTGTACAACAACGAATATCAATCACATTAAAATATATAGAAACAGGAGACATTTACTCAATCTTCATGTTTCCAAATGGAATTTATCATTGAACAGATATCAAATAGTATGAACTGTGTATCCCTTTCCCATATACAGTAGATGATACAATGTATCTAAATCAAAGACCTAATAACACATTAGTGTTATTAGGTCTTTGTCTAAATCGTTCAGATTCTAAGCTAAGAAAAATCAAAAAAATATTAAAATATAAATATTGCATAGAGTTGAAATCATTGCCGTATATTGAGAAATTACTCCTTTTGCCACAATGATTTTAACATTCATCAACTACTTATGCATCAAAATGTGTCTGCATGTACGAAAGGGTTAACATATACTTGCTTATATTTTTACTTTTGTAAATGTACCTTCATTACTCAAAATAAACTTTATACATATTTAACAATTTATATTTTCATTTAATTTCTCCAAAAGCCTAGATCTAATTAGATTCATCTGCAGCAAAACAACTTGCCTCTTTTCAATAATCATATTTTTGTGTACGGAGATTGTTCAAGCCTAGATCTTTTCAAAGTCACCTTCTGCAAATTGGTCGAATGTGGTAAATGGTTGAGACTACTGCACCTACACTCTTACAACAGTGGTTGAGACTACTGCACCTACACTCTTACAACAGTGGTTGAGACTACTGCACCTACACTCTTACAACAGTGGTTGAGACTACTGCACCTACAATCTTACAACAGTGGTTGAGACTACTGCACCTACACTCTTACAACAGTGGTTGAGACTACTGCACCTACACTCTTACAACAGTGGTTGAGACTACTGTACCTACAATCTTACAACAGTGGTTGAGACTACTGCACCTACACTCTTACAACAGTGGTTGAGACTACTGCACCTACACTCTTACAACAGGACTCTATTAACCTTTTCCCGCATGAAAATGTTTAACAGATCTGGACAAGAGTGAAACAAATCCTTGTAAGTTGAATACTTTGTCACAAATGAGGAACTGATTATTATGAGCCTCTTCTCCTTTGACACAATGTTTTGTTCAGAAATTACACGTAAGTAGGAAAGAGTTAAATGAACCCTTTAGCATATGCAGACACATTTATAGCAGCTGCTTTTAAAAATATTGTGTATATTGACTTTTAATATCTACCTTAGTTTTCCTTTGGAGATAAAGATTTTAGAATGGATGTTTTCGAATGGTACTGCCCATATCTGCCTATCTAATAGTGTCCATATAAGGTAGAACGATACTAACACAACACGTTTTCCATTTTGTTTTGGTTTTCTTAATTATTTTTCTTATAGGCCAACGGGGCCTATTTATTTATTGGGATTCGCTAGGTATCCCTTATTGTCAGGATTTTCCGTCTGTCTGTGTGTGTGTGTCCACATATTTGTAAAGCGACGCTCCACAGTCCAAACTGACGGGCCGATTACGATGAAACTTGGTGAACAGGTGCCATAGGGGCTCAGGGTGTGCACGTTTTGTTTCGTTACTAAGGACCCAGCCGTTGCTATGCAGCTAGCAAAACAACGCTTTTAAAAACCCAAACAATTTTTCTATCTGAATGTTGAGAGCTGAAACATCGGTAATAGATACTTCGAGATATTCCGAAAAAACGTATCTGTTACGATTTTTGATTTAGGCCTTTGTTTTCAAATGGTAGCCTTTCAAAGATAGGGTATATTTACAATCGTGTTTGACTTCAATCGTCGCTAGCGCTGCAGTGGTTCTTTTACGTCATTGACCTCCGACCTCGAGCCGGAAGTTTGCAAAATACGCAAAGGCGAAAATAACCAAGGGGAAACGGTTGAGTGTAGACGGGTGCGTCTTGGCATGTTGATAAAACATGGTTGGTTGACCAGAGAGTGTTATTACAAGGTGCACACTTTTTACCAGTGTTCACCACAATAATGACCCTATCACACTGAATGAATGTATATTGTTTTATGGCGCATCGACAGCTAAGGTCATTTAGCGCGCAATTAAATTTAATTATTCATGATCCCTGGGTTAACAAACCAGTACTAGGCTAGAAAATGTGCCTTGCCCAAGGCACTCCACCATGACCGTAGTGCCGCGACACCGGAAATCCCCGACGCTAACCACTCGACCACAGCGGATTCCTCCCTATCACTCTAGTTCTTCATATATATATTGATAGGCGAATCCCAAGTCGCCTACCGGCTTGTGGGTGTTATTTATTACTTTGGTGTACCATTGTTTTGTTGATGTACATACACATGTTACTAAAATAAAGTATTTACTAACTTACTTAAATTAACCCTTTACCACATGCAGACACATTTATAGCAGCTGCTTTTCAAAAGATTGTGACAAAATGGGAAACTGAACATTTTCTCCTTTTGGTACAATGATTCTTAACTCTTATTTAAGTTCATGTTTTTAATGATATCTGCTGCATATTTGCATGTGGGACAAGATTAACTGTTAAGAAGCAACCAAATAAACGGAACAATGAAAGAGATCTATACTGGTAAAGCTCTATCCTTGAAATCTTCAGAATAATGCTTTTTAAATATTTTGATTGAATGTCACTGCTTTCTATATACATACCAGATAAGTACATAAATAAAAGTGACAGAGGGACCATGGAGCAGTGATCCGTTTTTAGTGGCCTGGTGGTCTTTCCATCCAGAGATCTGGGGTTCAAATCTCAGTCTGTGTACTGGATCTTTTGGTGCTTTTAAGTGCTGGACCTTACCAGGGAAAAAAGCCTCGCGGGTATCGATGCTTTATATTACCCATCTCTATAACTGTGTTTGGAGACTGATGACTTATGAAGAGCTATTCCTTCTTTTCCAGGCACTATGGTCATGGTGGAGTGCCCTTGGGCAAGGCACATTTTCTAGCCTAGTACTGGTTTGTTTACCCAGGGATCAGATCATGAATAATTAAATTTAATTGCGCGCTAAATGACCTTAGCTGTCGATGCGCCATAAAACAATATACATTCATTCCTTCTTTTCCAACAATATTTTCAATTATATTCAGTTAGTATTCTTTCATCCAAATAGTTTCCATACATTTGCTTAAATTGTTCAAACTAGTCTGCTGTAGAATAATTCTATCTTGGAAATGGTAAACCCTTTCCTTTGTAAATCTGACATTGGATGACTGTGAAGACCTTAATTAACTTTTCTTATTGCACACCTATGTGACATCATTGGTAAAGGAGAATAATTGCTCAAAAAGGAGCAATTTCCCCTTTTCCAATAATGATTTTCCTCCAATTGTTTCAGAATCCTATATGAATAGATAAACAGGAAGTATATCACTGTTACTGCACTGTTATGTTATTAGAATCCTAAAGTAGAATAGACACAGATGGTTTACAGAACAAGAGGGAAGTTTTCACTAAAGCCATATAAGGCAAAATAGCCCAGTCTTGTGGCGGCCATGTTTTTTGACTAATCAACATGGTTTTGAGGAATCTGATAGAGGGTCACCTAAGGAACATTTCTACAAAATTATTTGAAAATCGGCCTGACACTTTCAGGAGAAGATTTTTTAAGTTTTCACTATAGCCATATAAGGCAAAATAGCCCCGCCCCCTGGCGGCCATGTTTTTCGATCAATCAACATGGTTTTAAGGAATCCTAAGGAACATTTCTACAAAATAATTTGAAAATCGGCCTGACACTTTCAGGAGAAGATTTTTTAAGTTTTCACTATAGCCACCTGACGGCCATGTTTTTCGACCAATCAATATGGCTTGAAGAAATCTGATAAAGGGTTATCCAAGGAACATTTCTACAAAATTATTTGAAAATCTGCCAACCAGTTTTGGAGAAGAAGATTTTTAAAGTTTTTTACATTTCGTTGCCATGGATCCCAAAAATTTTAAGGAATTCTGGTGAGGTCAATGTGAGGATGCTTCCTGTGAAGTTTCATCCCAATTGATCCACTGGTTACTGAGGAGAAAAAGTTGATGGACGACGGACGACGCACGCCGGACAAAAGGCCATCACAATAACTCACCTTGAGTACTTCGTGCACAGGTGAGCTAAAAATCAAAGCTTGAAGGTAGATACATATATATATATTCATTATCATTTTGTTTAGATTTGTTTATTTACATAAGTTCATTCACATTACAAAATGTTTAGTAACATACATTGTATATTGTGTCAATAACAATAGTTGACCATGACGGATCTATCTGGCTCACCTGAGTTAACCCTCACCCTCATACGGCAATTCTGCAGCAGACGACTTTGAACGTATTTTGCCATAATTGAATGGATAACCTATGACTAAAAGTGAAAAACATTGTGGCAAAAGGAGAAATTGCACGTTTTGTCACTATGTTTTCAAAAAGCCGTCTGCTGCAGAGGCGTCAGAAAGCGTCTATATGAGGGAAAGGGAACTTCCAATAGTTTTCAATCTAAATATATGGCAAACTAGCCTGCCATGTTTCTCAATGGGTCAGATCAATTTGAACGGTCTTGGTAGAGGGTCACTAAAGAAACATTTGTGCTACATTCTTTGTAAATCGGCCCAGCAAGAAGGTTTTTAAGTTTTAACTATATACATATAAGAAAAACATGCCTCAGCCCCAACTCTCCGAGGTTTTGCACTTGCTTGGTTGAGGGTCAACCAAGGTATTTATGTTCGAAACTAATCTCGAGCCAGGTCTATTTTATTTGACAAGAATATTTTTAAAGTTTCACTATAAATACATATAAAAAAAACAATCTCTGCTCCTTGGTGGCCATGATTTTGGACAGATCGGATTAATTTGAACCGTTCTTGTAGATGGTTACCCAAGGATTATTTGTGCTGCAGCAACCAAAGTTTTACATATAATTTAATTCTTCAAACAAATTTGAAAGAGCAACATCTGAATATTTCTGTGAAATCATTTTAAAATTGGTCCATTGGTCAAGGAAGAGCAGTATTTGTAGTAAAATGTAAACAAACAGACAGATGGAGGGACGACAACCCAGGACAGTGAGTGATCCCAAGAGCCCAGCCCACTCAGATTCACTTTCTTCACTGTTAAAATTGTATTTTGCCAAACACGTCATTATTTCTCTAAATTTCCAGAGCAGAATGTAACAAGAATGCTTAAAGGCACCCATGTAACACCAACCAATGTATCTGTAAATGAAAGACATACAGACGGACGGACAACAGTGAGTGATCAACCAATATGTCCGTAAGTGAAAGACATACAGACGGTCAGACATACAGAAAACAGAGAAAGTGTTCTCATGTCTCATCCTGCCAAGGCAGGCGACACAAAAATATTCACAGATTAACCCTTTCCCCCCCATACAACAATTCTGCAGCAGAAGACTTTGAACATACGTTGTCAAAAAATGGAAAATCTCTATAATTGAATGGATAACCTATGCATAAAAGTGAAAAACATGGTGGCAAAATGAGAAATTGCTCATTTTGAGCAATTTCTTCTTTTGTCACCATGTTTTCAACATGCCGTCTGCTGCAGAGGCATCAGAAAGCATCTATATGAGGGAAAGGGAAACCATGGAAACCCTTTGTGTCAGATCCCTGAAATCTCAATAATCAATATCGTCATATCCCATTATAAATAGGTCAAAATGCAGAGCTCCAGATAAGGGGCGTTAAATCCTTTATTGATCCGTAAACCCTATGATGTGAGAACTCCTAAGAATCATCTCTCTTGAGACAATTCTTTTGAGTACTATACGTAAGGTTTTTGTTGGACATTAACCCTTTCCCACATACAACAAACTTGCAGCAGAAGACTTTGAAAACATGGTGACAAATCCTTGAAAAATCTCCATAAATCTCCATAACTGTTAAATAAAGTTGAAAACATTGTTGCCAATGGGGAACTTGCTCATCATGAGCAATTTCACCTTTGGCCACAATGTTTTTTAAGAGTCGTCTGCTGCTATTGCATCCTGCAGGTTAGAACGGGTTAAGAGAGATGGTGTGTGGAAAAGGGCTCTTGACCCCCCCTCTCTCCTTATCTAGACCTTTGAAAATGTTAACCCCTAATGTTAACCAGGGCTGTTTCCTAGGTTGTGATAGATGGATGGGCTCCGTTCACTCGCTCTAACTTTTCAAAATGTTTTCTGGCATTCTTGATGTTTATCAATGTTGCTGCTGAGGCTGAAAAAGAAACAAATGCAGTTCTTTAATCCTTTTACCCCCAAAAAAACCTAAACATGCAGCAGATGAATGTGAAAACAACAAGGCAAAAATATGGAAAAAATCTTTAACCCTTTCCCTCATATAGACGCTTTCTGACGCCTCTGCAGCAGAAGGCTTTTCGAAAACATAGTGACAAAAGAAGAAATTGCACAAAACGTGCAATTTCTCCTTTTGACACAATGTTTTCCACTTTTTGTCATAGGTTATCTATTCAATTATGGAGATTTTCTATGTTTTGACAAAATATATTCAAAGTCGTCTGCTGCAGAATTTTCGTATCAGGGAAAGGGTTAAATGAAAGTATACTTGTCCAACTCATTCAAATACATCTACAAAAGACAACTTTTGAAAAAATCCTCCTAAAAGGAGAAATTGCTCATAATGAGCTATTTCTCCTTAGGCTGCATGTTTTCAACTCTATTAAAAATTCAAGTATAATGACAACATTTGAGAAAATGTGGGAAAATGATAAATTACTTAAAAGCACTCTTCTCACTCCCTCTATGGTTGCATTTTTACATGAAAATCACACTTTTTTTTTCAAGATATGAAAGGGTTTTATCAAGGAAGTTTCAAAGCAGTCAACTCTTGTTATTTATATCACAATTACACAATACAATACAATGTCATATGCATTGGTTGTTGTGTTGATAAATCTGAACCTAAAAATATAACAGTACAGTATAAACACAATATGAGTTCAAGTGTTCCTTAGGCAATCTTAGTGAAACTAGCTTTGTGGCATTTCCATATAAATATTTCCACTAAGTTATATGAAATCCCCCAACCATCCTTTCATTTAGAGGGCTATAGACAGACTGACAGATGACATTTAACCCATATCTCATTCAACTTTGGCAGAGGATAATTAAACAATTTGAGCCATCCCGCGAGAAAACGAACATATTGGACTCCGCGTAAAGTCCCAGATCAGACTACGCATGCCGCGGAGGCTTACCCGGATAGACACTTTTCGCCTCCTGTGGATTTTCTGTTAGGAATCATTACTCTATACCTCTATCCCCCTGAGACGGAATGTGTCGGCCTGGATCAGTCTGTGTGGACTGCGCAGGCTGATCTGGGTCGATACATTATGCAGAGGCCATAATGTTGGTTTTCTTGCGGGACGCCTCATTTTGTAAGTGAGAGAAAGAGCAAAACTTACGTATTCCAGGGTCAGACATGATCACCATTACATAGGTATTAGGCGTGAACACATCTATGAAGGCCGCAAAATGTGAATTCCGTATCTCCATACTCTGAAAGGAGGCGGCCAGCTTACTGCAGCTGAGTTTAAACTGTTTGATAATGTTACTGATCTTCTCAAATCTGTGGATATCCCGATGTTCCTTTATCTCACAATGGGAGATTACCTTAAAAAAGATTCAATTATTGATGTATATCTAGTATTACCTGTATATAAATGTTTTATAAATACCAGTATAATTAATATATTTTTCATTACCTAACATGCTGCATTAAGAATTTCCATCATGAAAAATGTCTGATTAGCGATAACATTTACAATCATTTTGTTAGTTTTAAACCATATCTTTTGTAGTTTAGTAAACCAACCTGAGCATGAAAATTAACCCTTTCCCAAATACATCTAGGTTAAGATATGGAAAACTGCAACAAAAGAGAGTATAATTATTGAATAGAGCTAAAAATATATAAGCATAAGGGGAAATTTCTCTATTTGAACATTTTCACCATTTCCAACAATATTTTCAAAATTTGTTAACATGAGTGCATGTGGAAAAAGGTTAATCAAGAATTGAAATAATCAGAGTTCTAGATAAGGTTTTTTTTTTACTTTCTAAAATCCTTATTTTACCCTCTAACCCTATGTTGTGGGTACTCATTGAGACGATTATTTTGAGTATCCACATCATAGGGTTAGGTTGGATAATAAGAGAGATACTGTGGGGAAAAGAGCTGAATACAATGTACCGCTCCTCATCTCGAGCTCGAAAATAATTCTTACAGAATGCCAGTTTCAGCTATTGTCAGGGGCGTAGCTTTGCAATAATCAATGTGTAGGCCGTCTCGTGTGAAAATCAACATTGTGGACTATGCGTAAAGTATCGACCCCGATCAGCCTAAGCATGCCACACAGGCTTAATGAGACAAAATGTGTAGGCACATGCCTACAAAGCCTAAAGGGAGCTACGCCCCTGATTGTCCTGGCCATAGGGCAGGAGCATGCCTCACTGGCTCTCTTTGTACAACCCTATCTTAATCCTTTCCCTCATACGACAATTCTGCAGCAGACGACTTTGAACATATTTTGTCAACAAATAGAAAATCTGTATCATTGAATGTAGAACCTAAACTAAAAGTTGAAAACATAGTGACAAAAGGAGAAATTGCTTGTTTTTAGCAATTTCTTCTTTTGTCACTATATTTTCAAAAAGCTGTCTGCTGCAGAGGCATCAAAAAGTGTCTATATGAGGGAAAGGGTTAAATGGTCCTGGAGAAAAAGGAGCAAAATGTAAAATTTTAGCACTGTCTGACGAGTAGGAACATATGCAGCAGAAGACTTTTGAAAACATGGAGGCAAATGGAAAAAAAATGCTCATAATGAGCAATATCTCCATTTGTCACAATGTTGTCAATACTGTTTTATAATAAAACTTTCATTTATAGATATTACCATGTTTCTTTTATCAAAATGTTTTCATTTTGTCCAACTCTGAAAATATTAATCATGCAATCATTTGAGAGTTATGTCCCTTTGTTTTTAATTACGCCTAATTATAGTGCAACAATTTAATCGACTCAGAGAACAATGGACCTAGACACAGATCTGAAATTGTCAAATAACGAATGATGTACTGAATATTGATAGCCAATAAGTAGTGGAACATGTATGCAAATAATTTAAACAAATTACTCACCAAAAATGTGGCTTTTTCAAACAATAAAATTTCATCCGCATCTATAATTGATGTGAAGTTTGCCAGGTTCTTCTCTAATTCCACAACATTTGGAATCAACTGATATACAATGGAGGACCAAGCCTAAAAACAGACAAATGTTCATGTTAACTATAAACGCTTTCGGACGCCTCTGCAACAGACAGCTTTTTGAAAACATAGTGCCAAACGAAGAAATTGCACAAAACGTGCAATTTCTCCTTTTGCCACAATGTTTTCGCCTCCTCCCAAATGTAAACGCCATTTGACGCACCTTTATCAGGGGATTTTTAAATCTGTTTTCCATATACATGTATTTGGATATAATATATGCCTTGATATTTCAAAAGACAGCTGCTACAGATTTGTTGTATATGGAAAGGACTTATCCTTTCCAAAATGAAGATGCTTTCTGACACCTATGCAGCGGACAACTTTTGCAAACATTGTGGCAAAAGAAGAAAAAGTTCATATCTCTTTTCAGTAAGTACCCTTTTATTTTTTAGGTTTTCCGTATTTTTGGCCAGATGATTTGAAAGGCGTCTGCTGAATATTTGTTGTTCAAGGGAAAGGGGTGTTATAAAACATGGCTAATTGTATACCATAATGCATATCAGATGGAACAACCATATTTCTAAATGGCATTGTGAAGCTGTATAGAAACAAATATGAAGGATGTGACATCATCGTCCATCCCCAATACACATATCTATGCCATGTAAACACCATCAACACAAACCAATTTTGATAAACAAGTGGATCATGATGGTCCTATATCTCATATCTGATTTAATAGAAATTTCAAAGTTTTTACTCTAGTAACAAGCGCCTTCCCTGTTGGCCATCCTGATCATCAGATGAGCCGTTCCACGAAAAAACCAACCTTGTCCACTCTGTGTAATGTATCGACCATGCCATGCAGGCTAACCCAGACAGACACTTTTCACCACCTGTGGATTTTCTGTTTCAGGAATTATTACTCTATACCTCTATCCCACTGAGATGGAATGTGTCGGCAGGGATAAACGTGGATAGACATACCCGCAGACAACAACATTTGCTCGTGTAATGAAGTGTTATCAGAGGTGAAGATAAGGAGGGGTATTCAGCTCTTTTTCCCCACAATTTCTCATTTATCATTAAAGCAAAACCCATGTTATGGGTACTCAAAATAATCGTCTCATTGAGACGATTTATTTGAGAACCCACAACATAGGGTTAGAGTGTCAAATAAGGATTTTAAAACATGCTAAACGCCCCTTATCTAGAGCTCTGGTTATGCCCCGGAAATATTCACTAATAATATATAATACTTATTTAAGTACATATCTGCATCAGACGACTCTTAAAAACATTGTGACAAAAGATAAATTGCTCATAAGGTCTTCTTTTTGCCACAATGTTTTCAAATCTATTTAATAAATCTTACTTTCATTTATAGAGATACTCTATTTATTCACTTACCGGTAGATGTTTTTAACGTTTTTCAACATGTACAGTTCAATGTAGTACAATGGGGCAAGATCTATAAACATTTGCAGTACATGTAGAACAATTGGGCAAGAATATTTCATGGAATCCTACCTTATACAATGTTTCGTCCCATATTGAGGTCGCAAAACATGTACAATCCAAAGGTTTAGAAAGTCTCCTCAAATCATCCTCTCTCTCTTTTATTATCTGTAACATAATCATATATATATATATATATTTTGAAGTCATTTCTTATGCCATAGAATACAGATTAACCTTTCCCACATACAATAAATTTGCAGGATACAACTATTAAACATCTAGACAATAATATGAAGAAACAAGATGTGTTTGTGAAACACTGATGCCCCCGAATGGCAACATCTAGGTCAAAGATCAAGGTCGCCAGGTCAAAAATGTTGGTACTGACAGAAAGGTCATGTCACAAGGAATACACATGTGAAATATGGTAGCCGTACCTGTTATGGTTCAAAAGTAATGGCCAAGGTTAAAGTTTTTTTCGACAATGGCAACGTCTAGGTCAAAGGTCAAGGTCGCAAGGTCAAAAATGTTGGTACTGACAGAAAGGTCATGTCACAAGGAATACACATGTGAAATATGGTAGCCGTACCTGTTATGGTTCAAAAGTAATGGCCAAGGTTAAAGTTTTTTTCGAGAATGGCAACATCTAGGTCAAAGGTCAAGGTCGCAAGGTCAAAAATGTTGGTACTGACAGAAAGGTCATGTCACAAGGAATACACATGTGAAATATGGTAGCCGTACCTGTGATGGGTCAAAAGTAGTGGTCAAGGTTAAAGTTTTTTATTGAGAATGGCAACATCTAGGTCAAAGGTCAAGGTCGCAAGGTCAAAAATGTTGGTACTGACAGAAAGGTCATGTCACAAGGAATACACATGTGAAATATGGTAGCCGTACCTGTTATGGTTCAAAAGTAATGGCCAAGGTTAAAGTTTTTTTCGACAATGGCAACATCTAGGTCAAAGGTCAAGGTCGCAAGGTCAAAAATGTTGGTACTGACAGAAAGGTCATGTCACAAGGAATACACATGTGAAATATGGTAGCCGTACCTGTTATGGTTCAAAAGTAATGGCCAAGGTTAAAGGTTTTTTTTCGAGAATGGCAACATCTAGGTCAAAGGTCAAGGTCGCAAGGTCAAAAATGTTAGTACTGACAGAAAGGTCATGTCACAAGGAATACACATGTGAAATATGGTAGCCGTACCTGTTATGGTTCAAAAGTAATGGCCAAGGTTAAAGTTTTTTTCGAGAATGGCAACATCTAGGTCAAAGGTCAAGGTCGCAAGGTCAAAAATGTTGGTACTGACAGAAAGGTCATGTCACAAGGAATACACATGTGAAATATGGTAGCCGTACCTGTTATGGTTCAAAAGTAGTGGTCAAGGTTAAAGACAGACAGACAGACGTGCAGACAGGCCAAAAACTATATGCCCACCGAATCGGTGATTCCGGGGGCATAAAAAATATGATTATTGAATAGAGTTGAAATCATTGTGGTGAAAGGAGAAATTGCTCATTATGACAGATGTATTCTTTTGTCACAATGATCTTAAACAATGTCTGCATCAGATATGCCAATGCATCTGCACGGGGGAAAGGGTTTTGTCTACACTAATCAATATTATTATTCTGCACTGAGAGGAAGCATGTACTAGTAGTTGCAGTTTTGTCTACTAACCAACTACTAGCTTGAAGTCAACAAAACTTTATTTAAAGTCTAAGTATCAAGAAAGAACTGCATATATGAGCCAGTGCTGCGCATATAATCAGTGCATATATGAGCCAGTGCATATACGAACCAAAGCATATAATCAGTGCATATTTTATGAGCCAGTGCATGAGAAAAGGGACAAGTAAGGTTTTTTAACAGTGTACAGTGCATTGATCTGGCTTGTTTCAAAAGGAACCAATATGTCATCAATATTCAAATACCATCTAAGTTTGGTTGAGATCTGGCTGTTTTTCTAAAGGAACCGAGCTCTCATGGATATCTAACTACTGTATAAGTTTGGTTGAGATACAATCAAAAGTGAAGACTGTATCGTGTTAACAAGCTCTTTTATAGCAATTTTGACCATTTCAAGGGCCATAATCCAGGCATGCATGGCCGGATATGGCTGGTTTTCGATCGTGTTAACAAGAAATTGTTTCCGTCGCACGGACGCACGCACAACGGACGAATCGCCACGACATAAGCCCTTCTGGCCTTTGGCCAGTAGAGCTAAAAATACGTAATGGGTATATTAGGTCGGATACAAGCATTGTCACGTGATAAAATCATTTCAATAGATTGTGTGCTTATTCCTTTGAAACATTATACGAGGGACAAGTTTAACCCTTTCCCTCATACGGCAATTCTGCAGCAGACGACTTTGAATGTATTTTGTCAAAACATAGAAAATCCCAAAATTGAATGGATAACCTATGACAAAAAGTAGAAAACATTGTGGCAAAAGGAGAAATTGCACGTTTTGTCCAATTTCTTCTTTTGTCACTATGTTTTCAAAAAGCTGTCTGCTGCAGAGGCGTCAGAAAGCGTCTATATGAGGGAAAGGGTTAAAAACTTACCAAATCTCTCTGGTCATCTTGAACTAAATCCATCTTATGTACTAAACAAAACACTTTCGCTTCCGGCGAGTTCTGTAAGATGGCCTCCAAACAGGACTGATAATAATGCATGTCTTTCTCCAGTTCGCGACTCTCAACATCAAAAACATAAATCAACACTTCTACATTTCTGAAAATATTGTCCCTCTGACTGGCGAAATAATTCTCCATGAAGGCTTCTTGTCTGAAATGACAAGATTGTGTTGTATTTTAGCCTCCTTTCAACAATTTTTCAGTTATATTATACATTTCCTGCGTAAGTCGCTAGTACTACTCGTAATGCTAACAAAACAATAGTATTTTGTATGACGCTGTCAGGATTGAACCCACAACCTCCAATATCAAGGCAGCACTCACCCAATACCCTAGAGGCGGTCCCTCAGAAATGACTGATTAGGTCCATAAGTCATCACTTATTATTTCGATAACAAAAAATATGAATCTTCTTATCGACTTAACAAAACAGATAATTTTGTTATTCTTATGATGTCCATATACTATTCTACTGTGAATCATGTATCAGAGACGAAAAACAGTGATTCAGACATACAGTGGGCTTGAATTCTATTATAATCTGACAGGGTTCGTTGTAGGTTTTTCCAACACCCTGGACTCAAGCACTGATTAACCCTTTCCCTCATATAGACGCTTTCTGACGCCTCTGCAGCAGACGGCTTTTTGAAAACATATATATATTATTAGTAACAAAAGAAGAAATTGCACAAAACATGCAATTTCTCCTTTTGACACAATGTTTTCCACTTTTTGTCATAGCTTATCCATTCAATTATAGAGTTTTTCCATTATTTGACAAAATATGTTCAAAGTCGTCTGCTGCAGAATTGTCGTATGAGGGAAAGGGTTAAATCTTCAGGAAGTATACAAGGTTGACAATCAATGTAAAATAAAAAGTTAACCCTTTCCCTAATACAACAAATCTGCAGCAGACGACTTAAAACATACCAGAAAATAATTGGAAACTACCTTCAAATGAAATTTAATAATTGAATGGAGTTGAAAACATGTATACAAAAGGAGAAATTGCTTGTTTTGAGCAATTTCTTCTTTTGTCGCCATGTTTTCAAAAAGCTGTCTGCTGCAGAGGAGTTAGAAAGCATCTATATGAGGTAAAAGGTTAATGAAATATTGCTGGAAAAACAGCTAGAAGTCCCCTACTGGTTACTAGGGGATTAAATCCCAGATTGTTTACACTCGTCATTGACCTTCATCATTTACCAGTTACACTCACTTACATTTAGTTAGACATCATCTACCGGTTACACTCACTTACATTTAGTTAGACATCATCTACCGGTTACCCTCACTTACATTTAGATATACATCATCTACCGGTTACACTCACTTACATTTAGTTAGACATCATCTACCGGTTACCCTCACTTACATTTAGTTAGACATCATCTACCGGTTACCCTCACTTACATTTAGATATACATCATCTACCGGTTACACTCACTTACATTTAGTTAGACATCATCTACCGGTTACACTCACTTACATTTAGTTAGACATCATCTACCGGTTACCCTCACTTACATTTAGATACACATCATCTACCGGTTACCCTCACTTACATTTAGATATACATCATCTACCGGTTACACTCACTTACATTTAGATATACATCATCTACCGGTTACACTCACTTACATTTAGTTAGACATCATCTACCGGTTACCCTCACTTACATTTAGATATACATCATCTACCGGTTACACTCACTTACATTTAGATATACATCATCTACCGGTTACCCTCACTTACATTTAGTTAGACATCATCTACCGGTTACCCTCACTTACATTTAGATATACATCATCTACCGGTTACACTCACTTACATTTAGTTAGACATCATCTACCGGTTACCCTCACTTACATTTAGATATACATCATCTACCGGTTACACTCACTTACATTTAGATAGACATCATCTACCGGTTACACTCACTTACATTTAGTTAGACATCATCTACCGGTTACACTCACTTACATTTAGTTAGACATCATCTACCGGTTACACTCACTTACATTTAGTTAGACATCATCTACCGGTTACCCTCACTTACATTTAGATATACATCATCTACCGGTTACACTCACTTACATTTAGTTAGACATCATCTACCGGTTACACTCACTTACATTTAGTTAGACATCATCTACCGGTTACCCTCACTTACATTTAGATATACATCATCTACCGGTTACACTCACTTACATTTAGTTAGACATCATCTACCGGTTACACTCACTTACATTTAGTTAGACATCATCTACCGGTTACCCTCACTTACATTTAGATATACATCATCTACCGGTTACACTCACTTACATTTAGTTAGACATCATCTACCGGTTACACTCACTTACATTTAGTTAGACATGCTATATGAAGAATAATGTTAACTAATGATGATGTCAACACCAATGACAGAATATTTAATAATTGTTTGATTGGTGTTTTACACCGCTTTTAACAATTTTTTAGTACGTTACCAGTTCTACTGGTCCATTTATCCTGACACCAGCCAGTCAGTCGTAATGCTTACCCTGCAACCCTGAGCGCCAAGGAGTGCAGCCATTACTATCATTTTTATAGTCTTTGGTATGACCCAGCTGGGGATCGAACCCTCGACCTAGCGCATTCAAGGCGAACGCTCTATCATAACACCACAGAGGCAGTGAATATTCAATAAAGCTCATACTCAACACTTCATGCTCAGTTATGATAAGCAAAATTAATGTTAAACTTACCCTCCACAATCCCAGAGATTCAAAACAAGGTTACCAAGGAAACGCACATGGGAATGCTCTACATCAACTGTATAAATAAAGGTAAAAGACAACTTGAGAGGATGCTTTGCAGCAGAACTTCTAGAGGTTTCAACTTACAGCCTTAAGCAAAAAGTTATATGTAGTTTTAATTTACTATAAACTATAAGTATTTTCATTTTGACACATCTGCAGATGACTTCTTTCGCAAACATTGTGGTAAATGGAGAAATTGTTTTATTGAATAAATTTCTCCATTTGTCTCAATGTTTCAACTCAATTCAATAAAGTACACCTTTATTTATAGAAATTTTTCATATATTTGCCCAGATGTTTTCAAAGTTGTCAGCTGCAGATTTGTTGTATATAAAAAAGGGAGAAATTAAAATCCTTAAACATTTGTATTATCTTAACAAAGATATTACCATAGACAAGATAAATCAATGAAACAAGTTTTTTACCGGTGACAGTTACACAGGTCTTCTTTTATTAACCCTTTCCCACACTCAGCAAATCTGCAGCAAATGACTTCGAAATTGAGTTGGAAAAAATATGATAAAATCTCTGAAAATGAGTTATTTATTTATTGGGGTTTTATGCCGCTTTCAACAATATTTCAGTTATATCACGGCGACAGTTCACTTATTCATGATCCCTGGGTAAACAAACCAGTACTAGGCTAGAAAATGTGCATTGCCCAAGGGCACTCCACCATGACCGTAGTGCCTCTGAAAATGAGAGGTTTATAATTGAATAGTGTTCGAAGCATTGTGACAAAAGGAGAAACTGGTCATTTGTTTTTATAAGCCAAATACTGTGGATGCATCTGTACGAGGGAAAGGTTTAATAACAGTGACATTGACCACCCAAAAAATATTTCTATACTTCATTTTGGTAAGAGTCGTTCAAATTAAAGGAAAGTGAAAATAAAAAAGCTAGATGCGTGCCTGCCTGTCTAACAACCACACACCCAACCATCAGTTGGCTCAAACAAAAACAACATTCTGATAACCAGCTTAAAACCTTTTCCCGCAATAAATTAAAATCAGCGCTCACGTTAATGGACGTATTGGGCGTTTTTACGCCCGAAAATCGATCCCGTACGCCCAAAATTGACAAGGGAGACGTCCAAGTACGTCCAGGAATTAAGGGTATACGCCGACAATCAAAACACAGGACGTATATATATGTCCACTAGAAATTGTGTGTAATTATCTAAAGACACTGTGTATTGTGTTTTATGAAGTGTCAATTATGGACAGGGGGAGTTAACAATTGGTAGATTTAAGCCAATCACGATCGAGAATGCGTACCCCACCCACCCCCAGATTTGACACTTGATAACGACTTCACACCAATCAATTCTATTTTTCATTATAAACAGCGTAGGAGTAATTAATTTCAATAACCCATGTAAAAACATACTAGGATATGATAAAAGAATGTCCCTATATTAATTTAACTGTTTAAAGATTATTATTTTGTTTGCCTGAATCCATAGGAAACACTTTTTAATTGCCGATTTTTTAAAAACATAGTTGACATGAAGATCTATCAAAATCACAGCCAGCTGTCAAAAAGGACTTGCCTATGAAAGAGATTGCATATAAGCCCATTTTAGTTCATTATTTTTTTAAAATATAAAAGAAACTGAAGTCTGGAGGTGAAAATCCATATTGTAATGGGTTTTCGTGCATTTTCTGCATTTTGGAAATCGGAAATGTCATTCAAGAAAGTATTACTCACACTCATTCTTATTTGTTTTAAAGTTGACTATTATGAAAGTTTAGTGCCCTTAATGTGTGTTTGTAATATGTCTCACTGCAGAACACTTTATTTACTGGCGTTTAAAATAAAATCAATAACTCATTAACAGAAATCATTCCTTTTGCCATACTGAATGTGATTTAAGAACATAATTCATGTTTAATGTGAATGTAATGAATCATGGCCATGCCAATCTTTTGATGAATTTTATGCTGGATAGCTTTTGACACATGACTGGAAAAAAGCATTCTATATCACATAAAAACCTACTGGTTTAAAAGTGTTATGATAGAACCAACAATAACAGTGTTGACAAAGGAGCAATATCCACTTTCTGTATTAATTAGCTTCTTTTCCAATAATGTATTTAAAAATAAAACAAAGCGAAACACAATAGAATGTGCAAGATGCGAAAAAAGCCAGCGTGCCACCTGGGACTTCCAAGAATTATGAGCAGGACTTCCAAAATTCAGACCCAGGAAGTCAGGACTTCCTGTTTCAAAAAGTTAGTGCAAGCACTGCGCATGTAACAAATCTGCAACAGATGACCTTGAATAAATTGGAAAACATCTGGGTAAAAATTTGTAATATATATACATGAAAATATCATTATTAAAAAGTGTTGTAAACCTTGTGGCTAACGAGGAAATTGCTGATTCTGAACAATTTCTGCTTTCCTCAACGATTTCAAAATTTGACTGTCAGAGGCAGAGGCATCAAAATGGGTCTGTACAGGGGAAAAGGGTTCAACTTTTTTGACAAAGCTAATAATATCCACTTACTTGTAGCCCCCAGTCTCCGTGTATCTCTTGCTATGTAGTTAGCAAATATAATCGATCTCATGCTGGTCTTTCCCGACCCACTCTTTCCCATCAACAGAACCTAAAAATTAAATACGAGTCAAATCAGTCAAACATATCATGGAACTTGTTGAAGCATCGCTTAACTGTGTTTATAATATTTCTTTAATATTATCTAGCCCTTGAAAGGTGCTGAACTTAAGATGGAAATCAAAATTTTAAAATATTGAAACTTGTGCAAAAATTGCTAATTATAAAATAAGTGGCAACAAAATAAGTAAGTAAGTAATACACTATTATTGGCAGTAAATGTTGAAAAACAGTCAATTGAAAGTCATGAAAATGTACAAAATATGGCTTAATGGGTGTCTACCTAGTAAAAATGAAGCAGAAACGATCAATATATAAATGTTTATTGTACTGAAAAGTTAAATTATTACCCCCATATTATGATTCTAATATTTCAAGACAATTTTTTAACAATTTTAAAACTTTGACTTTACTATCTATAATCTGGAGTTCAGCACCTTTAAATCCAAGACTGACCAAGAGTCATTGAGCCCTGTGCAATACTGTTCAATGATCAAAGTCCTATTCTGTATTTCCAAATTTTCAGCAGACAACCTTGAACACAACTGGCTGGGCAAAATATGAAAATGTTCTATATTTGAAAGAATTTTTATTAGAAAGTGTTGAAAACATTGTGAGCAATTTCTCCTTTTGCCACAATGTTTTCAAAAGTAGTCTGCTTTGGAGGCGCTAGAAAGTGTCTTTATACATGAAGGAAAGTCAACCCTTTCCCTCATATAGATGCTTTTTGAAGCCTCTGTAGCTGACAGCTTTTTTGAGAACATAGTGACAAACGAAGAAATTACTCAAAAGTCATAGGTTTCCATTCAATTATAGAGATTTTCTATTTGTTTTCAAAATATGTTCAACGTCGTCTGCTGCAGATTTGTTGTATGTGGGAAAGGGTTAAAGTTGTCTGCTTTGAAAACATCAATTCTGTAGTGTGAGAATATTATCTTGACAGAGTTGAAAACATTGTGGTAAAGAATTTAATTTCCCATCACATTGTTTCTAAATATCTTCTGCTGTCAATGTCTAAACAATCCCTTTTCCACATATATTGTTTTTACCATATTCAGCATTTAATTTGACAGAAGTCAAAAAAAAAAAAAGAGGACACCACAGTGTTTGTGATGTAACACAAAATCCGGACACCATATTATAGCTCACATACAACAAATCTGAGGCAGATGCAGGGCCTTTTTTCCAGAAATTGGGAAGAGGCCTTAGCCTTTCATTTTGGGAAATTTTAGCGCAATATTTTGCCAAATTGGGAAAAATTAGACATTAACATGTGGCTATATAAATAGTCCTTTTTACAATAACTTAAGACTTTTGGTTTATATAATGCAATTAAACAATCATATTACCTTAAACAAGACAAATATATTATGTAATAGTGTATTCCACTTCACTTCTTCACTTCACTTAAAAAATTTTTTTTTTTTTTTTTTTTTTTTTTTTTTTTTTTTATATTTTGGGAAATATTTTTTTCCAATTGGGAAAAAAACAACGTTTTTCCAATTGGGAAGACACCGTTTAACGGCGTCACTTATATAAGGTAAAAAGGCCCTGAGATGACATTTGATGATTTAACCCTTTCCCTCATATAGATGCTTTCTGACGCCTCTGCATGCTTTTTGAAAACATAGTGACAAAAGAAGAAATTGCACAAAACGTGCAATTCCTCCTTTGGCCACAATGTTTTCTACTTTTTGTCATAGGTTATCCATTCAATTATGGAGATTTTCTATGTTTTGACAAAATATGTTCAAAGTCGTCTGCTGCAGAATTGTCGTATGAGGGAAAGGGTTAAGACATCTGAAATCCTTTTGGCAAAAGACTGAATTGTTTATGAATCGTTCTGTTTGTATCTTCATGTGAGAAAGGGTAAATTAATTGATTTGTAAAGATAAAGGTTTTAATGTCATCAGGATATTAACCCTTTCCCTCATACGACAATTCGGCAGCAGACGACTTTGAACATATTTTGTCAAAATATGGAAAATCTCTCTAATTGAATGGATAACCTATGACTAAAAGTGGAAAACATTGTGGCAAAAGGAAAAATTGCACGTTTTGTGCAATTTCTTCTTTTGTCACTGTGTTTTCAAATAGCCGTCTGCTGCAGAGGCGTCAGAAAGCGTCTATATGAGGAAAAGGGTTAAACAGGATTGTAATAATTCAAGCACATCCTGTGAAATTGCCTATTCTCATGGTATAATACCAGTAACCTATTCATTTGAAATTGGTAACTTACAAAATGCCTTATTGATAACTCTTTCTTGCATGCACAACAAAACTGCACCTCACAATCATGAAGACATATATTGAAAAGTCTCTATAAATCAAAGTATAATTATTTGGTAGGGCTGAAAACAATACAACAAAATGAGAAATTGCTCATAACGAGCAATTTCTCCTTTAGTCGTATTGTTTTCAAAAGTCGTCAGCTGCAGATGTGTTGAAATGCATCTGCTTGTGGGAAACAGATAACCCTTTCCCTTATATTGAAGTTATACTGACTTTCAGTCCATCAGCAGACAATTTCTGGAAACATTATCGTGGAAAGGATTGGTTGAATAATTGATTGGAGTCATGACAGCTTGTTTACCTAAGATGAGGTGCTTCCTGGTTTTCTCTTACCGAGCCTGTTTAGCAGTTTCTGATACATTTTAACCCTTCCCCCCCATATAGACGCTTTCTGACGCCTCTGCAACAGACGGCTATTTGAAAACATAGTGACAAAAGAAGAAATTCTCAAAACGAGCAATTTCTCTTTTTGCCACAATGTTTTCCACTTTTAGTCATAGGTTATCCATTCAATTATAGAGATTTTCTATCTTTTGTCAAAATATGTTCAAAGTCGTCTGCTGCAGAATTGTTGTATGAGGGAAAGGGTTAATGGTTATGAAACATGTGATTAACCATTTTCCAATTTATACAACCAATCTGCAGCCAGATGTCATCTGGATATACACTCTCAGTTGTCAAATAACTGATTACGCAACTGTGTATATCGATTCGACATGGTGCGTGACCATGATCATTTTAACAGTGTCCGATTTGGGCGAAGTGGTCGCCTAAAAAGTTCTGACTTCGGCGATTCACTCGATCAAAGCGAAGTCAACTTCGCTTTGACTGAGAATTTGGGCGAAGTCGACTTCGCTTTGATCGAGTGAATCGCCGAAGTCAGAACTTTTTAGGCGACCACTTCGCCCAAATCGCCCCCTCGTGAGAGCCCTGGATGACTGGAACATTTATACAGAAATATGAAAAATATGAAAACAATCCGAAGATACGATTATTGACTTCAGTTGAAAACATTGGGACAAAATGAGAAATTTATCATTGTGGGCTGAAAAGTCAGGAACAAGTAAGCCAAAATCAATACTTGATAATATTTATTTATTACTAACCCTTTTCAGAGGATCTAAAATGGAATTTATAAACCAACAGTCATTAAAAAATTCAACTCCACCCTTGTCTCTATACCACCTCGGTGGTGTGGGGTAGTGGTAGAGCTTAGGCTTCGGGAGGTCGGAGGTTCAATCCTCAGCCTTGTCATACCAAAGATTTTAAAAGGGGTAGTATTGGCTGCCCTCTGTTGCGCTCAGGATTGCTGGGCTAGCATTACAACTGACTGGCTAGTGTCAGAATAAATGAACCAGCAGTACTGGTAACTCGCCCATGAAATATTTGTGATGTAACTGAAAAATTGTTGAAAGCGGTGTAAAACACCAAACAATCAACTCTCTATACAGGAAGATAAAACACTGTCCTAGAGGGGTATTTTACTGTATTTCTATTTTAGGTAATTTCTATAATTAAAGGGCAATAACTTTCTATCGACTAAAGCAATATGGCTAGTTATCTAACTTGTCCGAGATATTACGTCAATACACATTCTGACCAAATTTGGTGATGATTGGACAAAGGCTCCTAAAGTTATTGAGCTGACAAGACCAATTTTAGGTAATTTTTATATAGCGATATGGCTTGTTATCGAACTTGTCCGAGATATTATGCCAATACACATTCTGACCAAATTTGATGATGATTAGAAAAAGGCTTCTAAAGTTATTGAGCTGACAAGACCAATTTTAGGTAATTTCTATAATTAAAGGGCGATTACTCTTGATTGACTAAAGCGAAATGGCTAGTTATCGAACTTGGTATTGATTGGACAAAGGTTTCTAAAGTTATTGAGCTGATAACATACTGGACGCCGCCCGCCCGCCGCAGGTAAAACTAATACGATCCGTTTTTTCAAAACGGGCGTATAAAAAAGGAAACAAAGAAAGAAATATAAACAAAACTGTTATGCCCCTTACATTCAAGCGTCTTTTCACAGAGACATACAGTCCAGGTTTGATTTCCAGGTACCATAGAAGCATTTCATTTATATGCAAAAGTTCCAAATTTTGCAAAAAAAATACGCAAAAATATCCAATTCCATGGGTTTAGGTCAAATTCCCAAAATTACCAAAAACAAGAGGCCCATGAGGGCCTATGCTCTACTGGCATTGATCTGGCTTGTTTCAAAAGGAACCAATATGTCATCAATATTCAAATACCATCTAAGTTTGGTGAAGATCAGATAGTAAATGGAAGCTCTATTGTGTTCACAAGCTGTATTATAGCAATTTTGACAATTTCAAGGGCCATAATCCAGCCATGCATTGGTAGATCTGGCCATTTTTTAGAAATGAACCAAACTCTCATGGATATCTAACTACTGTATAAGTTTGATTGCGATACACTCAAAAATAAGGACTGTATCATGTTAACAAGCCCTATTATAGCAATTTTGACAATTTCAAGGGCCATAATTCAGTCATGCATGGGGTGGATCAGGCTTGTTTTCGAAAAGAATCAAGCTCTCATGGATATCTAACTACTGTATAAGTTTGGTTGAGATACAATAAACAAGAGGCCCATGAGGGCCTATGCTCTACTGGTATGGTTCTTTGGTCATTTTCAATCCAGAGCATTATGTATGGTGAAGATCGGATAGTAAATGGAGGCTCTTTTGTGTTCACAAGCTGTATTATAGCAATTTTTACAATTTCATGGACCATAATCCAGTCTTGCATGGGAGGATCTGGCTGATTTTCAAAAGGAACCAAGCTCTCATCAATATTTAACTACTATCTAAGTTTGGTGAAGATCAGATAGTAAATGGAGCCTCTATTGTGTTCACATGCTCAATTATAGCAATTTAGACAATTTCAAGGGCCATAATCCAGTTTTGCATGGGCGGATCTGGCTGGTTTACGAAAGGAACTGAGCTCTCATGGATATCTAACTACTGTATCAGTTTGGTTGAGATACAATCAAAAGTGAAGACTGTATCGTGTAAACAAGCTCTTTTATAGCAATTTTGACCATTTCAAGGGCCATAATCCAGTCATGCATAGGCGGATCTTGCTGGTTTTTGAAAGGAACCGAGCTCTCATAGATATCTAACTACTGTATAAGTTTAGTTGAGATACAATCAAAAGTGAAGACTGTATCGTGTTAACAAGCTCTATTATAGCAATTTTGACCATTTCAAGGGCCATAATCCAGTCATGCATGGGCGGATCTGGCTGGTTTTCAAAAGGAACCGTGCTCTCATGGATATCTAACTACTGTATAAGTTTGGTTGAGATACAATCAAAAGTGAAGACTGTATCGGGTTAACAAGCTCTTTTATAGCAATTTTGACAATTTCAAGGGCCATAATCCAGTCATGCATGGGCGGATCTGGCTGGTTTTCGAAAGGAACCGAGCTCTCATGGATATCTAATTACTGTATAAGTTTGGTTGAGATACAATAAAAAAAGAAGACTGTATCGTGTTAACAAGCTCTTTTATAGCAATTTTGACCATTTCAAGGGCCATAATCCAGTCATGCATGGGCGGATCTGGCTGGTTTTCAAAAGGAACCGTGCTCTCATGGATATCTAACTACTGTATAAGTTTAGTTGAGATACAATCAAAAGTGAAGACTATCGTGTTAACAAGCTCTTTTATAACAATTTTGACAATTTCAAGGGCCATAATCCAGTCATGCATGGGCGGATCTGGCTGGTTTTCGAAAGGAACCGAGCTCTCATGGATATCTAACTACTGTATAAGTTTGGTTGAGATACAATCAAAAAAGAAGACTGTATCGTGTTAACAAGCTCTTTTATAGCAATTATGACCATTTCAAGGGCCATAATCCAGTCATGCATGGGCGGATCTTGCTGGTTTTCGAAAGGAACCGAGCTCTCATAGATATCTAACTACTGTATAAGTTTAGTTGAGATACAATCAAAAGTGAAGACTGTATCGTGTTAACAAGAAATTGTTTACGGACGCACGGACGACGGACAAATCGCCACGACATAAGCCCTTCTGGCCTTTGGCCAGTAGAGCTAAAAATAAAGACTGTATCGTGTTAACAAGCTCTATTATAGCAATTTTGACCATTTCAAGGGCCATAATCCAGTCATGCATGGGCAGATCACGCTGGTTTTCGAAAGGAACCGAGCTCTCATGGATATCTATGAAGACTGTATCGTGTTAACAAGAAATTGTTTACGGACGGACGCACGCACGACGGACAAATCGCCACGACATAAGCCCTTCTGGCATTTGGCCAGTAGAGCTAAAAACCACCTGAAAACAGTTAAGAACAACAGGGCTACAGATAAGTCTCTTTTTAACTTAATTATAAAAAAAAAAGGCAAAAGATTTGTCAAAAAAAGTAATTTATTTAAAATGATGAGTACTCGAAAGCCAATAAAAAGTAAATAAAGCAATTGTTAAAATTTGTTTACATTTGTGTTGCTTAAATAATTAAATTTACGTGTAATCAAACAAGATCCGAATGTAATAAAATTATCTATGGCTTGATGTGAATGAGTCAATTACTAAGCTTAGATGTTAGGTAGACAGACTGTTCGACCCTCAGACTATTCGACCCCCTATTTTTCGCGACTTTTCGACCCTTCAGAGTATTATATGGTTTATTTATATATAGAAACATGTTGTTTTATCTAATATGGATAAATATGGTATAGTTTATAAAGATTTTAATGGTCTTTTTTTTTGTAAAAGTTGTACTAGTAAGACTTTATGAAAATATACTATATTATTTTCCTTTTCGACTTTTTCACTCGGAGAGAAATTGTCGAATGGGAGTATTATATGGTTTATTTGTATAGAAAGATGTTTATTTTTATCTAAAATGGTAAAGTTTATAAAGATTATAATGTTGTTGTTTTTTTGTAGAAGTTTTACCAGTAAGACTTTATGAAAAGATACTATATTATTTTCCTTTTCGACATTTATTACAATTTCAACAATTATGAACAGAGTAACATGGAATGAGGAAATTATTTGAAATGATGGTATATATACATAGATATATATATATACTATGCGTTCACTAACAACAATTGTTGTATTATTAAAAATAAGCAATTAATTATTACAAAATAAAACAAACAAGAAAAAACATACTGCATACATCAAAAGTAAGTACACTTAAACACAATAAGTTTCATCCTTTGTGTGTATCGGGTGCGAATAACATTATTAAACACTCATTAACGGCACTTGAAATACGCAATTAATATAATAAGTACCTTTATTTAAAGTATTTAAAATAAACATTCAAAGTAGATGAAACATCAATTAATTTAATGAAACATGTATTTAGACAATTAGAAGTAATCAAACAATTACCAAACAATTATTACACAAACATTTGATTTCGTAATAAAAACATTAATAATCTTAATTTATTTTCAAAACAACAAACATATTATAATTCAACAGTTTTAACCCTTTCCCTAATACGATGTTAACCCAGGGATCATGAATAATTAAAATTAATTGCGCGCTAAATGACCTTAGCTGTCAATGCGCCATAAAACAATATACATTCATTCATTCATTCCCTAATACGACAATTCTGCAGCAGACGACTTTGAACATATTTTGTCAAAATATGTTAAATCTCTATAATTGAATGGATAACCTATGACTAAAAGTGGAAAACATTGTGACAAAAGGAGAAATTGCACAAAACGTGCAATTTCTTCTTTTGTTACTATGTTTTCAAAAAGCCATCTGCTGCAGAGGCGTCAGAAAGCGTCTATATGAGGGAAAGGGTTAATAATGTATAATCGATAATGTGTTGAACATACATCATTTTAACAATATTACCATGCATTATAACAACATATTGACGAGGTGTCTAATACGATCCGAAGGGTCGAAAAGTCGCGTAAATAGGAGGTCGAACAGTCGGAGGGTCGAAAAGTCTGGCAGCCAGATGTTAGATGTACACTGTGCATACAGGTTAAAGCAAAACTAAACTTAAAAAGTGTCTAGATGAATGAGGAATCCCCCAAATATGTATATTTTCCAACAATTATAAAGCATTAGTTAAACAACATTGAAATATTGTGAGAAAAGGAGAATTTGCTCATTATGTCTCCCTTTGCCATGATGATTTCAAGTCGTACACAAAATTATCCTTGTTACTTAAATTTCAATCAAGAACACAATAGTTGAACAATTTCCTTCAGCAATTTCCTAGAGGGAGTCACAAACGGCAGTTTAAAAATTGTAAATTGTAAATTGTCAATGGTGAGAGGGGGATTTTAAGCTCAACCGCATTAGAAAATGTTTTAATAGATACCTTTTTCTTCATCGTTGACGTTTTCTATAGATTTTCAAATAAATAACAATCAAACAAGTCTTCAGGAAACACGAATTAAACTTAAGTCATAACTCAAATTCAGAAATTAATATTAACTTTCAACTTTGACACTTAGTCTCATGACAAATGTGTTTCGTGAAAAACACTGATATCGTGAAATATAAACAAAATAAAAGGGAAGCAATTCGGATCGCAGGTTGGCTACCTCCCTTAATAGGTCACGATACACCAAATAAATTCCTTCCTTGTTCCCATGTAAATCGACCAGTTTCAGTCCTCAATTTTCACACTTTCTAAGCCTTTCTCATGTAGAACATCATTGAAAAGAGTTACATCTACGCTTTAAAACAAACCAAAGAAGATGGGGGTCATGTATTAAAAGAAAGAACTCACCAGGCGAAAATGGTTACCGTAATTTTGGACCAAATCGTGCATGGACAAATCCGGTGTTTAGCATTCTCTACTTTCACTCTCAAACAAGGTCAAAATACTAAAAGAGATCAAGTGCATCTTATACACATTCACAATGCATTTTTATTCAATGCATTCTGGTATACACTCATTCCTACGCAAACAAAGGCTTTTGACGGGACTATTTGGAACCAAATTGATATTATTTCTAAAAAGTTGTCTCCGTTATAGCCTTCCTAACACAGTTGGGTTTTTTAATGGTCTAGGGGAAATAACTCGTGCTTCTGATATATATTTCTTTAAAGTTGTTTCCCTTAGACCATAACATTAATTACATTTTTCAAAAGTTGTCTCCCTTAGACCATTGCAGGATAGGTAAGCTAAGCTGCTTGTTTTTGGTCTTTGTATTTTATGAAAAGCACTTATACGATGCAATGGTCTAAGGGAAATTACTTGTGCTTCTGATGTATATTTCAAATTCTAAAGTTGTTTCCATTAGACCATAAAACAAATAACATTTTTGAAAAGTTGTCTCTCTCAGATAATTGCAGTGCAGCTGAGCTAAGACGGCGCTGAAATGATTCGATTCCATAAATTGAATGGTCTATGGGAAATAACTCGTGGTCCCTTAGACCATCAAATTAATTACATTTTTCAAAAGTTGTCTCCCTTAGGCCATTCCAGGATAGATTAGTGTCGAAATTAACCATAACTTTCTAAGTGAAACAGGGTCTTGCTTAAAACAAGACAAGAGTTATGGGACACAGAAATCTCAATTCATTACCTAAAAGTGTGTGTTTTTCCAAGCTGATATTCATAGAAGTATCAAAGATGGGGCAAAGCATGAAAATGTCTTTTCTTAAAAGCATAATGCTTAGATATAAATTGGAGCTTAGCAAATTAGTCATCTTATGACCGTAAAACATGCATGGACTTTTAATACAATATTCTCAGAAAAAAAGGAGTTAAGTCACTGCTAATATGTTGCGACTTAAAATTTGGAAAACAAAAGCATAAAAGTAATATCTAATTCCCTACCGTATAGTTAATTTATTATCCAGTGTTTATCAAACAGTTTTGACAAATAACGATATTTTAACTTAATGTTTAACAAAGTAAACACATAATTCTGTCTAGGTCAATATTTGATGTTTGTCAATTTCAGCTAAACACCGGCGTGTCATATTATCTATTGTTTATTTATTGTTTGGTGTCAAAGAAAAATCTGTTATATCACAGCGTTTCCTGGGTAAGGTACCAGTACTACTGGTCCATTTATCCCCACACAAGCCAATCAGTCGTAATGATAATCCCGCAATACTGAGCGTCGAGGAGGGTAGCCATTACTACCATTGTTAAAGTCTTTGGTATGACCCGGCCGTGGATCGAGCCCGCGACCTCCCACACCCGAGGCGAACGCTCTACCACTACACCACGAGGCGGTCCGGCGTCTTATACTGTTTATGATATGTGCTTACCGTCCTAGTTAATGCCACACATACGCAATCGGGACAAAAAAATGTGATTCCGCTGGCCAATCAATATAATCAATGTTGTTTACCTCCAGAAGGTTCTCTGTATAACGGGCAGTGTGGCAGTGCGTTATCTTGCTGGAGAACGTCAGTATGACGGTTGGCTATATATAGGGAACGATGACGGGAACAATACTCAGTACATAACAGTAACGAACATATTTAGGTTTCAACGAGTTTTAAGTTTTGACTTCCCGCTGTGTGAAATACCGCTCTACACTAAAACATTCTCACTACCTAAGCGATCACGTTGGATGGTGTTTGCAGGTCAAGTCTTTCATATTTCCGTCTCCATACTCGCATCCAACCATCTGCTCCATGAAGAATAAATGTGTACTCATCTATATAAACGATCCTACCTTCCTATCCATCCTTCGTGTTGTCGAGCCAGATTAATACGTGGTGCACGGCGACGTAGGCCTCCGTTCAATTGGATAGCAACGGAGGGGCGACAAGCTCGAAGTTCTGCAGCATTCAGCCGATTACGGGCCGTGAACAATCGAAATCCTGGTACGTTGAGTAATACTTCCGGGCAACCATGACGCGAATACCTCTGAATGAGGTCACAATTAATTTAGGGGTTTTCCAGTGGCGTCACGAGGTAACCTGATCACATCCTGTCTGTCTGACGGAATCGTACTTGTAGACGAGACATTGTCAATGTATGTACGCCAAAACAACGTGCGACGTCAGCTACACGTACGCCATCTTCAAACAATCCTTAAACAATATGTTTTAAATCTAGCAATGATCTTGGACAACGACCCATAATTGCTATCGATGTGATAGGTCAAGATTATTCAAATATGACTATTACACTATTCATTACAAAATCCCAGATTAAACTTACCCTTGCCAAAGATACCTGTGTATCTGCAGTGTTTATTCCCAAAAAGTGACAAAACCTGTTTAGAGGATATTCGTGACATGACCGATGTGCAGGTGGTACGTATGCCACTTACAATGTTATCGGGTAGTTAAGGCTCTCCCTCCTTGAGGAAAAGGATTGTAGGGTTGGCATTTCGACTTACTTACTGGTATAGAGATATATGGTTGATTGTTGGGGTTTATATCAGTTTTCAAAACTATACAAAGCTCACTAACACTGTATCCATGGCCAGGGTTTTTATCCACAGAGCTGGAATACCAAGCAATATATCGATGGCCAGCGATGTTACCAACAGAGCTATACAAAACTCTCTCACACAACACCAATTTGAAAATATAATTAAGTTAAAAGTATCGAAACCTGCTTTAAATGAAAGAACAGTTATTGAATAAAGTTCAAAACATCTTAGCAAAATGGGGAATTGCTCATCATCAGCAATTTCTCGTTTTTCCACAAGTTGTGACAGTTTCAAAGGCGTGTGCTGCAGAGGCATCAGCAATCATCTGTATGTGGGAAAGGATCAATATATTGTACTTCGCTCCAAAATGTATATATCAGTAGAAAAACAATGTAGAACAAAAATAGACTTGGGTCGCTCGTTCTTCGGTTATAAAATATTTGACAAACAACCAAGTGAAAATAATTCCATTGTTTTTATTGAATGTTTAAGCATTGAGTAATGAGAACAAACGGTGATTAACATATATAAATACGAAATACTTTGGCAAATGAACATGAAATAATCAAAAGGCGGAATATGTGTATTACTGACAATTTAATCAAGTGATCTCCCTTTTCCTGATATACACTTTACACTTTTTTCCTGATATACACTTGACACTTGGCGCCTTTTCCGGATTTTAATTATTACATAATTCCTTCAACTACAATAATTATCTCCCGTGTTTGCCGTTTTGTTTTGTTAGGCAAATATGATGAGCATAAATAGAGAATATTTTAAAATAATGTGATAATTAGGAAAACACCAAGGAATTTGAGTTCAACAACCATACTTCGTCGATGCCTTTGTATGATCTGATTATATCAACTTCTTGATTTAATAATTTTGCAAATGCAATTGTTTAATTTAATTACATTTGATCAGGGACAATATATACATGGTCCCTGATTTGATGTATTTCTTTTTAATTAACATATATAATAAATTTGCCTATGGAAATGGTCACCAAGGGAGATAATTAATGTATTGTAGTTGTGGGAAACTGTATTCTGTATCAATTTTGTAATTCAGAATATTTAGCTTTCATAATTTCATAATCAAATATATACAAGTATTGTTCAAGGCAGACAATCCAACCCTAAAACATGTCCTCAGATTAACTGTTAAACTGATGTACAATGGTACTAACTACATTCATCTGGACAAAGATGCTTGATTTGAGATTGTTTTCTGTGTTTTACACCGCTTTCAACAAGTTTTTCAATTATATCATGGCATTTCCTGGGTAAGTTACCAGTACTTTTTGTCAGTTCATTGCAACACCAGCGAGTCAGTTGTAATACTAACCTCAAGAGTCCTCGGAACCTGCAGTGGACGCTAAACACTACACCATCGAGGCAGTCTCAATTTATAAAGAAGTCTGCTTTGAAAATACATGCAACATCAAGACAAGTCGCTTGCTGCAGATTTATTTGTATGTAGGGTTAAATATGATACATGAACTATCCTCTGATTTTACTAAATTGAAACTTTCCCTCATATGGACGCTTTCTGAAGCCTCTGCAGGAGACAGCTTTATGAAAACATAGTGACAAAAGAAGAAATAGCAATTTCTGCTTTTACCACAATGTTTTCCACTTTTAGTCATAGGTTATCCATTCAATTATAGAGATTTTCTATTTGTTGACAAAATATGTTCAAACTCCTCTACTGCAGAATTGTTGTATGAGGGAAAGAGTTAACAGGGAGGATATTAATGATATTAATGATGGGGGAAACCAGGTTCATGATGACTACCGTAACTTCTACTGTTCCCATGTTATCAAATGTTGGTTATATCAGGAAAGGGGAGATGTGATCAATGACAATACATATTGATCAATCTATCTTTGTTAATAAAAAAAAGATTTATCACGAAATAATACAAAAAGCATCAAGAAAACTAACAGAATAATTGAAAATAAATGTAAAACTATACACACATCCACTCTGGGTATATTCAGTATAAATAATGGTTGGAATGCATTGTTAATATGGGAAAGTCTAACCTAGAAAACAGATCAAACAAACAATACATACAAATTCTAACCCAGGAACATGCCGTCAGTTGTGTCTGCATCTACAAGTTATCCTAAATATTTCAAGTATCTTGATTCTAATAGTGAGCATGCATCTTATGTTCGGTTTAGCAGGACTGTAGATATGTCTTTTCTACGTCCCTGGATTAACTGAAAGTTTTTGTCTTTTTCTGCTGTTGGGGTTTAACGCAGTTTTAAACATTATAGCACGGTGAAAGTTCACTTATTCATGATCCCTGGGTAAACAAACCAGTACTAGGCTAGGAAATGTACCTTACCCAAGAGCACTCCACCATGACCACAGCACATTGACTGGGTACCTGAAAGTCTTTACCCGATATGATATTCTTGAGAGCTATCTTCCCTGAAAATCTGAGGAGTTTTATCCGCAAAATTGAAACAACGTACGCTAAAAGCAATATGGCAAAAAGGAGAATTTGTTTGTTCTGAGCAATTTCTTTTTATTGCAACAATGTTTTTAAAAGTCATCTGTTGTAGAAATGTCAAAAGTAGTTTATATCAGAGACAAAAGAGCTATGAAGGCCCCATATCACTCTCATGAGTAAACAATAATACATTTTATGTATCATTTCAACCAAATAACTTGGAATTCCAGCGGTTGCTTTATGTCTTCTATTAAATTATATATGGAAAAACTACCCTCCCCCCTTGGGGTCTCATTTTCTAAAGGACATTTTAGATTATTTTAGCTACTGTGGTAGAGGGTCACTAGATGATCATTTGTACCAAATTATTCAGAATTCTAATCACCAGTTTCAGAGGAGAATATTTTTAATGTTTCTATAAAGCCTATACAAGGAAATACTATCCACCATATTGGGGCCTCATTTTTTTAATAATAAGATAATACACAGCTTGCCATGGTTCCTGGGTTTTTCCTTGATAATAACAAAGAATAGCAGACAAATAAGCAGGGTTAAAGCTTTGTACAGTGTGGAGATATCTATCTCATACAAAAGCAGGGCTTGCAAAAATATAAGCACCTGAGTAACATAGATCAAAAACACAAATCATAGAAAATAATTAACAGTAAAGGTTTTTTTGTCTATATATAGATACATTACCAAAAATATAAACCTTATTTCTGGTAAAGAAGACTTTGGACACATTTGATGCCTCTGCAGCAGATAACTTCTGAAATTCCTATTATGATTTCCCACATGCAGACCAATATTGGCACATCTGCAGAGTCTATATAGACAACTGTTCAAAATGAGTGTTGGAAATATGTCAGCTGCAGATTTGTTATGTGTGGGAAATATGTTAGCTACAGATTTGTATTGTGTGGGAAATATGTAAGCTGCAGATTTGCAGATTTGTTATGTGTGGGAAATATGTTAGCTGCAGATTTGCAGATTTGTTATGTGTGGGAAATATGTTAGCTGCAGATTTGCAGATTTGTTATGTGTGGGAAATATGTTAGCTGCAGATTTGCAGATTTGTTATGTGTGGGAAATATGTTAGCTGCAGATTTGCAGATTTGTTATGTGTGGGAAATATGTTAGCTGCAGATTTGTTATGTGTGGGAAATATGTTAGCTGCAGATTTGCAGATTTGTTCTGGTGGGAAATATGTCTGCTGCAGATTTGTTATGTGTGAGATATACAGTCAACATCAATATCAAAGTACAAAGTCTGTATCTATATTTGAACCTTTCTAGAACCACTTTCCGACATACAACAATTTTCAGCAGATGACTAAGAATAGATATAACAAATGTTAAAAATCCCTATAAATAAAAGCTTGCTTATTGAATGGAAATGAAAACTTTGTGGTTAAAATATTTAATTACTCCTTTTGTCATATTGTTTTCAATATCATCTGCTGTAGGAAAGGGTAACAGTCCAATCATAATGCATATGAATACAGAAAAAACTCAGATCAGCCTGTGCAGATGCATCTTCTTATCAGACCTTTTTTAGAATTCGGTCAAGAAACTCAATGGCCATCTCTATGTTCATGTTGAAAGCAATATGCACAGGTCATCTGGGCTTTTGATGTCCACATAATGCAAATATACATTTTTTAAAAAACATGGAAGGAAAACAAATTCAAGAATTTATATAAAGAACTACTGTGTGTTACATGAACTAAGCAGGAAAAGAAGAGTAAAACATATCCATGCAGGTATAACATATATTCCTCAATTACACATATGTACATTATTCAATTACTTATACACACAATATCACATAATATATTCTTGTTACTCAATGGTATGAAACAATGATACAAACAAAATCACACAAACTCAATTCACCTTCATCTATTCTTTTTTCATTCATGTGACAACTTTCCAACATGGAGGCACATATGCAGCAGACCTCTTTGGAAAAGGAGAAACTCATTAAAAATAGTACATTCATTTCTAAATTTTCATTCATCCAGATTTTTCCAAAGTCGTCTGCTACAGACATGTTGTATGAGGGAAAACGTTCTACCCTGAATCTCACAAAAATTATTTAATTTTATTTTTTAGGTAATTTTTCAAGACAAAAAATGTCTTGAAGTGTGTCATTCATTTCCTCACCACATATAAACCATAAATGCCCCATTTTACATGTGACTCTTTAATCATGTCCAACATACAACACACAAATCTGCAGCAGACTACTTTGAACACTTTATGGCAAAAGGAGAAATTGCTTATAATAATCAATTACACCTTTGGCCACACTATTTTCCAGCCTATTCAATAAGTATATACATGTAATTACACTTTCATTTATAAAGATTTTAAACTGTTAACCCTTTCCCACATATAGATATCTGACGCCTCTGCAGCAGACAGCTTTTTGAAAACATAGTGACAAAAGAAGAAATTGCTCAAAACAAGCAATTTCTCCTTTTGACACAATGTTTTCCACTTTTAGTCATTGGTTATCCATTCAATTATAGAGATTTTCAAATTTTTGACAAAATATGTTCAAAGTAGTCTGAGGGAAAGGGTTAAGCTCAGGTGTTTTGAAGGTCGACTGCTACAGATTTGTTGTATGCGAAAAGTATTAAAACTCATCAGTCTTTTACATGATTGGATGCTATATACAATGAAATGACTATTATTAAATGAGTTGGATGTAAGTACATAATGATTTATTGATGACAAAATTATATCATACAGTATATCTACATACACTTATAGTATAGCAATAATATGGCTTGGAATGTTTTATATACAATGTATGGTTCCCTGTGAATCACACAGGTAATTGGTGTCTGCTGGCTAAAGTCTTGAATGGTTCTCAGTAAGTCAACACATCTGCATTGGGGACATATTTAACCCTTTCCCACCAACTACAAACCTTCGATAACATCTAGGTCAAATAAGACAAATATATTGATAATTAAATAGAATAGATTCTCCTTTTGTCACAACATTTTCAAATGTTGTCCGCTGTAGATGCATTTAAATGTGTCTGCCAATGGGAAAGAGTTAAGACCTCTGTTCTGAGGTAAAGTCATTTTCTGGTATGAAAAAGCCTTATTGAAATATAAAGTTGCATAACAATTGGAATACTATAAAACTAAAGCCATTTTGGTGCGCTAAGACTTACAGGTACTTTCCTTAAAAAATAATTTAACTCTTATCAGCAGTTTTTACATATTCATGAACTGCATAGCATTGTACATCCCAAAATGTAAGCCAACCGTAGACTACAATTGATTAAAAACTTTACTCAATATAATATATTTTCACCTATCACCATTGTCTGTTTAGTTAATGTCTGAGAAAAAAAATCTGTCACATCTGGAAAATTTACATAAACTAATAAAACAGAGATGAAAACATTGTGGGGAAAATGAGAAATTGCTCTACTTGAGATATTCTCCCATTTCTACACTGCTTTTAAAAAGTTGTCTGCTGTAAAGGAATCAAATGTAGTCTGGATCAAAGAAAAGGTTTTTGAAAACACTCTGACAAAAGGAAAAATTGCTCAAAACGAGCAAATTCTCTCTTTGCCACATAGTTTTCATCTCTTTTCAGTAGTTATACCTTCATTATCAGAGATTTTACATAATTCTTTCTAGATGTTTTCAAAGCCGTCTGCTGCAGATATATGGTATGTGGGAAAGGGTTAAAGAGCCAGATCAAAATATGTGCAAGATCTACATGGGTCATGAATGCCCTCAGGCTGATTTTCATAAAGTACATGTATCTTATTTAGTTAAAAAGATTCCCCTTATATAGGCGCTTTCTGATGCCTCTGCAGCAGACAGCTTTTTGAAAACATGGCAACAAAAGGAGAAATTACTCAAAACCAGCACTTTCTCATTTTGTCACCATGATTTCAACTGTATTCAATTATTGTACTTTCATTTAAATTAAAGGGAGTTTCCAACTTTTTTAGGCTATGTTCTCAAAGTTGTCTGCTGCAGATTTATTGTATGTGGGAACAAATTAGGAGATTAACTGTTCGTAGATCTGGGATACACATTGATTTCAGGTATAGATACATATGCATAGCCCTTTCCCACCTGTTCATGCATTTAGACACATTTTCAGCAAGAAAACATTGTTGCAAAGGATCCTGAGCAATTTTTCCTTTTGCCGTGTTTTCAACTTTGTTCAGTTTAATAATTCTTCCATTTATAGAAATTTTCCTTAATTTTGCCTTAGGATTATTTCAAAGTCGTCTCCTGCAGGTTTGGTGCATGTTGGAAAAGGATAGTGTTTGTATATGTAGTAAAAATGTATGAACCTACATCATGCAAGGAGTGCAGTTAACATCATACCCTGACAAAACTCTGGAATTTACTCTCTAAACCTACATACAAGGCCTGCTATAATGATATAAATTAAATATGTAAGGCCTCATAAATATCAAAAAAGGCCACTTTTAAACTATGCATAGTCATGTAATACAGAGAGCATCTAGTAAATAAAAGTCTTTACTATTATAAATATCTACACAGTATCAAGGCTACAGACAAATTAGCTAGTGAATCATAGTTATACAGAAACTATTGGATTGGATATATCACTTTCCCACATACAACATATCTGCAGCAGACGTCTTTGAACACAATAGAGCCATGATATAGAAAATCTCTATAAATTAAAATTAAATTATTGAAAAGAGTTGAAAACATTGTGGCAAATGGAGAAATTGCTCATTTTGAGCAATTTCTCCTTTTGTCACAATGATTTCAAACATTGTCTGCTGAAGATGGGTCTGAAGGTGGGAAAAAGGATAACAAAATAAAGGGCTAGCAACACCATTTGTCAACGTATCAAATCAGTATGTACGGAAATGGCTTAACCCTTTCCCGCCTGTAGACGCATCTGCTGCAGACAACTTTCGAAAACATTATGACAAAATGAGAAATAGCTTGTTTTAAGCAATTTCTCATTTTGTCAATTTCTCCTATTGCCACAATGTTTTCAATTTTTTTCCAGTAATTATACCTACAATCATAGAGATTTTTCATGTTTTAAAGTAGACATTTTCAAAGTCATACTGCTGCAGATTTACTGTATGTACGAAAATGGCTTAAAGCATAATAATAGTATTCATTTCCTGAATAAGATTTAGTAACATTATTACTGTCCTGCGTTTAATCTTAGAAATAAAAAATAAGGAGGAAGTATTAAGTCATACACAGAAACACTTAAAAGTAAACAGAAACATAAAAAATCTTGCTGAAAGTTGCTGAATGGCACAACTAGAAAATGTAAGGTCATGGGGAAAGAAGGAGGAAAAAAAATCACAACCAAATAAAAGTTACAACACAACAACAAAAGGTAGACAAACAAATCATGACCCTAACATTAAATGGTTACAAGACGTGAAGCCAAACTCAATGGTTTTGCTTGGTCTTGCATTTTGTACTTGGAAAACAAAATAAAATCATAAGTTCTTTTACTTTTGAAAGTAGACCTGTTAGAAAGTGATTACTTTTAACCCTTTCCCACATACAACAAATCTGCAGCGGATGACTGTGAAAACATCCTCGCAAAATTTTGAGAAATCTCCATAAATTTGAGTTTTATTATTAGATAAGAGTTGAAAACATTGTGGTAAATGTAGAAATTGCTCATTATGAGCAATTTCTCCATTTACCAAAATGTTTTCAAAAGGAGTCTGCTGCAGATGTGTCAGAAAGTGTTTACAAGTGAGAAAGGGTCAAATGAAAACCAATTGTGTACAGCTACATTAACCCTTTCCAACATGCAGACACATTTCAAACGCGTTTACAGCAGACTACTTTTGAAAACAATGTGTCAAAAATGGAAATTGCTTATTATGACCAATTTCTCTTTTTGCCAGATTGCTTCCAACTCTTATCAATAATCTGCCAAAAAGATGTCAAAGTCGTCTGCTGCAGGTTTACTGTATGTGGAAGAGGGTTAAAATATATTGTTAATTAAGCCAATACATAGTGACATTTATATAATAACAAATGTAAAATTCTTCCAATGAGTTCAATTTTTGATCTTCTATATTTATCTGTAATATCATTCTAAATCATATATATTATTCCAAAGTAATAAGAAGTAGAACTTAATATAAAAAAAAAAAGACATTGAGATCTTTCACTATTATGCCTAACTCCAATAATCCATTTCCCCCATCATTTACCCTTTCCCACATTAGACGCACTTTGAAAACATTTTTGACAAAACGAGCAATTTCTCCTTTTGCCACAATGTTTTTTAACTTTTTTTTCAGTTATTATACCTTCATTATAGAGACTTTCCATATTTTTGTGTAGACATATTTAACCCTTTCCCTCATATAAACGCTTTTGGACGCCTCTGCAGCAGACAACTTTTTGAAAACATAGTGACAAAAGAAGAAATTGCACAAAACGAGCAATTTCTCCTTTTGCCACAATGTTTTTTAACTTTTTTTTCAGTTATTATACCTTCATTATAGAGACTTTCCATATTTTTGTGTAGACATATTTAAAGACGTCTGTTGCAGATTTGCTGTATGTGGGAAAGTGTCAATATATATTCTCATCTGTTGATCTTTGATAGCACGGTCAGATGATTAACTCCGAGATGAGTATCAGAACAAATATATAATTATTATAAAGTGCCTGCCTGATTCATCCAAAAAGGTTGCTAATATTGCTTTCCAAAGTATTTTTTAGCCAAGTAAAATATATGAACACATTGTGGTAAAGGGGGGAAACTGCTCAAAACGAGAAATTTCTCCATTTACCATAAATATTTTCAACACTGAATAAAAGTTTTACCTCAAATTATGTAACGTTAAATGTTAACTTCATATTTTCTATAAAACTACTACATCAGACATTATATATATTAGACTTCAAATAAAGAATTATTGCCATCAACGTAGAACTCTAACATGTTTTGAAAGCAAAATAGCATGTACAAATCCTTTTTTGTTTTAGAGAGGGGAGGGGGTTTGAAGACTCCCTTAGTATCAAACTCTACTTAGATGAAAGAAATGGATTATCAAATTGAATATGTGAGCAATCTAAGGTATTTAACTCTTTCCCACATTCAACAAATATGCATCAAACTTCTTTGAAAACAACTCAGCAAAAATATGGAAAAATACCTATCAAAGAAAGTATTATTATTTGATAGAATTGAAAACATGGTTGCAAAAGGAAGAATTGCGCATAATGAGCAATTACTCCATATGAACAATTATTTCAAGTCATATGGTGACCATGTAGATGTGTTAGAATGAGACTGCAAGAGGGAAAGAGTTAAGAAACATGAGGTATTGAGTGGTATTCTGCATAAATATGTCGACATAATATTTTGGTGTGATAGTTTTGATAGTTTCATAACCTCAAAATGTTTTCCATTTTTGCCATGTTGGTTTGATATTTGTGAAGACAGTATAATAATCTGGAAATGGGTTCTTTAAGCACAACTAGCATTACACACAGCTTATACATGGATATCTAAAATAGTAAATTAGGTTGAAAAACTGTAGTAACATAGTTGATAATGTTTAACAGCTTTCAAACATGAACAGGAATTTGATGTGTTTGCAACAGATGACTTTGGAAATCTGTAATAGAAGGAGGATAGATAGCTTAAAATGTACTGTAATTATGTTCTCCTTTTGCCACAAAGTTTTTCAAATACTCAATATTGATTCTTTCTTTCTCAAACTTCCATGGCGCCTGTTGCAGATTCTTTAAATGTGTGAAAGGGTTAATGGATTAATTCTAAATATTGAATCATTTAATGCATTGGAAGCCAGAAGATCTCATTATGCTAAACACCATAATTGACTTTGAATATTAATACAGAATGATAATTATTATGATAATGTGATAACCACATAGCCTGAACCAATTTCTCCTTTACCTGCAACGTATTAGACTCTAGTCAATATGAAAATTGAATTCATCAAGATTTTCTGTATTTTTATCTGGATGGTTTCTATTTCATTTGATTTCATGTGAGAAAGAATTAAAGTAACATAAAATGTTTCAGTCACTTGATTAACTTGTGACTTGGCATAGACATGTGTATTGTTCCTAGGAACATGTGTACCAAGTTTCATTTGAAAATGTTTAAATGTTTAAAAGTTATAAGGTAAGGTTAAAATTTGTGATGCTATTCATATTCAAAACCCCAACTTTTTTCTTCAAAAAAACAGACAAGCTAAAAAATCAAGGTAAAAGTTTTTCAGTCATAAAAGAATAAATGTAGCCTCACTGGTTTCACATTTATGTTCTTTTAAGTGAAGCAGAAATAGAACACACAACCGACCCTTTGTGTAAGAGTAGGGTGGACATGCTATACTTCCACTAAGTAACTTTAAATCTATATATTATCTAATGACAACAAAAAGTTTCATTTTCGAAGACTGGGTAATTTTGTAGAATTTACACAAACAATATTATAGTGGTCATTTTGCATACCACTGAAGGTTTAGAGAAAGAAAAAGAGTTAACCACCACCCAAATAATTCAACCCTTTCCCACATACAAACACTTTCTGAAGCCATTGCAGCAGACTTGTTGCATGAGGGAAAGGATAAGGCTACTATGTAGCCATACCCATTAATGCTGATTTCTATGAACTGATCATACATACAACTAATTATGTTAATTCTAATAAGCTGAAACACTAGAAAACCTGCCTTCAAACAGTTCATCAGCTTCAATGTCAGAATAGTTTTTACAACATATTCGAGGGCTTGGCGTGAAACGGTTGTAACTAAAATTGGTACTTTTTTAACGTCAAATCATTTTTCTTGGTAAACAATTGAAATTTAGGTGCCATTGCTCGTTCTGAGCAATGGCACCTAAATTTGCATAGTTTACAAAGGGGTCAAAATTGCCCCTAAACCAGGGTTTTCAAAATAGGTTTTTAGTAACAACCGTTTCACGGCAAGCTTCGTATTGTTGTTATAATTGTTTTGCAAGAAACCCACAATTTACAATCAGTGAAACTAAGTATATATTTGCAAAGCTAAATCACTGTTTTGTAATCAGCTATACAAGCCTTCAACAATTCAGCTTTACAGTTAGAAACTCTTAGAAGTCTGTATAAACTAGAATTTTGATCTCGTCCTCGTTCTTTGCAAATATCCATTTCCTGTGAAGAAGCTCGAATCTGATTGGTTCATGGCACAATGAACGATTTTCTGTGATTGGTCCAGAATTGCTTCAGACTGAAATCTGATTGGTCCTGTAAATTCATGCATTACAAGGGAGGGCACTCCCCTCTATACACTAACTATTTTTCTAACTTGATAACTCAGTAACCCTTTCCCTCATAGATCTTACTTTTGAGGAATAATGAGCAGCTGGAGCATTCCATCTAAATATTACAAAAAAATGTTATTCATTCCCACATTGTCTTTTTTTTTATTTAACAGGATTCATGAAATCACATAAGTATACTACGTATTATCAACTATCAGCTTATGTGTAATTTGTTTAGCTGATATGAAATCTTATATTTGTCTTCTTTAAAAACATCTGAAGATTTTTTTTTATAATGGAGCAAATTTGAATAACTCCTTACAAGTCATTTCACCATTATCTTTATCTGCAGCAAAATCTCAAGTGACAAGTCTTCTATATAAGGGAAAGGATTCAATTCTATAACATTGATTTGTATATACACTAACTGATTTAGTTTCAGTGTTTTAAGAAGAAATCTCGTTCTTCATAGTCTTTCTGAGTTTCCACTTTAGAAGCATAAGTTGGGTTAACTATGTCCTTCTTTTTCTCAAATTTTACATTGTAGGTGTTAGGGTCATCATATCTCGTTCTCTTGAAGAATCCACACTGAAACAGAAAAAACAACAATTGATCCATAAATCTCTTTTTTCCAGCATAAGATAAATCTGCAGCAGACAATAATCTGGGCAAATATGTTAAAAACTCTACAAAGGAAGGTGTAATTACTGTAAAGAGCTGAAGAAGTTGAAGCCAAAGAAGAAATTGCTCATGTTGAATATGTTACCACTCTCTACAAATGAAAGTGAAATTACTGACAACAGCTGAAGAAGTTGAAGCCAAAGAAGCAATTGCTCATGTTGAATATGCTAAAGCTCTCTACAAATGAAGGTGTAAATACTGATAAGAGCTGAGCCAAAAGAAAACTTGAAGCCAACGAAGAAATTGCTCAATTTGAAAAATTTCTTCTTTTGTCACTATATATTCTTAAAAGTCATCTGCTGCACATGTCAGGATGATGTGTTAAAATAAATCTACAAGAGGGATATGGTTAACCCTTTCCCTCACACGACAATTCTGCAGGAGACGACTTGGAACATGTTTTGTCAAAAAATAGAAAATCTCTATAATTGAATGGATAACTTATGACTAAAAGTGGAAAAAACATTGTGGCAAAAGGAGAAATTGTTCGTTTCGTGACCAATGCATATCCAGATCAGCCTATGTTAATGCAGTATGATCAGGATCTTAATTGTATTGCAGTAAGGTCAAACGACCATCAAAGATCTACTAGTAAAGCATAACAAAAAGTGATCAGGTTTCAGTGATGGTCTGATCAAACATTACACAAGGTAAATTCACTGATTATACATCACACAAGCTTCAAAAAGGGAAACATATTTATATAAACAGGTAAAAGTTGTTGGTTTGACCCCATTGTTGATTAACCCTTTCCAACAAAATAGACGCTTTCTGGCGCCTCTGCAGCAGACGACTTTTGAAAACATTGTGACAAAAGTAGAAATTGCTCAAAACAAGCAATTTCTCCTTTTGCCACAATGTTACAACTCTTTTCAGTAATTATACCTACATTGATAGAGCTTTTCTGTTTTATGTTTGCACCTGTTTTCAATAATTATGCTTTCATTTAACTCTTTTCCACATACAACAAATCTTCAGCAGACAACTTTTAAAAAAATGTCAAAAATCTGAAAAATCTCTATAAAAGATAGCTTAATTGTTAAATAAAGTTGAAAACATTGCGGACAAAGGAAAAATTGCTCAACATGAGCAATTTCATCTTTGACCACAATGTTTTCAAAAGTCATCTGCTGCTATTGCGTCAAAATGCGTCTACAGGTGGGAAAGCGATGTGACATATCAGCTGCTGATTTATTGTATGTAGAAAAGGGCTGGCTGTGATATCAATGACCTACCTTCCATAGACAAGCGGCTAACAATATCAGTAATAAAATCCCTCCTAAAACAGCCAGTGCTATAATCCACCAGTCTAAAGGTTTTTCTGCTACAATTTGTAAACTAGGAATGGCTACAGTGGTGGCCTGAAAGAAAATAAAATATTGATTACATTAACTCTTCCCACTTATAGACGCATATATATGCAGAAGACAACTTTTGAAACAAGAGGGCCATGATGGCCGTATATCGCTCACCTGAGTAATTTTTTTAGGGTCCTAATTTAATTGCTCTACAAAAATAAGAAAGAAGGTCAAAAAGTCATGGTGAAGGTCATCCAAAGACAATGATGATATTTGATTGTAAAAGATCACACTAAGGTCATGGTCACATGTTTATAAATCAATGTAAAGGACATGTGACAAATAAATGAAGTTTTTATCGTGTTATAAGTAATTATATTAATAAAGTATTTAAACTGTTTTTATTTCAATAGTGTTAACCCTTTTCCACATACAACAAATTTGCAACAGATGACCTTCAAAACATACCCGGAAAAAATGGAAAATCCCTTTAAATGAAAGTATTATAACAATTATAAAGGACCATAATTCAGTCATGCATGGATGGTTTTCAAAGGGAACAAAGCTCTCAAGTATATCTAGCTACTGTATAAGTTTGGTAAACATTGGATAATAAATGATGACTATCTTGTTCACAAGGTCAATTATAACAATTTTGCCAATTTTAAAGGGCCATCATGGTTTTCGAAAGGAACCAATTAAGCTCTCATGGATATCTAGCTACTGAGTAAGTTTGGTAAACATCGGATAATAAATGAAGACTTTATCGTGTTCACAAGAAATTGTGGACGGACGACAGACGCCGATCACAAAAGCTCACCTTGTCACTACGTGACAGGTGAGCTAAAAATTGTGACAAAATTGATGAGCAATTACCACTTCGTCACAATATTTTCAACTCTATTCAATAATAATGTCTTCATATTCAGAGATTTTCATATTATTGCCAAGATATTTCATCCGTTACAGATTTGTTGTATATAAAATATAAAATATGAACCCTTTCCCCCAACATCAAATCTGCAGCAGACGACTTTGAAAATATCTAGGCAAAAATATGGAAACTTCAAAAAAATGAAAACATTTTTTCTCAAATAAATTGGAAAACAGTGTGGCAAATGGGGAAATTGCTTCAATATTTCAATTTTCTGGATGGTGCCTTATTTTTCGACAGAAGTTTTCAGAACAGATTACTTTAAAATATCTTCCTAAGTTGTAGAGCGTCATCCTTGAGTGCGGGTTTTAGCAAAGACTTGGTAGTAAAAGGATTTCCCTGCTCAATGCTCAGAATTGTAGGGTTCACATTACGGTATCACTGGTGTCTTGATAAATAGACCGTAAGTCCTGGTAACTTACCTAGGAAATGGCGTTATATAACCCTTTCCCTCATACGACAATTCTGCAGCAGACGACTTTGAACATATTTTGTTGAAAAATAGAAAATCTCAATAATTGAATGGATAACCTATGACTAAAAGTGGAAAATATTGTGGCAAAAGTAGAAACTGCTCGTTTTGAGCAATTTCTTCTTTTGTTACTATGTTTTCAAAAAGCTGTCTGCTGCAGAGGCATCAGAAAGCGTCTATATGAGGGAAAGGGTTAAAACACCTTACAAACAATCAAAATCTAAAATGTCATATCACATGACAATGCTTGTATCCAATCTGATATACCCATTACGTATTTCTTTATATATGTCACATGTGTAATAATATAACATGACCAAATTACTATTTTTGTATTCATCCGCGAATGTTTACAAAATGGCTGAAAACATGTATCCAGTAAACACATCATGATAGATTGACGAGGTAAACAGACCATTATCAGTCTTAAAAATATATTTTTGTGTTATTAGTTAACAGTTTATAAAGTATTACATGTTGGGACTATTTTATGACAGCGAAATACCAATTTTCTTTTTGTGTTTCGTCATGTGATAAAAAGAGTCTGACATTCGTTGTAATTTCATAAAATGTTATTAAACTTGTCTAAGAAATTTGTTATTAAGATAAAAAGAGTTAAAATAAATATTTAAGTTTGCCATGACAACACATACGATACATCTGCAGCAGACAACTTTGACAACTTCTAGACAAGAGTATGGAAAATCTCTATTAATTGAATACATAACTATTAAATAAATTTTGCCACAATGTTTTCAACAGTTGTTTGCTGCAGAGGCGTCATAACGTCAGAAAGTGTCTATATGTGGGAAAGAGTTAATTCTAGGAGTAACCAATACTTACATATGCTACATCGTTATCTGTGTCCGTCTGAACAACATTTAATTCCTTACGAATATGGATTGTGGCCTTTGACCTAATTCTAACTTCATCTACATTTCTAAAATCCTGAAATTGAAAGATTTATTTTTTTGTACAATGCTGCAGAACTACAAAACCAAGTTAACCCTTATCCTGCTATACACAACTTCAAACAGCACAATTCTCATCACTCTGTAAACAACATTTGCCAACAATGATCAGATAGCACAATTTATTGTTCTTTTTACGAAAAAAAGAGCCTCATATATAGCATGATATTATATAATGGAGAAAACTATCAAGATATTTCCATAAACTTTTAAACTGAACCAAGTTATATCATATTTCTACTATGGGTCGGTACCAGCTAAATTCTGGTAACGATGCAAATGACACCTTTTAATTTAATTCTCCTTTGGCAACAATGTTTTCAAATTCATTGTTTTATTGGGGTTTTACGCCACTTTCAACATTATTTCACTTATATCACGGTGACAGTTCACTTATTCATGATCCCTGGGTAAACAAACCAGTACCAGGCTATAAAATGTGCCTTGCCCAAGGGCACTCTACCATGACCGTAGTGCCGTGACTGGGGATCGAACCCGGGACATTAGGTTTCAAATCCCTGACGCTAACCACAGCGGATTCCTGAATAACTAAACCTTCCTTTATAGAGATTTTCAATCAGAGCTCTAGATTAGGGGCATTGTTCATGTTCTAAAATCCTTATTTGACATTCAAACCCCATGTTGTGTGTACTCAAAAGAATTGTCTCAGTGAGAGGATTCTTTTGAGTACCCACAACATAGGATTTGTTGAGCATTAAGAGAAATATTGTGGGGAAAGGACCAGTTCACTCCCTCTTATCCTGCTGCAGATGCGTCAAAATGCATCTGTAGGTGGGAAAGGGATAAGGAAGTGGGTAAAACATCTCCAGTCAATTTGAAAGAAGATAACATGGCTTTACCTCTAAAAGTGTACTTTCCCAAAGTCTGGCGCGGATTAAAATCTTTACATCTTTGTTTTTACCCAAAGAACCTATTCTGCACTTAATCTTGTGACACTTCGCTGTATTCTTATCGCAATCCTGAAAAAAGACAATGTTACACAATAAGCATACTTCCACGCTAATGCCCTTAACTTTCGGCTTTTGTTTATAAAAAATAATATAGTACACTGTTTTTACTTCAATAGTGTTAACCCTTTCCCACATACAACAAATTTGCAACAGATTACCTTGAAAACATACCCGAATTTTTTTTGGAAAATCCCTTTAAATGAAAGTACAATAATTGAAAAGTGTTGAAAAAATGGTGACAAAAGGAGAAATTGCTGGTTTTGAGCAATTTCTTCTTTTGTTGACATGTTTTCGAAAAGCCGTCTGCTTCAAAGGCGTCAGAAAGCGTCTACATGAGGGAAAGAGTAAACGGGAGTATATGACTTTGGGGTGCAATGCAATTATCAATAACCATAACCAAAGTCAAAGCAGGTCAGGACTTGATCTAAACAGTTTTAACTCTTTACCAGATGCAGGAACATATGATTTCTGCCGCCTCTTCAGTGGACAACCTTTGAAAACATTGTGGCAAAAGGAGATATTGCAAAAATGATCAATTTCTCCTTTTGCCACAATGTTTTAAAGTCTATTCAACAAATATACTTTCATTTATAGAAAATTTGCATATTTTTGCCAAGATGTTTTCAAAGTCGTCTGCTGCAGAATTACTGTACAGTCAAACCTGCGAGCAATCCGCAGCCACCCAAGGGACATGATAAAACTGGCTGCTGATCACAAATTTCATGACTTGGTCGGATTTTTTCAAGTTTTGTCAGTTCACATAATATTACATGTAACTACATTTTAGGAATAGTCATTACATTACAAATAGTGAATTGTCTTTATAAACTTGTAATTAAACATTGTTATGAAGATCTGTAGCTTTTCTTCGATCAAATATTTCATTGTGCTATCTTTTCTTTAGTTTAAACCGACGTTTACAACTAATTTGACAATCAAATATTTTTTTACTTTACTTTGAAATTCGCCGAATAACGTATCCGGAAAAAATAGCGTCCGAATCTACGTCTACATCTTTCACAAAATTTTACTCGATAATCTTTTGATTTAAAATGTAATGGGAATATAAATTGACTTGATTGACTTGGGGCTTCAAAGTGGACATTAACTTTCATTTTAACATATAAATGTACTGTCTTTCGGTCTTAAACGCTCATAAATATCTTTTTTCAATTTATCAACTTTGCCCGACATCATAAACAGAAAAGAAACCAAAATCGCAATTTCTTGTTGATGAATCATGCAACTATCATTTGGCACAAGTCGGCTGTTTTCGGTACCCTAGATCTAGCATGTAAACAGCTTACGCTTATGAAAAAACCCGATAATGTGATTGTCACAGTATATGCTTTATTACCTATATGTATTAAACACTGATAATTTAACACCTTGTGAATCCAAGTCGTGTGTTGATTGACCGTTGAACACAATAAGATTATAGTTAATCTCAACCAATTAGTGTGGCCGCTGGCCGCGTTTCATAGGGGACCTCTGATCAAGGCAGTTTATAGAGTATAATTGGTTGGAGGGATTTAAAGTGACCGTTTAACGCTGGTGACCGCTGATCGCATGTGACTGCTCACACAAGTTTGACTGTAGTTGTAAAAGGGTTATCAAATCTAACTGACCATGAGACATGCATCGGGACAGACAATATAAAACTATAATGAAAACATTGAAGCAAATGGAACAAGACAACATATTGTGGATGCTGAACTGAACACTCTTCTGATTTTATCCTTTTACAATTTCTTCATTTTTGATAAAAAATCTTCAAATTTGTAATGAATATTAAAATATTGTAATAATCTCATACAGTTCCTTTTTTTCAAGTATCAATACAAGATTTACCATGTGGAAATAAATCCAAGCCCATATACATCATAAGGAAGATCTTCAAGTAGGAAAGATGGCTGGCAGAATCTGTCAAGATCAGACTTGTGTGTGGACAGCCAAATGAGATTAGCAAATTAATGCCTGTCAACCTATTACTATATATTTGACAAATTTATAATCTTTAACCATTTAAAAGGGCTTGTTTAATATTGAATTGTGTACAAACCATACATCTTTAAAATATATTTTGGTCATAACTGAGCCAGACTGCACGTTCAATGATGTTTGTGGTCCGAGAATACACCAGCATTAACCCATTCCCCACCTATTGACGTATCTGCAGCAGACGCCTTTCGAAAAGATTGGGACAAAAGGAGAAATTGCTCAACATATCTTGAGCAGATGTTTTCAATGTCGTCTGCTCCACTTGCGACAATTTTATTTAATTTATTGATATATTCAATAGTTTTGTTTTGACATTTTAGAGGACGTCTGCTGCAGATTTGTTTTATCTAATCATGAAGAAACATTTTAAAACATCTGCAGCATAACTTTTCCTCAATATTTCTACCTTCATTAACCCTTTCCCTCATATCGACGCTTTCTGACGCCTCTGCAGCAGACAGCTTTTTGAAAACATAGTGACAAAAGAAGAAATTGCACAAAATGTGCAATTTCTCCTTTTGCCCCAATGTTTTCCACTTTTTGTCATAGGTATCCATTCAATTAAAGAGATTTTTCCACTTTTTGACAAAATATGTTCAAAGTCGTTTGCTGCAGAATCGTCGTATGAGGGAAAGGGTTAAAGGGTCAATTAAAACTTACAAAAAGGACAGAACTTCTCTTTTGTCGCGATTCTCCAATATTTGGCTCATTGTTAATCTCTTGTGGCTCGCCTTGGGCTTGACGACGTTTTCTTTTCCTCCCCGAGTCTATAATTGTGTATGCTGGACTAGACTGAAATTATAAATAACTTTAAATTTAATACATGGCAGGTGTAAAAGGTGCTAGCTTTCAAGTAATGAGCAGTATCTTCAACATTTTAAAAGCATGAACTCTTTAACCTTTTCCCTCAAATAGACGCTTTCTGACGCCTCTGCAGCAGACAGCTTTTTGAAAACATAGTAACAAAAGAAGAAATTGCACAAAACGTGCAATTGTGCAATTTCTCCTTTTGTCACAATGTTTTCCACTTTTAGTCCTAGGTTATCCATTCAATTTTAGAGATTTTTCCATTATTTGACAAACTATTTTCAAAGTCGTCTGCTGCAGAATTGTCGTATGATGGAAAGGGTTAAAAGAACAAGATCATACATGCCACCTTGAAAACTGTTTGAGAAAAAGGTAAATTGCTGAAATGTGCAAACATACATCCAAACTACAGTATATTTTAGTTATTCCTCATATGCTTCGAAACAGACAACTCTAAATAGTCCTATTAGATAAACAATTAAAATTAAATGGCACTTTAGTTTTCAGGCAAAATAACTATCAAATTTTTTTTTAACCCTTTCCCAGCTAGCGGCAGATGCATTTCGACGCAATAGCAATAAATGCCCTTTGAAAACATTGTGCCCGAAGGTGAAATTGCTCCATTGTCCACAATGTTTTCAACTTTATTTAACAATTAATGTATCTTTTATGGAGATTTTTCAGGTTTGCTCACTATGTTTTCAAACTCGTCTGCTGTATATTTATTGTATGTGTGAAAGGGTTAAGAGGAATCAAAGTCAAGAATTTCTATTTGGGTCTACATGTCTGAACAGGAAGTGATGTAAATAAAATGAGGTGTCACTACCACAATTCTTCTCATAAATATTTTAACCCTTTCCCTCATATGACAATTATGCAGCAGACGACTTTGAACATATTTTGTCAAAAAATAGAAAATCTTTATAATTGAATGGATAACCTATGAGTAAAAGTGGAAAACATTGTGGCAAAAGGAGAAATTGCATGTTTTGTGCAATTTCTTCTTTTGTCAATATGTTTTCAAATAGCCGTCTGCTGCAGAGGCATCAGAAAGCATATATATGAGAGAAAGGGTGAACCATTTGACTCCTGTAACCATTTCTGTTGGCCAGGACGGCACACCCTAACCCTCTGACATGGCTCTATACTGTTGGTTGCTCAAACAACTCAACATTTTTATCTTGATATTCCTAGAATTAAAGATTCAGACTCTTCCAAATGCAAAGAAAGTACCTGATTGGCCAGTATCAAATGCATTCTTGAAATTGACCAATCAAACGTAAAACTTGTTCATATTTTGCTGTAAATTAAGAATATGTGTTAAAGGGCTAAAGTTTCTTCATCTCTGTTTATGGAATATGTTTAAAGTTTCTTCATCTTTGTTTATGGAATATGTCTACAGTTTCTTAATCCATGTCTATGGAATATGTCTAAAGTTTTTTCATCTCTGTTTATGGAATATGTTTAAAGTTTCTTCATCTTTGTTTATGAAATAAGTCTACAGTTTCTTCATCCATGTTTGTGAAATATCTCTAAAGTTTCTTCATCTCTGTTAATGAAATATGTCTAAATAGGCAAGCTATTATATTTTGGTCTACCTAAATAGTTTTCCTATCTGAAAACCTCTTCTTTTTATCTATAATAGTTAGTCAGTCATGCATTCCTAGTACCAATGTTAACCCTTTCCCACATACAACAAACCTGCAGCAGACAACTTTGAAAACATCTTATCAAAAATATGAAAAATCTCCATTAAGGACAGTTATATTATTAAATAGAGTTGAAAACATTGTGGCAAATGGTAAAATTGCTCTTGCTCATGATATTGCTCATCATGAGCAATTTCACCTATGCCACAATGTTTTCACAAGTCGTCTGCTGCAGAGACGCCTAGCGACAGTATGTGTGAAAGGGTTATTACTATTCCATACTTCTTTCCTGGAGATTAATCCACTCTTGTTGAGAGTCTAAATTAACCCTTTCCACACATACAATTTTTATTTTACAGCAGATGACTTTGAAAAAACATCTAGGCAAAATATGGAAAATCTCTACAACTGAACTTAAAATTATAGCGTTGAAAATATTGTGGTAAAAGGTGAAATTGCTCCTTTTAGCAAATTCCTGCTTCTGCTTCATTATGTTTACAAAAGTCATCTACTGTAGATGTTTTGAGTCAAAATGTGTCCGCATGATGGAGTGCTATACTACCTCACTTTATTACCTAAGCAGAATAAAACACAACAACACAACTATTTTACTATTTCAAAATTCTTCCTGGCATGGTCATCAATTATTTGTTCGTCCAAGCTCGTCTGATAAACTTTAAAGTTCAAATGGAAAGTCGAGGACGTAATATATACATAGCTTGTCTACATATCTGATGAACAATCAACTTAATTCTTGTTAAACAAAAAAAACTAGTTTTGATCAAATATTCTTTGTGGCAGTTATATTTTCTACTATAATCTCGCAATAATTAATAAAGTTTAAGTCATGAGTGATTGCAAGAATCTTAAAATCTAAAATGAAATTAAATTCAAGTATGCAATATGACAAACTGGTATAATCTGGCCACACGATACTGGCTGATCTAAATATAGATCAGTGTAAACATAAACAATTGACCATATAAACTCGTCTATGACACAAGATTATACGCATCAACTATACATACCCTCACATGTGACAGAATGGTATCAGTTTAAGTAAAATATTCTACTTGAATGATAGTGATAGTCAAATAATTTAATCGATATGAGGGGATTCCCAAAACATGTAATTTGTTTATAAACAATGTATAAGCCAAAATATGTTGTCTAGGGTATAATTAAGAAATTGAACATATAATATAAACATCAGGAGACATTGGTAGGAGAGGTCTGTGCAAATACAAACTATACTGGTGTGTGAGTAACAATTACATGAGCACAAAATACAAGCTGGACACACTTATGACCTATTTAAGCAGTCACAGTGTAATTCTCCACAGGGAAATCCAGGATCAAAAGTTTTGACTCATCTGCAGCAGGCAACTTATTGCTTCTCTAAAATCCCACTTTAAATTGCCATAATTATACTTCAAGAATTTAAATCAAGAATAAGGTTAAAACTGTTTCAAGTGAATTTCAGGAATAGCTGCAGTCTTCATAATACTGTACCGGTATGTTGATTTATGATGCAGAAAGGAATTTATTATATTAAAGTCTTTCTCTAAAGACAGGTACCCATGCAGCTTTTTCCCAAATAAAGATGACTTTTGCAGATGTTTTGAAGAGAGAAATGAGAAATTCTTATCAAATTTCTCAAAATTTCTCATTTTCCAACGCTTTTTTCCCAAACTCACTTACTCCCATGAACGGATGAAGTCATTGCGAAATGCCACTTTATTCCCACCATCATAAAAAAGAAATTATGATACAAGTCGCTTCCAGTTTACTTGGGACCCAATTCAAACACCAGCCAATAATATATGAATAGAACATAAACCAAGAGTTCAAATATTTCTTAAATTCAAATGCTAGGTTTATTAAAACATTCCATTCTACTTGATGCCACGTCCGTAAACCCTTATAGACACAAGACAAAATTCTAAAATGCACACTAAAGCACACATAATCACATGCATTGGACAGGAGTTGAAAAGATAACCCTTTACCGCATGCAACAAATCTCCAGCAAAACACTTCGAAACTATGTTGAAAATTCTCCACGGAATAAAAGTTTAATTATTTAATCCTTACCAACATATGACAATTCTGCAGCTGATGACTTTGAAAATGTCTACTCAAGTATGGAAAATCTCTATAATTGTAGGTAAAATTATTGTAAACAGTTGAAAACATTGTGGCAAAATGAGAAATTGCTTGTTTTGAGCAATTTCTTCTTTTGTCACGATGTTTTCAAAAGTCGTCTGCTGCACATTTGTCAAAATGCATCTATAGTTGGGTAAGGTTTAATAGAAATAATAAATCAACATGATGGGGATAAGAGAAATCGCTCATTATAAGTAATTTCTTTTTTTTCCCACAATGTTATAAAAAATCATCGGTAAATGAATTGTATAAAATTGATCAGTCAGCATGTGGGAAGGGGCTAGGAAGGAAAGACATAACATTTCATTTCAACTACTGTTTTTAAGAGTATTGTTTAATAGAAAACAATGTAATTTTGTTTAAATAATAATATTATTATTGAAGTTATGAAAGCTGCAAACCTGCTTAATCTATAAAAATTATGATATTTTTCGTTTCTTTTTATAAAGTTTGAATTTGTTTAAACTTGCAGCAAATATAATAAATTCCAGTACTAAAAAAAACCACAAAATGCCAAAAATGATTCAAAGACTTAATTGTCAAAGTCTTTCTATCCTTCATCTTATTACTAAAGTTTTTATAATGTTCACAATATTTCGAAACAAGTCATCAAAGGACAAATGTAAAAGCTATACAGGATGAATTTATGCTTCAAGAAAGTAGAGAAAACCTTCATCAAGTCTCAAAACAGTTATAATTGTTTACTATTTCTAATTTACTATATACTGTGGGAGACTTGAACCCTGTCCCACTTGCAGAAATATCTTGACACATCTGTAGTAGACCACTTTAGAAAATATTGTGGCAAAAGAAGCAATCCATTCTTTTGTCACATTGTTTACAACTCGGTTTAACAGTTATACTTTTATTTCTTCAGATTTGTTGGGGTATTGACAAGGATGTTTTCAAATCAAATGTTGCAAATTTGTTGCATGTGGGTTAATGTTAAGAAAGTGAAAAATAGTTAATTTTAACATTTGTTTGAAAAATATAGAAAACATTTGAAAAATCCGCAAATAAACTGGGTACATTTCCAATGCTAAATGATAATGTAAGTTGTATTTATATAATGTATGGTAAAAATAATTTTATACCAGATATTTTCGAAAGATGTACAACATTAAAAGATGCATAACTATCATTGTGAACATTACTATAAGTGAATGGAGTACTTCTACTATCTTTACGCATGAAGGTCAATGTGACATACAAGACGAGACAAAATGATACAGCTAAAACATAAACACAATAGCTAGAGTAATACTAATATTGTACCATAATAATCACCACCTTTCAATGGGTCTCAAAATAGGCTCTGTACCAACTGCATGTACTAGTACAAAATGCTTAACTTAAGTGTTCTTTTTTAAGTTAATAAATGATCAATCTAATGTATTGTTTATCTTTATTGACATAATTATGTTGAAGAAGGAAAAGTTCAAAATTTGCTATTTAATGCAAAGTAGCTATTTCATTCAATCAACATAGAAATACACAGTGTTCGATTGACCTATCAATAATGTGATTGTAACAGTTCCATTTACACAGACAGAACTCATTTTGAGATGGGCTCAGCAAGCAATGTGTTAGATGTTTGCCATTGATTTGTAAGTAAAGAAAATTGTTCTGATACATGTACATATCAACTCTAACGACGAATATTCAGTCAGAGAGTGTTCATAAGAACAAAAGCATCACCTGCCAATATGATAGTACATTAACCCTTTCCCTCATACGACAATTCTGCAGCAGACGACTTTGAACATAGTTTGTCAAAACATAGAAAATCTCTAAAATTGAATGGATAACCTATGACTAAAAGTGGAAAACATTGTGGCAAAAGGAGAAATTGCTCGATTTGAGCAATTTCTTCTTTTGTCACTATGGTTTTCAAAAAGCCGTCTGCTGCAGAGGCGTCAGAAAGCGTCTATATGAGGGAAAGGGTTAAAACATAACCAACAAATGACGGAGAAGGGATCCTATGGTTGGCGACACAAAAATGGCAATGGCAATGGCAAAGGCTTCTTTTGTCAAATATAATTAAACTTTCCAACAGTCTAAATGGGCCAAGGGGAATTCAAAAGAAACAGGATATATAAAAGCATTTACAAATCCAGGGCTTTGCTTATTCACGTAGGTGACCTGCTTAGACTTTTGTTATAAAGGACAAGAACTTATATTTGTTGACGATTGACCAATGTTCATCATCAAATTGTGAGGCTTTATATTAATGGCTATAAAAAATCAGTTGAGCTGTGTTAGGCAATTTGGGGGTCTTGCTAAATCTTTGAACAATGGCGACTGAGGTCTGCACTGCCTTGTCAGAGCCTCTTCTTTCAATTATATTAAGAGGGAATGGCTGTATTTAATGTTGTGAGAACTTGTGGCCAGACCCTTTTGCCTATAATAGTTTATGATATACCTGTACAATGTATAATGTTAAATAATTTTATATGGCAATAAAATCTGTTTAAACTATTATATTAAAAGAGGCAAGAAGTAGAAATACCCCTTTTTGCAAGATGCAGCTTTTTTTAACTTTATATTGTTTCAATAAGTTACATCGGTTTCGCACTTATGTCTCACTTTGTAAATGCAGTTGCGAGGAGTCTACACTATATCTCTCAACACCGAATGAAAGTTGGTGATTTTATAGTAAAAACTTACTGTTGTCTGCACTCGACGAACATTGATAAACCTTTCCTGGGTGGATTAACAGGGTTATATAAAATATCATATCAACAATAAAGCATGATGGTATTAGAGTTACATACATTCAATAAGTTAGACATGACTCTTGTTATTATTTACCTCAACATTCAACAAATCTGCAGAAAGTGTTTTTGAAAACATTTAAATTATTGTATGGAAAATCTCTATAATTGCGAGTAGAATTTTGAATTATACTTGAAAACATTGTGAGATGGAGAAATTGGTCATCATCAGCAATTTCTCCTCTTGCCACATTGTTTTCAAAAGCTGGCAGAGGCATCAGAAAGTGTCTGTATGTGGGAAAGGCTTGACAGGTGAAAACCATGAATCAGAACATATGTATCACCTTAAATACTGTTGTAGTTTAAAAATGCATTGCATAGCTCCCCCTTTACCACATAAGCACATGTTACGCCACATCTGCAGCAGATAACTTTTGAAAACATAATGATGGACATTTTTACCTTTTTGACATTTTATTCTTTTATTTTCCAAATTTTAACCTAGATGATTTCAAAGCCATATCTGCTGCAGTTTTGTTGTATGTGGAAAAACAGTTAACCCTTTCCCTCATGCGGCAATTCTGCAGCAGACGACTGAATGTATTTTGTCAAAAAATAGAAAATCTCCATAATTGAATGGATAACCTATGACAAAAAGTGGAAAACATTGTGGCAAAAGGAGAAATTGCACATTTTGTGCAATTTCTGCTTTTGTCACTATGTTTTCAAAAAGCCGTCTGCTGCAGAGGCGTCAGAAAGCGTCTATATGAGGGAAAGGGTTAATCATTTTAATCATTTCCCTTTAAAAAATGTTTTTGATTACCAAGCTGCAGATGACTTTTGATGACATTATTGTGGTAAATAGAGAAACTATTCAGCAGTTTGTCTTCTATAACAGTATTGCTGTATCTTAAGAAAGTTCATGTGTAAATCATAAAATGTTGAAGAAGCAAGTTAAAAGGTACAAATCCTGCATAATAAACTATTTCCATTATAGAACTGATTTCGTCCAATTAAAAGAGATCACTTTTTAATACACAAAAGTGTCTCATATTAAATGTAATTACAGTACATGTAACTTTAAAAACAAAGATATTAATTCAAATTATTTAGTTATGTTGCTATTTTAACTATTTACTTGATAAAAGCAATTGTGAAAGACAAATTTGAAAAAAATTGTGAAAGAGGGATAAAACGCTCAAGCAATATCTTTATTTCCCACTATGTTTACAACTTTGTTCTTAAATTATATTTCCAATTTTCCTGACATCACATTTTTTCTCACAGATGTTCTCCAAGCATTAAGGAATTTAGAAATCTGATTATGTTTGTCATTTATTGAGTTCACATATTACATTCAGTATTTGAACAACTCAGTAATTGATCAATTAATTGGAGTGCAACGCTGTTTCAAAGCTTTTTAGTTATTGCACATCAGTCTGTTCAACTTAAACATGTGATTCTTGGCATGCCCACACCAGTACTTCCCACAACGTTCTACACAGGCAACTGACTATCTTCACAAAAATACCACTTTTAACCATTTCGTTGAACATTAATGATGCTAGTCACAGTGAATTTCACAAACTATCGGTAATAATCAATTAAACTGTGTAACCTCAGTCAACATTGCTTTAGAAACACCTTTCCAACATGTAGACGCTTGACTGGACACCTCTGAAACAGATGACTTTTGAAGACATTGTGACTAAAGGAGGAATAGCTCAAAACAAGCTTCTCTTTCAACTTTTTTCAGTATTTATACTTCATTTAAAGATATTTTCGCCGAGCACCGGTAGCTCAGTTGGTAGCGATGCGAGCTGTCAATGCAGGGGTTGTGAGTTTGAACCCCAGCTTGACCAACATTCCTTCCGACGTTTGACAAAAGTCACTGTGACAAGCGTCATTCATCTTCGACCAATGGGCTAATAACAGTCTATGTGGAACAGCAGCCAGTTGCTTGGAAAGAATGTTATGTGGAGTACTGGTGTGAGAAAGCCAGAAAACACATGAGTAGGTGACCGAAAATCTTTTGAAAACTGTATCCAACCCCAATCAATCAATCAATTAAAGAGATTATCCAAGTTTTTACCTAGATGTTTTCACATGTTAATGACCCTTTCCACACACAAAAAGGATGGAGCAGATGACGTTGAAAACATCCAGAAAAAAAATATTGAAAATCTCTGCACATGAAAGTCTAATTATTGAATAGAGTTGAAAAATGTTGTGGCAAAAGGAGAAATTGAGAGAATTTATTCCTTTTGCTATGATGTATTCACAAGTCATCTGCTGCTTATACGTCAAAATGCGTCTGCATGTCGGAAAGGGGTTAAAAAATAGACATCGAATTAAAGTCACAGCAAACTCAAATTTTGTTGCAGTTTGTTAAGTGCAACAATGTGAAAAAAAGTGCACACAAATCTTCACAAAACAATCAGTTCAAATTCAGTGTACCCCTGTAATCATTGAAACCTTTGTTAAGCTATCTATTTTTATTTTAGTTACAGAAAGCTGTATAGAATATTATATCCTTCCCCCCTATACAAATAGTTTATGGTGAATCAAAGGAGACATATTTAGATGAAATTCTTACATCATGAGAATCACCTTTTTGCCCCCATAATGTTTCCTTTTGGAAATTAAGAACAGTTTAAAGAAGCAAACCATGCATTTGCAGTATGAATTAAATTGCAAAACTAACATTCAAAACACCAAGGAAACAGCTTTCAGCATATCACAATGAATTATTAATTTTCAACAAAATGAGTAAAAATTAATTAAGATTAAAAGTTAAAACTGGTTTGAAACATTCCCACATTTTGCTTCATGCAATGACTATAAGCCTAAAAACCCATGAAAAGCAAGACTTTGAAAGGCAAATACACAATTACTATTATAGCCTTCTATTACATAATGAAATATATTTATTTGTGTTTTTTTTAGCAATGTTGCATAGTTTAAAGCACAGGCAAAAAAGCATTCTTAGCAGCGAGTCTACTTAAGATACAAAGACAAAATTATGACGGTTTGTTTAAACAGTCATTCAAAGGACAAGACATAATCAAAATGCAACAAAGCAAATGCAGTACTGTTGTAATCTATTTGTTTAGACGCAGTAAGCAATTATTATGTGATTAAATCATTTGGCAACACATAGAATAGGCAGACAATATACTGGTCCCTTCCATTTAAACATGTTTAGTAAAGTAAATGGCTCCATGCAAAGGCAGATATATGGGTTCTCTTAACCCTTTCCAATATAAAGACACTTTCTGGCATCTCTGCAGCAGAGGAATTTGAAAACATTCTGGCAAAAGGAGAAATTACTCAATGATGAGCAACTTCTACATTTGCCACAATGCTGTCAACTGTTCTCAATAATGACGCATTAATTATTAGGTATTTTTTACTAAACTTTGCCAAAATGTTTTCAAAATTGTCTGCTACATATTTATAGGTAATAATGTGTGTCTGCTGTGGAATGGGGTTAATATTTATATCTAATTGGTATTATCCTAGTTATTATTGTAAAATTAAAGAAAATATTATACAATATAAACTTTTCCTTTCCACTATTTCTTCCGCTTGATGTCGAAATCATACTCTCACTTGTCTATATATAGTCTTTTCACTGAGTGTTTTCTCTTAACCCTTTCCCTTATATAGACGCTTTCTGACGCCTCTGCAGCAGACAGCTTTTTGAAAACATAGAGACGAAAGAAGAAATTGCTCAAAACGAGCAATTTCTTCTTTTGCCACAATGTTTTCCACTTTAAGTCATAGGTCATCCAGTTAATTATGGAGATTTTCTATTTTTTGACAAAATATGTTCAAAGTCGTCTGCTGCAGAAATGCTGTATGAGGGAAAGGGTTAAAGTTAATTCTATCAGTGTTTGCTTTATCACAGGGAGAGGGTACCAATATGAGCCGAGAAAACCAACATTGTGGACTCTGCGTAAAGTATTGACCAGGATCAGCCTAAGTATGCCGCGCAGGTTAACCCAGACAGACACTTTTTGTCACCTGTGGATTTTCTGTTTTGGGAGTCATTACTCTATACATGTACCTCTTTCCCCCTGAGACGGAATGTGTCAGTCCGGATTAGCCTGCGCAGGCTGATCTGTGTGGATACATGATGCAGGGTAAACAATGTTGGTTTTCTTATACATTACGCCGGGTCAATAATGTTGGTTTTCTTATACATTACGCCGGGTCAAAAATGTTGGTTTTCTCGTCGAACGGCTCATATGTCAATTAATTAGGTCATCTTTTATTCAAGTTCTTATCTCAGTTTTATGTTATATACGAAAAATATTCAACGGTGTGTGATAATCAATCCACCTACCTGTATTTCTGCAACATTTATAATATCTGGTTGGTCATAACAAAGTGCGTCCCCTCCATCAAGTACCTGGAACAAAACATTGAAGTATTTATAAACTTCTTTTAACGCTTTCTTTTTATATTTCTTTTATACGACAAATCAGCAGCAGACAATTTTGTATACATCTAGACAAATATATGGAAAATAGGATAGTAACTGTTATTGAATAAAATTGCAATCATTGTGGCAATATGAGAAATTGCTCAACCAATATCTCATTTCGCCTCTATTTTTTTAAAAATCTGTCTGCTGCAGAGGCATCAGAAGGCGTTTGTATTTGGGAAAGGGTTAAACCTTTCCAATTATAAGCCACTTCTCAATTTGCCACAATTTTTTCAAAAATTAATCTGCTGAAGATGCATCAAAAAACATTACATGTGGGAAAGGATTAAGTAAACAGTGCAGAGCTGTGGCCAGCAAAGAGATTTATGTTAATATCAAACATGGGCTCTAAAGGGACGAAGTCCCGATAAGCTAATACAAGAGGGCCATGATGGCCCTATATCGCTCACCTGAGTAAGTGTTTTAGGGTCCTAATTGAATTGCTCTACAAAAATAAGAAAGGTCAAAAGACAATGATGATATTTGATTGTAAAAGATCACACTAAGGTCATGGTCACATGTTTATAAATCAATGTAAAGGACATGTGACAAATAAATGAAGTTTTTATCATGTTCACAAAGTTTTCAAAAGGAACCAAGCTCTCATGGATATCTAGCTACTGAATAAGTTTGGTAAAAATCGGTTAATAAATGTTTTTATCGTGTTCACAAGAAATTGTGGACGAACATTTTCGAAAGGAACCGAGCTCTCATGTATATCTAGCTACTGTATAAGTTTAGTAAAGATTGGATAATAAATGATGACTTTAACTTGTTCCCAAGAAATTGTGGATAGACGACGGATGAAGGGCGATCACAAAAGCTCACCTTGTCACTACGTGACAGGTGAGCTAAAAATATGTGGGCCTTACCTGTGGTGACTGCATCAGATAGAGTAAATGTTTTCCATGTTTGTAAGGGCTCGACATCTCATATGGCCACAAAATTGTTACTTCAGAGGTATTGACCACTCCAGGACCATTGTTTAATATCTGTAAAATAAGTAAAATTGCACTCAAGGACCATTGTTTAATGTCTGTAAAATAAGTAAAATTGCACTCAAGGGACCATTGTTTAATATCTGTAAAAAAGTAAAATTGCATTCAAGGGAACCATTGTTTAATATCTGTAAAATAAGTAAAATTACACTCCAGGACCATTGTTTAATATCTGTAAAAAAGTAAAATTGCACTCAAGGGACCATTGTTTAATATCTGTAAAATAAGTAAAATTGCACTCAAGGGACCATTGTTTAATATCTGTAAAATAAGTAAAATTGCACTCAAGGGACAATTGTTTAATATCTGTAAAATAAGTAAAATTGCACTCAAGGGACCATTGTTTAATATCTGTAAAAAAGTAAAATTGCATTCAAGGGAACCATTGTTTAATATCTGTAAAATAAGTAAAATTACACTCCAGGACCATTGTTTAATATCTGTAAAAAAGTAAAATTGCACTCAAGGGACCATTGTTTAATATCTGTAAAATAAGTAAAATTGCACTCAAGGGACCATTGTTTAATATCTGTAAAATAAGTAAAATTGCATTCAAGGACCATTGTTTAATATCTGTAAAATAAGTTTAATTTTGTCTTTTCCAAAGATGTTTTTCAATGCTTTATCTTAATTAATTGAACATTAAAATATCCAAAAGATTGAACAAATTTAGCAGAAAAAACTTAAATATCACATCTCTCAACTATTTACTTCCTTTACTTCATTTTATAAACTCAATTTTAACTCTTTCCAACATACATCAAATCTGCATGAGGCGATTTTGAAAACTTCTCATCTAAACTAAGGAACATTCTAATAGAATTTTATTTTTTATCATCAAATAGAGTTGAAAACATTTTGGCAAAACAGAAATTGCTCTTTAAGAACAATCTCTCCTTTAGCCACATTGTTTTCAAAAGTAGTCTGCTGCAGATGCAACGAATTGTATCTGCACTTGTTAACCCTTTCCTACATATAGCACTATTTGACGCCTCTGCAGCAGATGACATTTGAAAACATTGTGACAAAAGGATAAATTGCTAAAAACGAGCAATTTCTCCTTTTGCCACACAATGTTTTCATTTTTTTTTAATTTCAGTTATAAAACCTTTTTTTATAGCGATTTTCTGTGTTTTTGCGGATGTCGTCTGCTGCAGAAACGCTGTTTGTGGGAAAGGGTTAAAGAAGATTGATTGATTGGGGTTTAACGCCGTTTTCAACAATTATTCAGTCATATCATGGCGACCAGTTCACCTATTCATGTGTATCCTGGCTTTCTCACACCAGTAATCCACACAACAATCTTTCCGACCAGATGGCTGCTTTTCCCCATTGGTGGAAGACGAATGACACTTGTCACAGAGACTTTTGTTAAAGGGATGAAGAGGGCTGAAGAGGGTGGCTCACAGTGTAAGTATGGTTGACGCCTGGTCCAATCATGTATTCAGCAGTCATGGCACTCTCCCCTCTAACCTCTCCAGAATAGGTTATAGAACTGTCCGGTTCACTCTTACTGTAATAACACAAACAAGAAATAGTTACATCTAAATACCTTTAACACTTTCCCACATACAACAATTCTGCAGCAGACGACTTTAACCCTTTCCCAAATATAGACGCTTTATGTCAGCAGACAGAAGAAGCAGACAAATCGAGCAATTTCCCCTTATGTCACAATGTTTTCAACTCTAAAGATTATCTTTTCATTTAAAGAGATTTTTACAATTTTTGTCTACATATTTTCAAAGTCGTCTCCTGCAGAATTGTTGTTTGTGGGAAAAGGTTAAAATATGTCTACTCAAAGATATGGATGAGTCGATGGACGCTTTCAACATTGGGTCACTCCATGGCTAGAAAATTAATGCTCAAGTGAACTTCACTAAGTCCAATGTCGTCAGAGACAGACATCCAGATAAGTGGGATTATACAGTTCTTTCCCCCACAATGTATGTCTCTTATAATCCAACAAAACCCTATGATGTTGGTACTCAAAAGAATTAATTGTCTCATTGAGACAATTCTTTTGAGTACCCACAACATAGGGTAACAGGGTCAAATAAATATTTCAGAACATGCATAACACCTCTTAACCCTTTCCCTCATATAGACGCTTTCTGACGCCTCTGCAGCAGACAGCCTTTTGAAAACATAGTGACAAAAGAAGAAATTGCACAAAACGTGCAATTTCTCCTTTTGCCACAATGTTTTCCACTTTTTGTCATAGGTTATCCATTCAATTATGGAGATTTTCTATGTTTTGACAAAATACGTTCAAAGTCGTCTGCTGCAGATTTGCCATATGAGGGAAAGGGTCCACTCTGCAGAGATCAAATGAAGGATGCCCCATTTCAAATACCATGTGCTTATCACTAAGCAACTGGGGATTCCTATATAAACAGGAAGTTTACCCTTTCTCACATACAACAAATCTGCAGCAGACAACTTCTATATATATACATGAAAAAAGAAATATTGAATAAAGTTGAAAGCATTGTGGCAAAAGATGAAATTGCTCTTTAACCCTTTCCCACATACAGCAAATCAGCAGCAGACGACTGAAAATTTCTACTTACAAAAATGGAAAATCTCTGTAATCGAAGTCATAATTCCTGAACAAAGTTGACAACATTGTGGCAAAAAGAGAAATTGCACGATTTGAGCAATTCCTCCTTTTGTCACAATGTTTTCAAAAGTCGTCTGCTGCAGTGGTGTAAGTAAGATTCTGTATGTGGGAAAGGTAAAAGTATATATCAAATTGCTTGCCATCTTACCCAATGATCATAAGGTCTGATTTGATGTAAACAACTATTGGAATTTTCACACGATCTCCCATAGGTGTTATCTCGGTACTTGTCCTGTATAAAAAGAAGAAGGAATCTCTGAACACATTCATATCAAATTTCCATCTATCACAATTTTCATTTAATCACACACTGCCAATCACAGGGCATATAATTGATTGATTGATTAAAATTTCATGCTGTTTTCAAAAAAGTTTCAGTACTCCACACAACATACTTTCCAAGCAACTGGCTGCTTTTTCACATAAGACTGTTAGCCCAATGGTGAAAGACGAATGATGCATGTCACAGTGGCTTTTGTCAAACGTCGAAAAGAATGTTGGCCGAGCTGGGGTTCGAACTCACAACTCCTTGAATGACAGCCCAAATTGCTACCAGGGCTCAGCACAGAGCATGAAAAAGTCATGTTAAGCATTTTTAATTCTATCAAACTGCCATTGTCTCTGTTAAAACTCAAATACAATTAATTATTCAGATAATTTTAAGTTGCTCGAGATAAAAAAAAAACAAGAGACCCATGAGGGCCTATGCTCTACTGGCATGGTTCTTTGGTCATTTTCAATTCAGAGCATGTATGTATGGGCAACAAAGGAAGAAGAATAAGCAAGTCTTCTATATAATGTCAATATTTAACTACTATCTAAGTTTGGTGAAGATCGGATAGTAAATGAAGGCTCTTGTTGTGTTCACAAGCTGTATTATAGCAATTTTGACCATTTCAAGGGCCATAATCCAGTCATGCACGTGCACATCTGGCTGGTTTTCTAACTACTGTATAAGTTTGATTGAGATACAATCAAAACTGAAGACTTTTTCACGTTCACAAACAATTGTTTACAGACACACGCACAGACGACGGACACAACGCCATCACATAAGCTCTTGTGGCCTTTGACCAGTAGAGCTAAAAATATGTAGATTGGTTGCCTTCAATAAATGTAAGCAGTGTGACAGTAATCTAGACAAAAAAAATGGAACATTTCTTTCAATGAAAGTATTCTTATCAAATAGAGCTGAAAACGTTATGGCAAAAGGAGAAATTGGTCATTTTGTGCAATTGCTGCTTTTGCAACCATATTTTCAAGAGTCATCTGCTAAAGATGAGTTAAAAGGTGTCTATGAGTGGGAAAGGGTTAATCCTATCACACATAAAAACACTTTCTGACATCCTTTGGGGCAGACAACTTTTGAAAACATTGTGGTAATAGGAATGCGCAAAATCACTTTTTGTCTCAATGTTTTTAACTGTATTTTATAAATGTTCTTGAAATTTGTTTACATGTTTTCAAAGTGACCTGCAGCAGATTAGTTGTAACACCGTTTACCCTTTCCTACATACAACAAATCTGCAGCAGACCACTTTGAAAACATCATGACCAAAATATGGAAATTCCCTTTCAATGAAAGTAGAATAATTGAATAGAGTTGAAAACATGGTGACAAAAGGAGAAATTCCTCATCTTAAGCAATTTCTTCTTTTGTCGCCATGTCTTCAAAAAAACCACCTTCTGCTGCAGATGCGTAAGAAAGCATCTATATGAGGGAAAGGGTTAAAGAATTTCAGCAATTGGATGACATGAACCAATGTGGTATCGTGATCTGTGACCAGGTACAACTAGAACTATCACTGAAGATGATAAATACCCCCCTAAACAGCACCTTGACCAACACCATAACTTAATAAGTAAAAAGGCCATAACTCTGTAAAATAACATGCAATTGTAACCCCTTTAGGATATGCACATCTCCTCTTGGTATAGAAGCTTCATGTAAAATTTTATTGAATTCCACAGAGTGGTTTGTAAGAAATAGGCCGGGCAAAATATGGCTTCCGACCAACAGACAGACACAGATAGACAGACAGACAAACAGACAGACAGCCTGACTCCTATATACCCCCTCTTCTTCGAAGGGGGTATAATAAGAAACACAATCCCCTCGATGCAGATCAATTATAAAATGAACTTACGTATTGACCCATGCCTCCAAACCAATCATCCTGACTTGAGCTAGCTTGATATCACTGATTTCAAACCAAATGGTGAACTGTGTTTTAGCCTCGGCTTTGAAGGGTTTGCCTAGCTCATTGCTGCCAAAATCCTTACATTCTACCATGGTAGCATTAACTCTGTCGCAGCCTATACCTTTCTGTATAACAGTAAATTGTAAAACATTTGTTAACCCTTTCCCTCTTACGACAATTCTGCAGCAGACGACTTTGAACATATTTTGTCAAAAAATAGAAAATCTTTATAATTGAATGAATTAAAAGTGGAAAACATTGTGGCAAAAGGAGAAATTGCTCATTTTGAGCAATTTCTTCTTTTGTCACTATGTTTTCAAAAAGCCGTCTGCTGCAGAGGCGTCAGAAAGCGTCTATATGAGGGAAAGGGTTAATTATAAGTTTCCACAGGAAATGATTTAATTATTTTTAGAAAAGCTTATGATGGGTTGGTGTAGACCCTATAATAACCCTTTCCCACATACAAGAAACCTCCAGAAGACAACTGAAATAATCCAGATTAAAACTAAAGAAAATCTCTATAAATAAAAGTATATTTATTGAATAGTGTAAAAAAGAGTCGGTCACACTGCTAAACCCACAATCTTGAGTGCCAAGAAGGGAAAGTAATTTCTACCATTTTTAACCCTTTCCCACATACAACAAATCTGCAGCGGACGACTTTGAAAATGTCTAGGCAAAAGCACAGAAAATCCCTTTAAATTGAATAGGGTTGAAAACATGGTGACAAAAGGAGAAATTGCTTGTTTTGAGCAATTTCTTCTTTTGTAGCCATGTTTTCAAAAAGCTGTCTGCTGCAGAGGAGTCAGAAAGCGTATATATCAGGGAAAGGGTTAAAGTTAGAAAATTAAAATTAACAACTGTAAGGAAGTAGACTCCGCATACCGGGACAGATTTCTGGAATTTCAGACCAAGTGGGTTAGTCATGTAGAAAGTAGCCTGGTAAGCAACCTCGCCCGAATTCTCAAGATTGACCTTGACCTTTAGTATGTCCACTTGTCCTAACTCAAGTTCAGCTATACCTTCAGAGTTGCTGGAACGAACAGTAAAAATAGCATTCAAGTTTTAATTCATTTACTTGTTTGTGTAGATATAATATAAACATAGAGATGGACAACACCACACTGTAATGTTTAACCCTTTCCAACATACAACAAATCTGCAGTAGACAACTTTTAAAACATCTATGCAAAAACATGGAAAATCCCAATAAACGAAGGTACAATTACTGAAAATTTGAAAACATTGTGGCAGAAGGAGAAATTGCTCATTTTGAGCAATTTCTCCTTTTGTCACAGTGTTTTCAAAAGTCGTCTGCTGCAGAGGCATCAGAAAGCATATTAATGTGGGTAAGGGTTGTTATTCATCTCGAGGGTACAACAAGAGTTTCGTTCTTATTAAGGAGGTTATTGGCAATCAATAACAAGCATCTGTTTTGCATTGAAATAATGAAACATCGGAAACACTTTCCTCTGACAATTTAAACCCTTTCCCACCTGCAGACGGATTTTGACACAATAGCAGCCGACGACTTTTGAAAACATTGTGGCCAAAGGTGAAATTTATCATGATGAGCAATTTCTCCTTTGGCCACAATGCTTTCCAACTTTTTTTAACAATTCAGCTATCTTTTATGGAGATTTTTCAGGTTTTTGTCACTACGTTTTCAAAGTTGTCTGCTGCAGATTTGTTGTATGTGGGAAAGGGTTAAAGGTGCTACCTATTTACAAGAAAAAGGTAAAACATCTTAATATTTAGATAGATATGTATGCCAAATGGCAGACGAAATCATTTTAAAAATGGCATCTTAATCAGTGACTTTTAAATCTCACTGAGTATCCTTACCCTGCATGATTTTAATAAGATTTGTTCTGTTCGTAATCAGAGAATCTAATCTGTATTTATTAGAGATGGCAACGAATACAACAAGAGCACCACATACAGCAAAGACGCTCGACTGATAGTAAACAGAAACAAGAGGGCCATGACGGCCCTGGATCGCTCACCTGATTTTTTTTTTTCACTTTAGCTATATAAGTCCCGCCCCCTGGCGGCCATAGTTTCCGACCAATCAACTTAGCTTGAAGGAATCTGATAGAGGGTCACCCTAGGAATATTTCTACAAAATTATTTGAAAATCGGCCTGACACTTTTGGAGGAGAAGATTTTTTAAGTTTTCATTATAGCCATATAATGCAAAATAGCCCCGCCCCTCTGGCGGCCATGTTTTTCGACTAATCAACATGGCTTGAAGGAATCTGATAGAAGGTTATCCAAGGAACATTTCTACAAAATTATTTGAAAATCGGCCAGACACTTTCCGAGGAGGAGATTTTTTAAGTTTTCACTATAGCAAGATAAGGCAAAATAGCCCTGCCCCCCACTGGCGGCCATGATTTTCGACCAATCAACATGGCTTGAAGGAATCTGATAGAGGGTCATCCAAGGAACATTTCTACAAAATTATTTGAAAATCTGCCAACCAGTTTGGGAGAAGAAGAATTTTGAAGTATTTTTCATTTCGTTGCCATGGAAACCAGAATTCTGCATGGATCCCAAAATATTTAAGGAATTATGGTGAGGACATTGAGAGGATGCTTTCTGTGAAGTTTCATCCCAGTTGACCCACTGGTTACAGAGGAGAAAATGTTGACAGACGATGCACGACGGACATAATAACTCACCTTGAGCACTTCGTGCACAGGTGAGCTAAAAAAGCTGAGCTGAACAAAAAACCTTAACCGGACGACCACGCCGCCGCCACAGAAAAAAAGCTGAGTTGAACAAAAAACCTTAACCGGACGACTAGGCCATCGCCACAGAAAAAAAGCTGAGCTGAACAAAAAACCTTAACCGGACGACCGTGCCGCCGCCACAGAAAAAAAGCCGAGGTGAACAAAAAACCTTAACCGGACGACCACGCCACCGCCGCCGACAACGACGCCAGGGTCATGACAATAGCTCTCGTTTTTTATTATCTTATTGTTGTCTTATTTTGTTCATCTCTCAGTACTCATATTTACATTTCCGTTCACCGGATGAATTAGAATGTAAAAAATAGTCAGTAAATTGCTCATATTATAATTAATTGATCTCTTGCTTAATGTATTTTTTACGAAACATTAGTACTGATTACCATGTTTACATATTTAATACTAAATCGAATATTCGATGCCAACCCTAGTATTTATATGTCTCTAGCTTATTCTTGATAGATCAGAATTCATATTAAACTGCAGCAGACGACTTTGACAGTGTAAAATCGAACATAATTTAAAGCTCTATAAATGAAACTTAAATTATTTACCTCATTATCATAATAATGTTGTTATGATGCTTATTTACAACCTAAAACTGTAGCTTGGGAAAAAATTATATAAACAATCTATGATTCAACCAATGTCATGATACATTTGTTACCCAGAGACAAGAAAATGTGAGTTATCATCTACATTTATCTTATGCAGCAAGCACATTTTGGAAACATTTTTGGCCGAAGGAGAAATTGCTTGTAATGAGCAATTTCTCATTTTGCTATACATTGACAATGTTTTCAACTTTATTGGATAATTGGCTTTCCTTTAAATAGATTTTCAGTACTTTATGTAGATTGGTTTTTTAAGTCATCTGCGGCAAATTTGTTTTAATTAATTGTTCATCAAGATATTCAAGACAGTGAGTAGATTGAATCTACATTGGTGGACATCTGCATGTAGCTCACAGTCGGTAGCGACGCAGGCTGTCAATCGAGGGGATGCGAGTTCAAACCCGAGCTCAGTCAGAATGTTTTCTGACGTTTAATAATAGTCAATTGTACATGTGTCACTCTTCGTCCACCTATGGGATGTGAAAAAGCAGCCTGTTGCTTGGAAAGACTGTGTGAAGTCCTGGTGTGAGAAAGCCAGGAAATATATGGGTACGTGAACCGACTGCCGTGATATGACTGAAAAGTTGTTGAAAACAGAAGTAAGCCCTAATCAATCAATCAGCATGTTTTGTCTGCAAGCACTACAATAGATTAGTTTTCTGAGGTCAAATCTCTATATGAGGTGAGAATGTAAAATTCCCAAAAAAACATACACTTGGCAGCCAAACCCTAAGTCGTGGGTACTCAAAAGATTTGTCTCAGTGAGACGATTCTTTTGAGTACCCCCAACATATGGTTTGATTGAGTCATAAGAGAAATATAGGTGGGAAAAGACAAGTTTACTCCTCCCTATCTTGTCCTGTGAGAGGTTGACAGTAATAAACCTGTACATACTAGCCGAGGTCTACGGTGGCATCCATCTGTAAGTTACTTTTACAAATTTGGTCCTCTCCACATGGCTTCTTGAAGTTAACCTGAAGACAGAGAAGTTATCTACTATGGGCATTGAGACTATGCTAAGAGAGGTGATCGATAAGTTTCAAGAAAATATCCATCTCTCTTTTAACCCTTTCCAACATACAAAAAATCTGCAGCAGACGACTTTGAAAACAGCTAGGCAAAAGTATGGAAAATCTCTACAAATGATGATATAGTCATTGAAAAGAGTTGAAAACATTGTGGCAAATGGAGAAATAGCTAATTATGAGCCATTTCTCTATTTGGCACATTGTTTTAAAAAGTCGCCTGCTGCAGATGCGTAGAAATGCGTCTGCAAGTGGGAAAGAGTTAATTATTAATAAATCTAAATACCATTTTGACTGTGAAGACATCAAAGTATATTTAAGTAAATGCATTTCTATATTTTCATATATCAACAAGAACGCCAAATGTCACAAAATATGCACATCCTATTTTTTTGAGACCAAGTATAGTGATAATTTGTAAATTAAACGAGACTTACCTTGTAAGTTGAAGTTGAATTGAAATTTTATGAGTTAAATAGAATATAAAGGGAGTTAACTGAGATAGCACTTCCGCCACGCATGCGCATCAGTATTTCAAATATTCTCTGGGCTTTGATGATCTGAATTACTTAGATTTTCACCTTGTCCTCGAAACGTAATATTATGCTGACTTCGCTTGTAAGTTGACATGTAGGGTGGGAGGGAGGCAGTTAACTCCCTTTATATTCTATTTAACTCATAAAATTTCAATTCAACTTCAACTTACAAGGTAAGTCTCGTTTAATTTACAAATTTTATTTCGTAAATTAGACTATACCGGAAGTTAACTGAGACTTTAAAGCCGCAGAAAAGCACAGAGAACACAAACATCACATTTTGTCCTACCTTAGTTATAACTGTAGAATTGACTTGGCAAATGTGACATCATTCAGGATAGGTTTTTCATAGAATTTCCTAAATGTCCCTACATTCGACCACCCGGCTGTTTTCAAGATATCAGCAATAGGTACAGACTTCTGGCTAGCCTTTGAAGTTACTGCAGCTCTAACACTGTGTGGTCCAAAAACAGTAACATCTATACCGGCTCTAATCATTACCGTTTTTATCCAACGAGCTACAGTATCCTTTGATACACGTTTATGTGGCTTAACATAACTTATCAATAATTTTGTTTCCCCCCTACTCCGTATTAATTTAGTTCTGTTCAAATATTCTTTAATCACAAAGAAAATACACAAACGCCTATCTGGCGGATATGCTTTAAAACTTAAAGTTGGAAATGCCGCACCTGGTCGGCTTTGCTTAACTAAACCATCAATTTCAAACACAAACTCTGATTTCAACTTTTGTAAATTACTAACTGTCAACATATTTATAGTGTGTATGCGCGCTGCATTGGTTAAAGCCATCAACATGACTAGCTTCAAAGTTAAATCTTTCATTGATAGAGTCTTAACTGGACTAAGTTTCCGTAAATAAAGAAGGACTTTATTTACATCCCATATTTTCGCGTAGCGAGGTTTAGGGGGTCTTATGTTGTAAACTCCTCTCAGGAATCTCACTATTAAAGGATGAGTCCCCGCTGTATAGGATTCTAGACTAATTCCTAATGAAGAAAGCGCTGATCGTGCTGTGTTTAATGAATTATAGCTATGCCCCTTTTCATATAAGTCAGTCAGGAATTCAATCACATTATTCACAGAAGGAGATACTTCACTAACCGTCCATTTACCACAGAACGATAGCCATTTTGAAATATATGACTTGTATTGGTTTCGAGTGGACATTCGCCATGATGCGATGAGTATACTTGTAGCTTTTCCTGAAAGGCCTCTATTTCGGAGGGAATTCCCGATACAAGGCAAGCAATTACAATTAGTTTCTTTGCCAATGGATGCTCCTGCTCCCTGTGTGGGAGTGTCAATAATCTGTTTTTCCGGGGAATAATTCTGGGATAATCCATAAGAATATTCATCAGGGCCGGAAACCATGTTTGCGTCGGCCAGAGAGGTACAACCACTATAGCTTGCGCTCTGTCTGTTCGGATCTTCCCAATGCAGCGGCTGATCATACTGAAAGGAGGAAAAACATAGCCGCAATCGAATAGATCACCCCAATCAAGGGTAAATGCATTTATGTATGATGCACCAGGGTCAGGTTGAAATGAACAATAGCAATCTATCTTTTTATTGAGTCTTGATGCAAACAAGTCGATTGTGGGTTTTCTCCACGTACTGCATATTTTTCCAAAAATCTCTTCATTCAATGACCACTCTAATTTGTCATTAAAGTGCCGAGAAGGGCCATCAGCCTCATTTAGTTTTCCCGCTATGTGAGTGCAAGACAGCCAAACATTATGTTCAATGCACCATAACCATATATCTCTACTAATTTGGTTACAGTCTACTGACCTGCACCCACCAAAGTTAGTTACATAGTGTACTGCTGTCATTGAGTCAGACAATATTTTAACATGTTTGTTTTTTATATGTTTCCCCAGTGCTTTGAGTGCAAACAGTATAGCCTTTAACTCTAAACCATTTATGTGCATTGTTTTTTCCTCTTTTGTCCAACGACCTCCGGACTCTTCACCATTACAAACGAATCCCCATCCACTTAGACTGGAGTCCGTCTGTACGACTAGTTCAGGATTTCCTTTGTCAATTTTCCTGTACTGAGAATGGACATTAGTAAACCACCATTCCAATTCTGTTTTCATTTTTCCACTTATCTGCATAGTTGCATCAAAATTACCCCTTTTTTGTTTCAAAGCTATGGTTTTTGCACTTTCAAGTTCTCTATAGTGCAATTTACCAAATTCCACTGCTGAAAAGGATGCAACCAAAAGGCCAATAACTTTAGCTACATCTCTGATGGACGCTTCCATTTTCAAGTGCAATTGTTTGCATTCATTTGCAATGTGACATTTTTTAGCATCTGGCAACTGAACGGTCATTTCTTCAGAGTCTATATCAAATCCCAAATATGTGATCTTAGTGGTTGGTATTAGGACAGATTTGTCATAATTTATCATGAACCCTAACCTTTTCATCAAATCTGACGTATCATGCACATTTTCTAAACATTGCTGCACTGTTTGCCCCCCAAGCAAGCTGTCATCAATGAAGCCGGTACTAATGTGACCTATATTTCTAAGAGATGAATACACTGGCTTCATGATTTTTGTGAACCATAATGGACCATGACTAATGCCATTAGGGCAGCAGGTAAACTGATATATTTTGTTTCTCCACAAAAATCTCAACATGATTTGATCTTCATCAGCTATTTTTATTGAGTAATATGCATGACGAATGTCTATTGAGCACATAAGCATGTTTTTAGTTATGAGCGTTAATGCATTCTCAAATGTGTCCATTTTAAAATGTCTATATGGAATGAATTCATTTAATGTTTTCAAATTTAATATAAACCGATATTCTCCATTTTTCTTTAATCTTAACATTATTGGAAAAAGAAACTGATCTTCATTACAGTCAACCAATTTTATAACATCTTGTTTTAATAACTTTTCTATCTCGGAATCGATGATAATAGATTCCTTTTCATTGAAATGTCGGTGTTGAAATTGACTTTGTTTTGGCCTTATGCCATCTTTGAACTCAATGTGACAATGTTTGATTATATCAAGAATTTTGTTATCACTTGTAATTTTTTCCCATTCTGAAGCAAAATATTGCAGTCTACCTGCTTTAAATTCAGTACTTACATCATTTACTTTTGATGATTCCTTGCTCCCCCTCGCCGAGGGAAGTTTTTTGGATCTGTTCCATATCTTGACGTGGAAGCACTCTGTGAACCATATGACATGTATCCACGACCTCTGGACCCCCGAAATCTGCCTCTGAATCCAGAACGGCCTTTGAATCCGCCCCTATAAGAGGGCTGTCCAGACAGCTTACTGCCAATTTTTGCAAAATCTTCAATTTCGCGGGCAGTTTTAGAGACGTCGTCTCCAAACAGTTCCTTTGTAACAGGTAATGAATGCGTACAGGTGGGAATATTCCCTTTTGAGTTCCGGCCTTAACAAATCTCTCCTTGTCATGTTGACCTGGTAATTGGCATGTCCCATGAGTGCTATAGCACTATGACAACCTTCTATTATTTCTGGCATATTTAATTCTCCTTCTTTCCCAAATTTGGTAAGTTTAATTTCTATTTTTGCCGCTTTGTCCATGGTTTCTGCTAGAAACACTCCAGCTTTGACAATAGATGTGGCAATCATTTGCATTTTCCTATCAAGGGATCTGCTTTGTTGAGTCATAACATCCCACACCAGTTTGTTCATTTTTGCCACCGTTAATCCTTCACAATTACCTGGTCTTGGGCAATTTTCATCCTTGACCGTTTTTTCATACAGGTCCTCATCCATTCCCTTCATAAACAAATCACTGACATCATCTGCTAACACAGAATCAATGTCCTCACTACAGATATCTGTAGATTTAAACTTCTTTGATAGGGAGGTAAACCGACTAGGTGTGGTTGTTTCATTGTTCAGAGAACAACCTTCAGATTCCGAATTTTTCCGTTTTAAAGAAACGTCTGTCTGATCATAGTCGTTATCATCGTAATCGATGTAATCCTCTTCGTAATAGTTTGCCTGTTCGATAGCGTCAATGCGCTTCACAAGCGAAGACTGCGATTGTTGAATGTTTTTCAAACACTCGAGAATAAGATTGTTGTTCAAATCATTTGAGACCGATTCGGCAGAATCTTTCGTCTTTGACGTTTCTGGGTGTGTCCTTTTCACAGACGCCTTCCCTTTTGAACTTTGTTTTTTATCAGCAGAGGTCTCACTGCCTCTTGTGGTAGTTCGCGGTTCCTCGCTATCCGCCATTATCCACCAGAGTCCACAACGTGTACTCAAGAACTATTTAAAATGACACAACTATGTTGTGACAACTCGAACAAAATGTTCTATGGTCGTTAAAACCACTAAATAATGCACTGCGTACACTAAAATAAGCACACTGTCGGCGGAAATGTCGAAATTTTGAACCACGTTCAATTATTCCGCCTTCTCTAGACGCATGCGGAAGCACACTGATGCGCATGCGTGGCGGAAGTGCTATCTCAGTTAACTTCCGGTATAGTCTAATTTACGAAATAAAATTGGTTGTACGTCAGGCAAATTTAGAGAGCGGACACTGTTGATACAGTTTTGGCCATTTCGATGGATATAAGTGTGGAGTGACTAAGATAACGTTGTTAGTTATCGAACCTGACCAAGATATTCAGCCCATCAACATATTGTCTAAATTGGTTTGTTTGTTTGTCTAAATTGGTGATGATCAAATACAATGACTCAAACGATATGGCTGATTATAGCACTTGTCCGAGATATTATGCCCATACAAATTCTGACTAGATTTGGTGATGATTGGATTAAAGCTTTAAAAGTTATTGATGGGACAAGACCAATTAGAGGTAATTTCTATAATTAAAGGGCAATAACTCTCCAGTGAATGAAGCGACATGGCTGGTAATCGAGCTTGTTCCGAGATATTTTTCCAATACGCATTCTGACCACATTTGATGGCTTTTAAAGTTATTGATCAGACAAGACCGAATTTTGGTAATTTCTGTCTTTAAAGAGTGACTTGAGCAATACGGCTGGTTGTAGAGCTTGTTCGAGATACTATGCCGTTACACATTCTGACTAAATTTGGTGATGATTTGATAAGGGCTTTCAAAGTTATTGATCGGACAGAAAACCTATTTTAGGTAATTTCTATAATTAGAGGGCAATAACTATCGATTGACCACAGTGATATGGCTGGTCATAGAACTTGTTCGAGATATTATGCCAATAAACAGTTTGACCAAATTTGGTGGTGATTGGATAAAGGCTTCTGAAGTTATTGATCAGACAAGATCTATTTTTGGTAATTTCTGTCATTAAAGGGCGATAATTCTAGAGTGACTCCTGCAATATGGCGGGTTGAGCAGACAAGATAAATTTTAGGTAATTTCTATAATTAAAGGGCAATAACTCTATAGTGACTATAGCGATATCGCTAGTTATCGAACTTGTCCGAGATATTATGCCAATTCATATTTTGGTGATGATTGAACAAAGGCTTCTTAAGTTATTGAGCTGACAAGACCAATTTTAGGTAACTGCTATGATTAAAGGGTGATAACTCTCGATTGACTAAAGTGATATGGCTAGTTATCGAACTTGTCCAAGATATTATGCCAATACACATTTTGACAAAATTTGGTGATGATGGGACAAAGGCTTCTCAAGTTATATAGCTGACAAGACCAATTTTAGGTAATTTCTATAAACTCTTGATTGATTAAAGCAATATGGCTAGTTATCATACTTGTCTAAAATATTAGGCAAATACTCATTCTGATAAAATTTGGTGATGATTGGACAAAGGCTTCTAAAGTTATTTAGCTGACAAGACCAATTTTAGGTAATTTCTATAATTAAAGGGCGATAACTCATGATTGACTACATCGATATGGCTAGTTATCTAACTTGTCCAAGATATTATGCCAATACACATTCTGATCAAATTTAGTGATGATGGGACAAAGGCTTCTCAAGTTATTTAGCTGACAACATACTGGACACCGCAGGTAACCGTAAAACTATAATACAATCCGTTTTTTCAAAACAGGCGTTTAAAAAGAATGCACATTATATTGCAACGCCATGTCGACGTCAGTGGGACACATTTGCTTTGTTGGCAACTTTGGAGGGGCATAGCGTACAAATAAAATTACACGCCCACATAACCGTTTTTAAAAATTGCAAGTTAGCACTTCATGCATTTCTCGCATGGCGTAAGCGACCTCATTTTTGTATTATGCGATCAACAGGAAGTGCTTATTGGTCTAGATGTGAAAAAGATCTCAACAATAGAATGTGCTTTAATTATAAAAATAAAGCATTGTATAATAAATATATTTTGAGGTCTTTACAGTGAAACTTTTGTTCAAAAATACTAATCATTATAAGAGAAAAGGAACTATGGTTGAAGCTTTTCAAACATCCCTTATTAACCTCCGATAACTTTTTGGTGAAAAAAATAAATAATATCAGTTCCTAAAAGGAAATGGCTTCTCAGCAGCCAGCTTAGACAATTTGTTTGACGGGCCGCTCTTTCAAAATGAAAAAAGTTGGTGTAACTCTTCGCCAAAATATCAATTTGAAAAAAAAACAACATGTTTTTGTTAAATACAATTTGATATTTTAATTAAATTTTTTATCACCTAAAAATGCTTGTATCCGATCTAATATACCCATTACGTATTTCTGTATCATAACGTGTGTAATATAACATGACTGAATCACTATTTTTATATTCATTTGTGAATGTTTACAAAATGGCTGAGAATGTGTATCCGGTAAACACAAACGTCACGATAGATGGATGAGGTAAAGGGACAATATTTTTTTTGAGATTAGTTTATTAAGTACTACATGTTGGGACTATTTTCTGATCGCGAAAACCTGATTTTCTTTTTGTGTTAAGTTGTTATTAAACTCGTCCAAAAAATTTGTTATTAAGCTCGCCACAGGCTCGCTGTGGAAGACAGTGATACAGAGGTAGAGAGTCTGCCTCTTGTACCAAAGGTCCCGGGTTCAAATCCTGTGATGAGCGGGTTCTGACTTTGGGATTTTTAGACACAAACGACGTGAGTACTGGTTAAGTATCCAGGAAGCAGACATCGAGCGTGATTCAAATAAGCTTAAATCTTGGCAATCGATGTAAAATAAATAAGGCTCACTTAATAACAAATTTCTCGAACCCGTTTAATAAAACTTTATATGAAATGAAAACTCATGTCAGATCCTATATATATGCAACTCAAACATTTATCTTACCTCAGCAGTAAATTTTGAGTCAACAGTAGCAGTTCCTGCATCAAGGATGGGGTATTCATTGATATCCGGAAGGGCACCAGGGGAAGGTGTAGATATGGGTCCCGTTCTGTCAGGGAGCCGATACCTTATACCAAATGACATTGTTGAAAGGACATCTGTTATGGACTCCTGAGAATAATAAACATAAAGTAAATTATCAACAATTTACCTCTGATCACCAACTTGTATTGCATTAACAGGTGCTGGTTTAACCCTTTCCCACATACAACAAATCTGCAGCAGACGACTTTGAAAACATACCAAAAGAAAATTGGAAACTCCCTTTAAATGAAAGTACAATAATTGAATAGAGTTAAACATTTGGTGACAAAAGGAGAAATTGCTTATCTTGAAAAATTTCTTCTTTTGTTACCATGTTTTCAATAGTGGTCTGCTGCAGAGGTGTCAGAAAGTGTCTACACGAGGGAAAGGGTTAAAATTGGGGGAAAAGGAGATATTGCAAAAAACTGTATACAATCAAATTTGAGATCAGCAGCTGCCCAAAGAGAAATTTTTCAAAATTTTTACTCTCATATTTAAAATTTCCTTCCTTACTTGCAATATTTACAAAGAAAAAAGGATAATTAATGTTAACATTTTATAAATCTGCATCAGAAACCCTTTCCCGCTTGTAGACGCATTTTGACGCATCTGCAGAAGACAACTTTTGAAAATAGTTTGGCAAAAGAAGAAATTGCTCAAAATGAGCTATTTCTCCTTTTTCCACAATATTTTCAACTCTATTTAATTGTTATATAAATTCTTCTTAATTTAGATTTCTTATGTTTTTGTCAATATGTTTTGAAAGTCGTCTGCTGCAGAATTGTTGTATAAGGGTTAAGGTATAAGTTGTCTGCTGCATGTGTGTCAAAAAATCGAGGCAAACATGGAAAATTTCTCTAAATGCAGTTATGATTACTGAAAAAAGGTTGAAAACATTGTGGCAAATGGAGAAATTGCTCGTTTTGAGCAATTTCTCCTTTTGTCACAATGTTTACAAAAGTCGTCTCTGCAGTGGCGTCAGAAAGCGTCTATATGTGGGAAAGGGTTAAACAACAAGACAATGCAATTAACTTTACCTGATATGATGCTTTTAAGTCATCTGGTTTGAAAATCAGGGAAGAAAAAGATTATGCCATTTAGAAATCTTGCAATTGTGATTGCATTCATTCCCTGGTAAAGACCAAATACGATGCCTTTGCAGCAGATGAAATTTGAAAACATTGAGTCAAAAGGAGAAATTTCTCTAAGTGCAATTCAATAATTATTCTTAATTTTATGTAGATTATCCATACTTTTGCCAAGATGTTTTCAATATTGTCTGCTGCAGATATCGGAGAGGGTTATAACATCTCATTCACAGCAATTCTTTCTTTTTAATAACAATGTTTTAAAAAATCACCTGCTACATAATGCGTCACAAGACATCTGTATATATGTGAAAGGTTGAACCCTTTCCCACCTTCAGACACATTTTGACACAATAGCAGCAGAGGACTTATGAAAACATTGTGGCAAAGGTGAAATTGCTCATGATTAGCAATTTCTCCTTTGGCCACAATGTTTTCAACTTTATTTAACATCAAGCTATCTTTTATGGAAATGTTAAGGTTTTTGACACTACATTTTCAAAGTCATCTGCTGCAGATTTGTTGTATGTGGGAAAGGTTTAAACTTACCTTCAAATAAGAGATTTTTGTTGTACAAGAGTAACGAGGTTTGCTTGAATCCCCAGGCAATCCCGTCAATTTTTGGTTTAGTAATGTAAATCGTTCTTCAACCATGGAACTTGACTTTCCATCGTATTTGAATTCCATTCGAGGCTTGATCCTGTCTGGTTCAGCTACAATTTCATAGATGATGTCAACCGGATCCCAGAGTCTGAAAGACCAATCCAAACAAGCACTGATGAAAACACATAGTATTCGTACCTTTTGCAAAGAGCATACATGTATTTAACCCTTTCCCTCATACGACAATTCTGCAGCAGACGACTTTGAACTTATTTTGCAAAACATAGAAAATCTCAATAATTGAATGGATAACCTATGACACATTATTATTGAAAATGTACAAAGATAGTTGGAAACTTTTGTGACTAGACCTTATTTCACACACAATAAATCTGCAGAAAAAACGTCAAGCCAAAAATGTAGAAAAAGAATACATTTTACCATTGAATATAGTTGAAAACATTGTGGCAAAAGGAGAAATTGATCATTATGAGCAAGTTTTCATTTTACCACAATGTCTCCAAAAATCGTATGCTGCAGATGTTAAAGAAAACAATGGCATGTAAAACAAACAAGAGGGCCATGATGGCCCTATATCGCTTACCTGATTTAATAGAACTTCAATAGTTTTCAAAGTTTTTACTCTATACATATAAGGAAAACAAGCAAACCCCTGGTGGCCATGTTTTTCAACGGATCGGATTTATTTGAACAACCTTGGAAGGAGGTTACCCAAGGAACATCCGTGCGAAATAATATTTAAATGAGGCAGGTGCTTTTGGACAAGAAGATTTTAAAGATTTTACAATGCACATATATATAAGGAAAACAAGCCCTGCCCCTGGAAGCCATTTTTTCAATGGATCGGATTAATTTGAACAATTTTGGTAGAAGGTCCCCCAAGGAACATTTGTGTCAAATTATCTTCAAATCGGGCCAGTACTTTTGGACAAGTTTTTAAAGATTTTACAATGCACATATAAGGAAAACAAGCCCCACCCCTGGTGGCCATGTTTTTCAATGGATCAGATTAATTTGAACAATTTTGGTAGAAGGTCTCCCAAGGAACATTTGTGCCAAATTATCTTTAAATCGAGCCAGTACTTTTTGACAAGAAGATGTTTAAAGATTTTACAATGCACATATAAAGAGAACAAGCTCCGCTCCCTGGCGGCCATGTTTTTCAACGGATCAAAAAAAAAAAAGAAAAATCTTGGTAGAGGGTGCCCCAAGAAACATTTGTGCAAAATTATTTTCAAATCAAGCAAGTACTTTTGGACAAGAAGATTTTTAAAGTTTTGACAATCTTCCCCTTTTCTGATACAGCAGCAACCAAAGTTCTACTTAGAATCAAATTCTTTGAACAACTTTAAAAGAGGACCACCCAAGGAACATTCCTGTGAAGTTATTTTGAAATCAGTCCATTGGTTTAGTAGAAGTCATTTGTAGGAAATTGTTAACAGACAGACGTACAGATGATGCAGGACGATGACGACGACGATGACGACGATGCCGGATGGCGAATGGTCACAAAAGCTCACCTCGAACTTTTTGCTTAGGTGAGCTTAAAATGGTAGCAATGGTAGTCCCTCCTTTGCACTCAGTATTGTCGAAGAAGCACTATAACTGGCTGGTGTCAGGATAAATGAACCAGTAATACTCGTAACTAACTTACCCAGGAAATGCCCTGATATAACTGAAGTTGTTGAAAGTGCCATTTAACCCTTTCCCCCATACGACAATTCTGCAGCAGACGACTTTGAACAAATTTTGTCAAAAAGTGGAAAATCTTTGTGGCAAAAGGAGAAATTGCACGTTTTGTGCAATTTCTTCTTTTTTCACTTTGTTTTCAAAAAGCCGTCTGCTGCAGAGGCGTCAGAAAGCGTCTATATGAGGGAAAGGGTTAACATCATTCAAACAAACAAACAAACAAAACTTGCCTTTCAACAGGTTCGGCTGTATATCGTAGGCATAGTTTAATTTCCACACAGTAATACGATATTCCGTCCAACTCGCACTTTTTCTGGTCCTCAGAACTCATATCTAAACTCTCTGGAGTCACTTTGATGTCCGAATATAGTTTGATTATTGGTCTTGTACGCAGCAATGCAACCTGAGATATATTTTAGAACACTTACTTTTTATTAACCAAGGTAATCAATATTTGTGTTGACCCTTTCCCCCCATACAGATTTGTGATGCCTCTGCAACCTACGACTTTTGAATTGTTAATAGGAAACAAAATTATTTTTTGAGAATATAAGATTCTCACTCGCGGATGATAGTGGCTAAGAGGTAGAAGGCCAGCCTCACAATCAAATAGTCCCCAACTTATAATCCCATTGGACTGGGGTCAAAATCTGGGAACTTTTTCCACATATACGCAGCTGGTTGAGAAGACATTGAGAGTGTTTTATTTAACCCATTCCCACATACAAATTCTGCAGCAGACGACTTTGAAAACAAATTGACAAAAACGTGAACAATCTCCAAAAATGAGAGCTATATTATTAAATAGAGTTGAAAACATTGTGACAAAAGGAGAAATTGCTCATCATGAGCAATTTCTCCTTTAGACACAATGTTTTCAAAAGTCGACTGCTGTAGAGGCGTCTTAAGCGTCTGTATGAGGGAAAGGGTTAAAGTGTAAGAATTAGTTTACAATCTATGTTAAATAAACAAGTCTAAGACTATAAACATACCTTACTATCCATATAACTACCAATCAGTAGATCTGGATAAGTGTTCTGATCCAAGTCCATCCCTCCCGACAGAGCATATCCAAATGATTCCCATCCCGATGCTGCTGACAAGTCTTCTGCATAGATCCTCTAAAAACAAATTGAATCTCAGGTTATCAAAAATTCTTTCCAACATAAATCATATCTGCAGCAGACGACTTTGGAACTTTTCGGACAAAAATGTGGAAAATTTCTTGGAATGAAAGTATATTTGCTTGAATAGATGAAAGAACGATGTGGCAAAAGGAGAAAAATGTTGATTAACGTTTGCCAAAACGTTTAAGTTTTCAAAAGTTATAGTATACAAATGTGATAACTATTTCCTGATGGAGAGGAATATTGATGAACCTACAGAATATAAATTTTGAACTCTTGTTTTAACAATTTCTCGCTTATAGTTGCAATTTGACACATCTACAGCAGATGACTTTTGAAAACATTGTGGCAAAAGGCGAACTTGAGCAATTTTCAATTGCTACACTGTTTTAAACTATAATCAATAAAAATCCTTTCATCTATTCAGAGTTTCCAAATGTTTGCCCAGATGCTTTCAAAGTTGCCTGCTACAGATTTCTTACATGTGGGAAAGGGTTAGACAATATATAAATATCTTATAAAGGGCCGTTTTTCCCAAGTAAATTTTATTTCATAGTAAACCATCCGGAAAGTTTACACATTAATGTTATGGACAGGGAATGTTACCTGTGAGTACAGCTCTGTTACACCATCCTGTGACCCGTGGAAAATATAGACTGCACCTTTACCTTCAAATGGAGCACCAACAGCTAAATCTGAAAACCACAGGACATAAATCTGTTATGAACAATTTCTCTCATAACCCTTTCCCTCATATAGACGCTTTATGCGCCCTTTGTAGCAGACAACTTTTTGAAAACATGGCAAAAAAAGAAGAAATTGCTCAAAACAAGCAATTTCTCCTTTTGTCACCATGTTTTCAACTCTATTCAATTATCATACTTCCTTTTAAAGGGAGTTTCCAATGTTTTTCGGGTATGCAAATTTATGGCATGTGGGAAAGGGGGGTTTAAAACATGTAAAGTTTCGTCACACGCCTATATATCAGAAGTAAGTGAAAGTAAGATGAAAATTTTGAAATCTCAATCGGTCCAGTAAAATATTTTTACCCCCAGCCTCCCCTTGTTTTTGAAAAATATGATTTTGGAACACTTTTCAAAAAAATATACATGAATTTCATGTTTATTGCAGGTTACCTCGGAAAGATGGTTTCATAACAGTGTCATCGCTCGATGATGTCAATGTAGAAGTACTTTACAAATCATAATTTTCAAAAACTTGCAGTTGAACATAATTAACCATGCATATTTACATTGCTTGTTTGTACTAAAGAAAGTTTGATCCGTACTCCAATAAAGAACTTACTAGACATGATCTGTCACAAGACAGCATGCTGGACTATTTAGCCATTTGATACTATAGTCAACAGTTGTTACCGAGATAGTGGCTTGATAGTACAGTACTATAAATCAAGTTGGATACGTCTTGTTTGAATAGCATCTGCTGTTTGTGAGAAAAGGCCTTGCATGCAAAACCATAACCCAAATTTCTAACTTCAACAAGGGCAATAAATTATAAAACTAGAGATTGCTTTTTTGAAAAAGCGCTCATCTCCCCATTAGTGTGGTCGTAGGGGAGGAAAAGAAATGATGGAGTCAAAAGACCTTTGACCTTGTGACCTCAAAATCAAATAAAATCAATAAGGTTCATCTACTGGTTAGGACCAACCTGCACACCAGGTATGAAGTTCCTCAACATAAGCATTCTTTAGTTATTGAGCGGAAACCATTTTTCAGCTGAAGGCTACCATGACCTAGTGACCTCAAAATCAATAGAGGTCATCTGCTGGTGGTGACCAACTTGCACACCAAGTATTAACTTCCATGGCCGAAGCATTCTACAGTTATTAAGCAAAAACTATTTCTCAGCTCATTGATACTGTGCCCTTGACCTTTGACCTTGTGACCTCAAAATCAAACAAAATCAATAAGGGTCAGCTACTGGTTAGGACTAACCTGCACACCAGGTATGAAGTTCCTCGACATAAGCATTCTTTATTGTCACTGTGACCTTGACTTTAGATGTACTGACCTCAAAACTGGGCATGGCAAACCTTCATACCAAGTAAGGAGTTCTTCAGCCAAAGCGTTCTTCAGTTATTGAGCGGAAACCATTTTTTACCTCACAAGGTCACCATGACCTTGACCTTTTGACATCAAAATCAATAGGGGTCATCTACTGGCCATGACCAACCTGCATACCAAGAATGAAGTTCCTACGCCTAACTGTTCTTCAGTTATTGAGCGGAAACAAGTGTGATGAACGTGACTTTGACCACTGTGACCTTGACTTTTGACCTAGTGATCTCAAAATCAATAGAGGTCATTTGCTGGTAGTGACCAACCTGCACACTAAGTATGAAGTTCCTGGGCCCAGACAAAAACAATTTTTCAGCTCATTGTCACGACCTTTCAGCTCAAGGTCATGGTGACCTTGACTTTAAACGTACTGACTTCAAAATCAATAGGGGTCTTCTACTCGGCATGGCCAACCTGCATACCAAGAATGGAATTCCTCGGCCCAAGCGTTTTCAGTTATTGAGCGGAAACCACTTTTTACCTCACAAGATCACCATGACCTTGACCTTTGACCTTCTGACATCAAAATCAATAGGGGACAGCTACTGGTCATGACCAACATGCATACCAAGTATGAAGTTCCTACGCCCAAGCGTTCTTCAGTTATTGAGCGGAAACAAGTGTGACAGACAGAACGGGCAAAAACAATATGTCACCCCCATGTATGGGGGAGACATAAAAATTCAGTCAGGAGTTACCTTACCTATTTGTTTGATATCTTTAAAGATTATATTGAATTTTGAAATTAATCCCTGAGTGGTTACTGAGATGCTTGCATGAAAGTACCACTAACGCAAAACAAATTTTCAAAGTCAAACAAGGGCCATAATTTGTACTAAATCCATACAAGAATTACTATCTTGACTGTCTGACACCCCTGAAGACATGAATGAAGTTTCAAGTCAATGTCATTAGTGGTTACTGAGATATATCCATAATTGTACCTTGCATGCAAAACTTTAACCAGAATTTCTAAGTTAAAAAAGGGCCATAATTTGCATTATATGCTGAAAAGAGTCTTGATTGTTTATATAGGTGTGATAGTTGGGAAGGGTTGTTTAGAGTTTCAATGCAATATATCAAGTAGTTACTAGGATATGGACTCTTAATAAAGTTGTGGGAAAGGGTTAATGAAGCTTAAGACAACAGAAACTAGAAGTGTATCCCCATAAGTCGTACACCATTGTGACTAACAAATTTCAGAAATTATACCTGCAGTTATAGAGATTTTCCGTATTTTTCGCCAAGAAGTATTCAAAGTCATCTACTGCTGACTTCTTGTATGTGGGAAAGGGTTATTACATACCTTGATACTTATCCATATTGAGATCTCCAGCCTTAGCGAGACTAAATCCAAATCTTGAGTGTAGACAGTCCAATCTGTCGCATTCCTCCTGGCTCATAGTGCGACCTGTGATAATCTGTGATTTTGTTAGACTTGTGATCTGTTGACAAAAAAATAGTCTTCATAATATTCACTTAAAACACCATTTCCCACATGTAGATGCAGTGCAATTGATGCATTCCAAGAAGACAACTTTTGAAAACATTGTGGCAAAAGATGAAATTGCTAATTATGAAAATTCTTCCTTTGCTACATGTTTTCAACCAAATTTAATAATTATATGGATTAATAGATGTGTTTAAAGTTTTCAAATTAGTATGTTGCTTTTTTGGCGAGAAAATATTAACTTGAAATCTATTTCTTTATATACCATGGACTTTATGCACGGAAATGCTAATAAAAAATTCAATGACAAAGAAACGACATGCAAATAGGCTATATGGATGCTTCTAACAAGAATATTATTGAGAATATCTTTTTTGTAGCTATTTTCTACATGAAATTTTGTGGCATAATGCACAATTCTTCCAACTCTATTTTATAAATTCTATTTTCATTCATAGAGATATCCCATATTTTGTCCTAGATGTTTAAGAGGTAATCTGCTGCAGATGTGTTATATTAAGGAAGGGTTTAGATACCTTAACCCTTTCCCTCATACGACAATTCTGCAGCAGACGACTTTGAAAGTATTTTGTCAAAAAATAGAAAATCTCCATAATTGAATGGATAACCTATGACAAAAAGTGGAAAACATTGTCAATATGTTTTCAAAAAGCCGTCTGCTGCAGAGGCGTCAGAAAGCGTCTATATAGGGTAAGCGTTAATGGATTTGCAGTGACATACCAATCTAATTTATTCTTATATATCAATCTCAATTGTCAAACAATGGCTCCTTCTCACATAATGTTTTATACAAAAATAATATTTCAACCCTTTTTCACATGAAAATAGATTTTTGCGCATACGCAGCGATACTATTATATAATTATAACTATTGGGCAGCAATATTAACTGGAGAGTACACTATGCAGCAAGTCCACGTCTCAAACCCAGGACCTCTAGCTTCTGAGATGAGTACCCAACCGGCTGCTAACATGTTGTCCCTCGGTTTGATTCTTAACCCTTTCCCTCATACGACAATTCTGCAGCAGACGACTTTGAATATATTTTGTCAAAACATAGAAAATCTCCATAATTGAATGGATAACCTATGACTAAAAGTGGAAAACATTGTGGCAAAAGGAGAAATTGCATGTTTTGTGCAATTTCTCCTTTTGTCACTATGTTTTCAAAAAGCTGTCTGCTGCAGAGGCGTCAGAAAGCGTCTATATGAGGGAAAGGGTTAACTGGTAACTCATCCTCGAAGTTTAGAACTCCAGTGCTAAGGATGTAATAACATACACTGCAAGCGCTGTTAGACTGACAAAGCAGTCCTGTCACAGTCGCTTTTGGGTGCCAGTTATAGATTTGTTCCATATTCTTGTCCAGATGTTTTCAAAACCATCTGCTGTTTATTAGTGAAAATGTTAAATATACCTTGAAGACATATATCAGTTTAATTCATGCTTCGATATCCGGCCTAATTATATAAGAAGAAAGTTTTAAATGTGTTTTAAATGCGGAAGACAGTTGTACAGAGGTAGAGCGTCAGCCTCTTGTACCAAAGGTCCCCGGTTCGAATCCTGTAATGAGCCTTTGGGATTTTTCAACACAAACGGCGTGAGTACTGGTTAAGTATCCAGGAAGCAGACATCGGGGGTGATTAATTTAAGCTTAAAGCTTGTTTTGCAATCGATAACAAATAAATAAGTTTAAACTAAATGTGTTTCGGTTACTCACAACTTCACCATTTCCGCTGTAGATGTATATAGCACCCCCTACTTGGATGACATCAGTTTCGTTAGATGTGTAATATGGGCAGCCAACTATTAAATCTTCATAACTGTAAACATACATGTCATCAAATATACATTAATTAATATGTTGTGAAAGTTTGATTTAAAACAAAAGTTGTAAATTGTGGAAAAGTGGAGAAATTGCTCATTGCACCATTTACAAAAACCATCTGCTGCAGTTATCTGTATTATGGATACCTTAATGATATGATGTAATCTTTCATATCTTTTAACCCTTTCACTCATATGGACGCTTTCTGACGCCTCTGCAGCAGACGGCTTTTTGAAAACATGGCGACAAAAGAAGAAATTACTCAAGACGAGCACCATGGCAACAATTTCTCCTTTTGTCACCATGTTTTCAACTCTATTCAATTATTGATCTTTCATTTAAGGGGATTTTCTGTGCTTTTGCTTAGTATGTCATACCCACTTGCAGACACATTTTATTGCTAATAATGAGCAATTTTCTTCTTTTGCCATGATGTTTTCAATTCTATACAATATTTATACTATCATTTATAGAGATATTTCTTGTTGGTGTTCACGGGAAAGGGTTAATTGTTTTGTTCATTTTTCAGTTGCTATATAAATTTGTATTACCTTCACAGGGAATGAATTGAGTCAACACTATGACAATAGCAGAAAAATTATGGAAAAAATTAGCGATTATTCATCAGGGCTCCAGATAATTTTTTGGCAAGAGGAGTAATTACTCATGAAAATTTTGAGTGATGAGTAACGCCCAAACAACCATGAGTATTTTAATAAAGAATAAACTGTTAGTCACAAATGTAACATGTAAAACAACAGTTCAGTTCCTGATATAGAATGCTGGTTATTCTTATATTGTCAAGTTCTGTTCAGTAAATGTCTACAATTTGACATAGCTTAGTCAAAACATTTTGTTTTTGTTTTCTTGACTCTTGGTTTATAGTCCGACATTAATCGGCTCTTTCTTCTTGAATTTGCCAACCATTGTTTGGCACACTTAACACTCCAGTCAGAGTCAAACTCTTCAAGCCATCAATAAAAAATTGTTTGTTTGCCCTTTACCGACCCTAGATCTTAGAGGTGGGTCGGTAGGTCGGAAAAATAATTTATTTTCTGGGAGGGGAGGATTAATAAACTAATATGAATGTTGAATGACATATAAATCATACAAGCTGCCCTGTTTCAGTGACTTTGTTGTTTTGCATATGCTCTTCAATTTGAAGAGTTTTATGCTATCAATGTTTTTTGTGGTCTCAAGTGTAAACATATAAATACAGAAAAGATTTTTTGGATAGGTCACATCCCTTTTTATCATGTAGAGGGTGTGCGTTAAGTGCAAAAATACAACTTGGGAAAACCGAAAATATACACGTGACCATTCCAGCCAATCGAATTTGCGAAATATAAATCAAAACTAATGTTATTCGAAAGCCAAAATATATGCGGTAAACGTCATCAATATTGGGGCCGTTGAATATGCATAAGACATGTATCGATTGTAAACTTCGGCTAATATTGCAAAACTGAAAGTATATTCCTTCCTAGCCACTCGGTAAATCTCGGAAATGAACTGCAATTACCGCGATTTGTCAAAGAAATAACCCTGTAAAAGATCGACGATTAGAAATGCATATTACTCGGCCGAAAAATTTCACTCCCCCAAAAATATGCTGGTGCCTCAAATCTTACCTCGGAATTCGCGAGTTTGCTTAAATTCGAACCCTGTAAATATGTATCGCATGGTGCATATATGAGAAATTCTTTCCTGTGTAATAGATTTGTTTACTACAGAAAGCGCACGAAAAAAATCACGTGATTGAATGCCTGCGAAAATATCCCGTGGTGTTATTTCTTCGAGTACAAAGCTATATTAGATGAAGCTCTCCTTTTAACTGTTTCGCGAGATTACAAATTAGCAAAGCAACAACACACTGATCACGTGATCAACTTACTAGGTTACAGTATTTTAGTGAGTTATTTATAGAAAGGTATATTTTGAAATTACATGGCTTCAATGACCGATCGATTTGGTTTCCGATTTACGTAAATAAGCTTAGTAGAAAACGGGAACCATTACTTTCAGTTCTTAAAATAGACTAGGTTTTTCCGAGAAACTTTGAAAGAAAATATTATTGTTTTATGATTTAAAAATGAAGATACGCATGATATCGTGAACGGATGAGTAAATTGCAAAATGTATGCGTATGTGTAACTCATGGAATTTGAAACACGTGCATATTTGGAGATTTTCCATTCGTAATTTACGCAGATACGCACGTTATCTGGAGCTCTGTTCATACGAAATAATTCTCTTATGTTTGAAAACATTGTGGAAAAAGGAGAAATTGATCATTGTATCACAATGTCTTTACCCTTTACCTCATATAGACGCTTTCTGATGCCTCTGCAGCAGACAGCTTTTTGAAAACATAGTGACAAAAGAAGAAATTGCTCAAAACGAGCAATTTCTCCTTTTGCCACAATGTTTTCCCTTTGAGTCATATGTTATCAATTCAATTATAGAGATTTTCCTTTTTTTGACAAAATATGTGCAAAGTTGACTGCTTCAGAATTGTCGTATGAGGGAAAGGGTTTAAAACAACTACAATGTAGCTGCATCTACTTGTACACTACATTGCCATTTATATAATCTTCACAATTACTGAAAATGATGACTTGAAGGCTATTATTGTCTTCTGCTGCAAAATTGTCATATGAGAAAAAGGGTTAAACTCTATGGTCACTAACTATAGACCCACTTAGAGTAATTTTTGAAATTTATGTCTTAATGTTTTTCAAAGTCATCTGCTGCAGATTTGTTGTGTATGGGAAAGGGTAAAGACTTCCGTTTGACAGAATTTTCCATTCTTTTATTCAGATAATTTCATTTTGGGAAAAGTCTAAAAGTAAGCATTGTACAAGGAAAAGTTTAACCCTTTCAGTTTCACATATTTGCTGTCGACAACTTTTAAAATTTTCCTTGAAACATGTTTTCAACTCTTTTTAATAATTTAAAAGTCATTCAGAGTTTGAACATTTTTAAATGATAAATTAATGTGCTGCAGATTTTTGGAATGTGAGAAAAGTTTAACCCTTTCCCACATACAGCAAATCTGCAGAAGACGAATTTAAAAAAAATAGTGACAAAAACCTGAAAAATCTCCATAAAAGATTAATTGTTAAATAAAGTTGAAAACATTGTGGCAAAAGGAGAAATTGCTCATCATGAGCAATTTCACCTTTGGCCACAATGTTCTAAAAATTCGTCTGCTGCTATTGCGTCAAAATACGTCTGCAGGTGGGAGAGGGTTAAAATCAAAATACGACAATTCCTTACCCATCGTTATTGATGTCAACAGCAAGCAAATCATGTCCAAATCCAGAAAATGGCTGATCTCCCGTCAATTTCTGAATATTTTTAGTTTCAAGCAAACTTCCTTGTTTCATCTCTGTGAAAAAAATGACCTGTCCTTCTTCCTTACTTCTTGGAGCACTGGCCACGTAATATATCAAATCTGTGCTGTCAAACTTTCCAGAAACCACGGCATAGCCTGTATAAAAGAAGGTCAAAGGTTGAAGGTCAATGTCAAGATCCTAAGATAGACCCTTTTAGCATCATTAGAAAGGTTGTGTCACAAGGAATACATACAGAGGACTAGCTAAGGAGAGAATTGGTCTTTTCTCATCAATATTTCTCTAATGACGCCATTTAACCCTATGTTGTGGGTACTCAAAAGAATCATCTCATCGATTATTTTAGGTCAAATAAGGATTTGGGGATGTGAAATACTCTTCTTTTCTAGAGCTCTGATACGTATCCTAAATATAATATAAGCTGCGAAAGCCAGAACATAGATCTAGACAGAGTAAGCCAGAACATAGATCTAGACAGAGTAAACAGCTGTTTGTCTTAAAATGGATGTTACAGTAACAGTTCCTTTCGAAATAAAACAAGAGCACCGCGTACAGCACAGACGCTCGACTGATAGGGAGAAAAAAAAAAAAAAAAATGAGCTAAACAAAAAACCTTAACCGGACGACCACGCCGCCGCCGCCGCCGACGCCAGGGTCATGACAATAGCTCTCATTTTTTTCAAAAGTCGAGCTAAAAATGACCCTTCAGATTTTCAATAATTCATATAGAATAAAATAAGCAATAACATTCTTTCAAACAAAGTTACCAAAACAGTTACAAAAATAATGACTTAATAAATAATTACTTCACACAGAAAACCTTTGACACCTGCCATTGAACATGACTTGTGAAAACATTGCAATAAAACATGAAATTGCTCAAAACAAGCAATTTCACCATTTATTGCAATATTTTTTCAACTCATTATCAATATAAATCTTTCAGTTTTCTAGATTGTTGCAATTGTTCGTCTGATGATTGTTATGCATACAACCTTCAAGTCATGTGAAGTTATGGGTTAAATTTCCTAATGTTACAACTTTCCTTTGAGTTTATCAAAGCAGACTGAAGTTTGTTCGTTTGTTTGAAGTGTTTTTTCTATGCTGATTCTAACAGTATTTTAGTAATATCACAGTGTTTCCCCTGGTATATTACTAGTACGGCTGGTAAGTACATCAGCCCACCGATTGCTACCCCCCACAACCCTGATTGTCAAGGAGGGAAGGAAGCCAATACTGCAGATGATTATCAACGCAGTGAACTCTTAACCATTTCCCTCATATAGACGCTTTCTGAAGCCTCTGCAGCAGACGGCTTTTTGAAAACATAGTGACAAAAGAAGAAATTGCTCAAAACAAGCAATTTCTCCTTTTGCCACAATGTTTTCCACTTTTAGTTATCCATTCATCTATAGAGAATTTCCATTTTTTGATAAAATATGTTCAAAGTCATCTGCTGCAGAATTGTCGTATGAGAGAAAGGGTTAAAGTATCATAACAAGTTCTACTGTTATATCTCAAACAAAGAAGGTGATATCCACAGCAAAGACATTCTCATTAAAATCACACCAAATTTCTTTGCTGAGCCCTTATTTGATCTGATGACAGATAAAAGGTCGTCTGAAATTGACCCACTACATTTATATCGCTGTTCAAGACCATGGCTCCCAAGTACAGCGTTGTAATGAGTCTACAGTGTATATTCGAATCATGATATAGAATTCAAATATTCAAATATTCGTTGCCATCCCTAATTTATACATATACATATTTGTTTGCTGTACAATAAAATTGCAAGATACAACCAACCCACATTTCTTGCTATCAAAAAGATTATTTTACAATCGGAACACTTGGCCATCACTGCTTCTCTATCTCCTTAGTTTTTAGGAGTAATGTTGATACCTACTGATTTTGTCTGTGAACAATTTGATTGACTGACACAAAGGTCAATCTGAGACGACCTGTAATAGGCAGTCATCAGATCTATGCGAGCGTTTGCTAATTCGGAAAAGGATATAACTTAAAGCAAACAGGCCTTAAACCCTTTCCAACAAATAGACGCTTTCTGACGCCTCCGCAGCAGACAACTTTTGAAAGCATTTTGACAAAAGTAGAAATTGCTTAAAACAAGCAATTTCCTCTTTTGCCACAATGTGTTCAACTCAATTCCAAAACTTAATTTGTATATAAGAAGTTTTCCATATATTTCTCCAGATGATTTCACAGTCGTCTGCTGCCGCTTTGTTGTATGTGGGAAAGGTTTTAATGAGATTGCAGAGTAGAGTACTTACCGAGATAGGAGTAATAATCTATGGGAGGAGGGTGTGGGTCACTTTCTGTTGTCATGGACCGGAACATCCGTTTTATACCAAACTGTGGTGAGATGTTGATCTCGGAAATCATACCCCTCCACTGTATAGCTCCCGGTGATCCTATAGCACACCTCTCATCCTGATAGAGAGAAAATATCACTTTGTAATATACCTCATAGCACATCTCTCATTTTGATAAGGAGAAAACATCACTTTGTATTATACCTTATAGCACACCTCTCATTCTGATAAGGAGAAAACATCACTTTGTAATATACCTTATAGCACACCTCTCATTCTGATAAGGAGAAAACATCACTTTGTAATATACCTTATAGCACACCTCTCATTTTGATAAGGAGAAAACATCACTTTGTAATATACCTCATAGCACACCTCTCATTCTGATAAGGAGAAAACATCACTTTGTATTATACCTCATAGCACACCTCTCAGCCTGATAGGGAGAAAACATCACTTTGTATTATACCTTATAGCACATCTCTCAGCCTGATAGGGAGAAATATCACTTTGTATTATACCTTATACCAGACTTCTCATCCTGATAGGGAGAAAACATCACTTTGTAGTATACCTTATAGCACACCTCTCATCCTGATAGGGAGAAAATATCACTGTATTATACCTTATAGCACAACTCTCAGCCTTGATTATTTGGAAATTTGCCAGATACTTTTGGAGATGAAGATTTTAAAAGATTTCACTATAACCATATAAAGCAAAACAGCCCGGCCCCCCTGGTGGACATGTTTTTTTTTTTAGAAATTGGACAAGAGACTTTTGGAGAAGAAGATTTTCCAAATGTTCACTATAGCCATAGAAGGCAAAACAGCAACACCCTCTGGTGACCATGTTTTTCAACAAATCAACATGGCTTGAAGGAATCTGATAAAGGGTCACCCTAGGAACATTTCTACAAAAAAAAAAATACGGACATAGGGCGATCACAGTAACTCACCTTGTGCAATTTATGCTCAGGTGAGCTAAAAAAGATTGAAGAAAAAACTAGTTAATAATTTATGTGCAATTTCTCTTTTGGCCCAAATGTTTTCAAAACTTGTGCAATTTTTCCTTTGGCCGCAATGTTTTCAAAACTTTTTCACTGCAGATAGTCGAATTGTGTCTGTGTGTGGCAAAGAGGTAATGTAATATACTCACGTCATTGACATAAGAGCTGGTTCCACTCTGACAGAAGGCATAATCTTTGTGCTCGTTCCTGGTGGAGTAACCTTTACAGGGAATCAGCTTGGTTCCTTGACCCATGTCAGGGTCAAAGGTCAAATCCTGTGTTAAATGATAACACATTCCCAAACCAAAGTTGTTGTCCGTGATTTTATAGCGGTGGGCACATCCCTAGAATTAAAAAAGTAAAATGTATGTTACAAAACAGCATTAAACCCTTCCTGCATATAGACGCTTTATGAACGGCTTTTAGAAAACATGGCGAGAAAGGAAGAAAATGCTCAAAACGATAAATTTCTCCTTTTGTCACCATGTTTTCAACTCTGTCCAATTATTTCACTTTCATTTAACCCTTTCCCTCATGTAGACGCTTTCTGACGCCTCTGCAGCAGACGGCTTTTTGAAAACATAGTGACAAAAGAAGAAATTGCTCAAAACAAGCAATTTCTCCTTTTGCCAAAATGTTTTCCACTTTTAGTAATAGGTTATCTATTCAATTATAGAGATTTTCTATTTTTTGTCAAAATATGTTCAAAGTCATCTGCTGCAGAATTGTCGCATGTGGGAAAGGGTTAAAGGGAGTTTCAAATCCTTTTCGGGTATGTTTTCAAAGTTGCCTGCTGCTGATTTGTTATATGTGGGGAAGGGTTAATTATTTATCAACCTTTTCCCTAATATGTGCGATTTTCAAAGTTGACTGCTTTGATGACATTTGTTCAAAAAACACTTCGAAATTAATATGTATTATTTTGATCTAGAGCTGAATGAGTGAAAAGGAGAATTTGCTTGTTTGAGAAATTGCTTCTTTCTCACAATGTTTTTTTTTGGAAATTGCAGAAGCATAGAAAACACTCTTTTAGAAGGGAATGGTTAAATTCATTGATAGAATCTGATGTAATTCAAATTATCATACCAAAATAGTGAAAATAGTACCCTTCCTGACCAGAATCAGCAGTCATATTGAGTGAAACAGAAGATTCACATCACAGATCATGAGTATTTAACCCTTTCCCACATACATACGCTTTCTGACGCGTCTGCAGCAGATGACTTTTGCAAACATAGTGGCAAACCGAGAAATTGCTCCTCATAATGAGCATATATTTCCCTATATAAATAGAGATTTTGCATATTAATGGGGGTTTGTTTTCAAAGTTGTTTGTTGTATGAGGGAAAGGTTCAATTTACAGCAGTCTACAGCAGTCAACACATTTGTATATCTAGGCATAAATATGGAAAATCTCATTTAATAAAAGGAATTAATAAATCAAGGTGAAAACATATGGCACTCATAAAACTGCATCTGCATGCTGAAAAGGTTAAATAAATTGTTCAAAGAAAAATATACAAAGGCCTCTCACTTAGTATTTCCATATCCATCACAATCTACCAAATTTCACTATATATAAAACTTCATTTAAAACAATGATTCTGAGTACCCCCCTCACCCCTTCGGGCGAGAGTCTGGGTACACACTTTAACAATTTCTATCTCTAGTCACATGTATATATTATGTCCATATCAATAAAGGGCGTAACAATGGCTATAAAGAGGTCAAACTGTATAACATGTCCTATCAACTATGATAACCATTTTACTTCATAGGTTTGCTTGTAACCTTTGCCTCATAACATAACCTCTGAAAAACTGGATGTATATTGTATAATCTATAATACAACATTGAAAATAATGTGAAAAAAGAAGAACACTCTCGTTTTTTTAGCAATATCTCGCTTTCCTACAATATTTTAAAAACGTTGTCTGCTGCATTAAAGCTATCGAATGTTGTTTGTATTCAGGAAAGGTTTCAGAAACTTCAACAAAATACTACACTGTAATAATAATTATTTGATAGTCAGTTTAGGGGATACCATTAATATAACCCTTTTCCACATACAACAAATCTTCAGCAGATGACTTTGAAAAAATAGTGACAAAAACCTAAAAAAATTCCATAAAAGATAGCTTAATTGTTAAATAAAGTTGAAAACATGATGAGCAATTTCACCTTTGGCCACAATGTTTTCTAAAGTCATCTGCTGCTATTGCATCAAAATGTGTATGCAAGTGGGAAAGGGTTAACATGGATCTGAGTTCATTAACAATTTGACTTTAATGTTATTCCGTCAGTCATCAGTGCTTTGTTAGCATCTGAGATAAATAATTGCAACATTTTGAAATTGGGAAATTTCCTTTTTTTCTAAAGATTGTGAGACAAAGATAAATTTCTCATCTGGGGTTACATTCAACTCTCTTTATGTCTAACTATTGGAGACATTTAAAAACAATGGACATTATAAATGGACATAATTATAGCTTGATAAAGAAATACGAGGGTTAACTTCTGGAAACACATCTGACATAAAAATAGCGATGTATCTATATAACAGGAAAATTGAGACTTCCGATGTCGACACAACAAGTGTATTTTCAAATGAGCGATTTCTCCTTTTGCCACAGTGTTTTCAAAAGTCTTCTGCTGCAGAGGGTTCAGAAAGCGTTTCTATACGTGAAAGCCAATTTATTGAATAGGGTTAAAAATATTGTTGCAATGTTTTCAAAATTCATCTGCAGAAGAGATGCAGAAAGTGTCTGTATGTGGGAAAGGGTTAAATGTCACTTTTAATAGTTTCCAAATTTGATATACCGTAATCTATGGTGAAGATGGTTAGGTTGTAAGAATGGACCCATGGTCAAAGTTTGATGTATCTTATGACATACAAACAGACACAGTCATACTTTGACCGACCATTTGACCAATGATAGTATTTCAGCGATCCTGAGATAAGTATATTTTATCTCGATGTATAATCTTAACTTAACTAAAATATCTTTATTAGGTAAGTTGGCAAAAGATACAAAAAACAAGTAACTGGATTGCAAGCAATACCATAGTCCCCTACCGGTTTGCACTAAGTCCAGAAAGGGGCATAACTCATAAAAAAATTGACGAAATCCCATGAAACGCAAACTTGATCTGTGACACATGATTACAGAGGCATATACAAAATTTCAGCTCAATACCTCAAAGCATGTAGAAAAAAAATGCGGAAAACGAATATTCTAAGTCCAAAAAGGGGCATAACTCATAAAAAAATTGACGAAATCCCATTAAACGCGAACTTGATCTGTGACACATGATTACAGAGGCATATACAAAATTTCAGCTCAATACCTCAAAGCATGTAGAAAAAAAATGCGGAAAACGAATATTCTAAGTCCAAAAAGGGGCATAACTCATAAAAAAATTGACGAAATCCCATTAAACGCGAACTTGATCTGTGACACATGATTACAGAGGCATATACAAAATTTCAGCTCAATACCTCAAAGCATGTAGAAAAAAAATGCGGAAAACGAATATTCTAAGTCCAAAAAGGGGCATAACTCATTAAAAAATTGACGAAATCCCAGGAAACGCGAACTTGATCTGTGACACATGATTACAAAGGCATATACAAAATTTCAGCTCAATACCTCAAAGCATGTAGAAAAAAAGTGCGGAAAACTGATTTGCCGGACTGACTGACTGACTGACGGAGTGCAAACCTAATAGTCCCCTTCGGCACGCCGGTAGGGGACTAATAAATTAAACCTTCATCATATACAGACTCATTTCGAGGCATCTGCAGCCAACAACTATTGAAAACATTGTAGTAAAAGGAAAAATTAATAGCAATTTCTCCTTTTGCCACAATATTTTTAACACACCTTCATTCATGAATGTTTTCATTTTTTTGTTTGCATAGATGTAATCTACTATAACATGTTGGAAAGGGTTCAAAATATTTTTTTACCACAACAGCTTTTCCTGGTCCACCACTTCTGACAGAGACTCCCAACCATTGGTTGTTTCTTCCTTTATCATCATTTGCTGTTGGAGCTGAAATGGGAAAGAACTCTTGTCACCTTAACTGTTCGATTTAAGGGAGGTAACTGATTGTCAAAAAGCAAAATTACTTCACCATTAAATGAGTCAGTATACCTGTATACCTCATATCAGCTTGAAAATGTACTCTTTTACAATTCGATACTTTTTATCAAAGCAATATCAAAATTAATTGTAACATAAATTAAGTCGGGCGCTACTGTAACATTTTGTTATGAATTTGCTTCATTTTGACGGCAGGTAAGGCAAACAACTGGATTATTAAAATGTGGAAAATGCTCCAGTTCTATACTTTTTTAAGAAGGCAAATTACATAATGACATTTATATACTGTTGTCTCTTTTCTTTCATTGTACATTTTAATACATCTGCAGGAGACGTCCTTCTTAAAAACAATGCAGGAAAAGAAGAATTGTGTTATTATCAGCCCTTTCTCCATTCCCAAACCTTATTTTGCACCCAAGCATGCAAACATTTCAAAGTGTTGCCTAGAATTTTCAATTTTTTTTTAATTAATATATTAAAGAATTATAGGTTTTGTACCAGACTATTAAGCTTTCACACATGTAGACGTATTTTGATGCCTCTTTAGCAGACGACTTTTGAAAACATTGCTGCATAAAGAGAAATTTATCAAAAAGGGCAATTTTCCCTTTCACAACAATGTTTTCAACTTTTTTCAATGAATAAACTTTTCTAATTTCCATTATTTTTCCTTGATGTTTTCCAAGTCGTCTGCTGCAGATTTGTTGTATATATATATATATATATGTGTGTGAAAGGGCCTAAGCAAAAACTGTGAAGCACGTTTTGAAGGAGTAATAGCATACTTAAGGACCCTTTCAGATTTCAAGGAATTTCTTTACAATCAAGTGTTTTAACCCTTTCTGACATACAACAAATCTGCAGCAGACAACTTTGAAAACATATTGGCAAAAACGTAAAAAAATATCAATAAATGACTAAAAATAGTTGAAAACATGGTGACAAAAGGACAGATTTCTCATTATGATCAATTTCTCCTTTTGTCACAATGTTTTCAAAAGTCATCTGATGCAGAGGCATAAATAGGCGTCTGTATGTGGGAAAGGGTTAATCTGATGAGTTTCTAATGGGTCTGACAGGTAAATGACGTAAGGTATTTTCAAATCTGATAAAAAAAAAAGTATCAACACTCCTGGAAGCACAGAGTATTCAACCCTTTCCCACATACATCAAATCTGCAGCAGTCGTCTTTGAAAACATATTGGCAAATCGTAAAAAGTAACCAAAACTTAGGGTTTAATTATAATATGGAATATAAAACATTGTGGCAATTTCTACTTTTGCCACAATGTTTTCAAAAAACATCTATATGTGGCAAAGGGTTGACCCCCCTTTCCCACGTACAACCCACATACAGACACTTCCTTACTCCTCTGCATTGGATGGCTTTTTGTAAACAATTTTTGCAAAATGTTCTAAATTCTGTCTGAACTCTTAATTATGCTCTCATTTATACATGTATAGGGATTTTCCATACCCGTCGGTGCCAAGTATTGCAGTTTTTCTGTATGTGGGAAAGGGCTGCAATGGGACAACATGATAGACATTGAGATCTTATCACATGTATCAGGTGGAATAAGTATCATCATTTATCCTAGGTATCTCTTCCTCATTATCACAAGTTCTTACCTCATCACACTTTTCCCACATGCAGATGTAATTTGACGTAATCTGCTCAGAGCATTATTACAACTTTTGAAAAACCATGCCAGAAGGAGAAATTGCTTATAACCAGGATCTTTGTGTTTTAATAATTGCTTCATTTTCACATAATAATTTCTCAAAAGAATATATCAAAATATTGTTTACATTCTTGCATCATTACATAATACACAAATATATGGATCACATTATAATTAACCCTTCCCCTCATATGGATGCTTACTGACGCCTCTGCAGCAGACAGCTCTATAAAAACATTGCTCTAAACAAGCAATTTCTACTTTTGTCACCATGTTTTTCACTCTATTCAATTATTGTACTTTCATTTAAAGCGAGTTTCCAATCTTTTTCTGGTATATGTTTTCAAGGGCGTCTGCTGCAGATTTCTTTTATGTGGGAAAGGGTAAAGGTATTTAAACTCGCTCAGTTTGTAAATTCCACTTATCTAAGCCAAAAAGCTCCTAAGGCCTATCTCGGGAGTAACTGTATGGGTTCCAATCATTTCCCTTTATCATAACCCTTTCCCACAATATTATAGCAGTTCTGCGGCAGTTATCTTTTAAAACATCTAGGAAGAATTATGTATATTGTTTCTCTATGAAATTGAAAGTATTATTAAAGAATAGAATTGAAATCATTGGGACAAACGGAGAAATTGCTCATTATGAACAACTTCTTTATTTTGCTACAATGTTTTCAAAGATCAACTGCTGCTGCTGCCGAAAATTATCAGAAAGCCTCTCTTTTTAGGAAAGGATTAAGTCAAATTTAAAATAAATAACAACAGGATAATGAAAAATATTGTGCTTAAAAGTGAAATGTTCATTTGGACATAATATCTCATTTTCCCTCAATGTCATGACAAAAACATGACAAGTACGTACATATTGTATGTAGAAATATTTTTTTGGAGAAAAGGGTTAATAACTATCATTTTCACATTACATAAAGATCACTGACTTCAACTTTTCCCATAGTATCACAGGCATACAACCCAACCCTTTGCTGCAGTAAAACATAGACTGGTTAGCATTTAGATCTAGAAATATAGAGGGCCACACCAGAGGAAAAGAGACACAGTCTATTATAACTGCCATGTGTCTCACTGCCCGCCCACAGCAACATGCAAATATCTTCATAAATGTAATTTTTGATAAAAGAACAAAAAAAGTTGGAACCCCTGTGAAATGTTGTTCTTGAAATTATGAACTTTTCATGCCACTGATGAACTGTTCATGAACTGTCATTAAATAGTTCTTAATCACAGTTCAAGAACTTTAGTTCATGAACAGTAAGGCAAACTTGCTCGTGAACTGTTCAAGAACTGAAGAAGAACATGGCAAATTCTTAACAAGTTCATAAACATCTGTCAAGTGTAATTCAAGTACTTTTAATGAACCCTATAACTTCTTATTCTGTTCTTGAATAGTAAGTTTAATATAAATATATCACTGATTTTAAAAATGATATTTAATTAAATTACAATGACTTTTTAACTCAGTGTAAATCTCTTAAACTACCATTCTGAATAGAGAAATAAGAACATTTATAGATCACTTCTAGAACACTTCTAGAAGCAAAGAAGTTCTTATAAATGTATTATAGTGAAAACTTTTGAAATCTTCTTGTCAAAAGTAAAGGCCCTAGTGAAAAACATAAATGCAATTCCAGTGAAATTTCATTGTTACCTGCTATGTTACTGGAATACCAGTAGAATAACCAAAAATACCACTGGAACTGAACTTGAATTTGAAATATACCAAGGGAGTTAACTCAAGCATAAAACACAGGAACTCTTCAAAAAGAAGTAAGTAATGTTTACTACTTCCTTTACGTTTTTTGGTGGGAGAAATATGTTGTGTTTCAAAGGCACAGAGAAGTTTTTTGTAATTTCTTAAGAACAACTTGATGGACACATTTGGTAAATGTCTTAAATGTTACATTGTTTATTAAATTAGCAAATTGTATTGTGCTATGTCATAAACAATATGTTTATATTGGTGATTTATTTAAGTATCACATTGCCACATGTGAAAGAAGCCACTTGTCTTCATATAAAAAATATTTTTTATTGAATTCTGGTTCAACTATGTTTCAATGAACCAGAATATTTTCTGTACATAATCTGCACAGGCTTTCTGTATTTTCTTCTGTACAAAATCTGGTTCTTAGGTCCACCCAGACTATTTCATACACTGGTTACCAACCAATTGAACATGAACTGTTCATGAACTGTTCATAAACAGTAGTTCTTGAACTGTTCATGAACTATTCATGATCGATAGTTCTTGAACCGTTCATGAACAATCCATGAAGAGAAAATGGCACAATGAATTTGCACTGGAAAAAGTTCTTGAACAGTTCACGTTTAAAAAGAAAATCAAGAATATTTCATGAATTTTCAGTTCTTGAACAATTCATGAACTTTTTAATGACAATGTTTCCTGAATGTGTCATGAACTATTCATGACCTGTTCAAGAACTACATATTTAAGAACTTTTTAAGAATTTGTGCCATTTTATCTTCATATACATCCCATGAACTGTTCATGAACCAGGTACCTGAACTTTGCATGAATTATACAAGAACTGTTCATGAACAGTAATTATTCATTTCACAGGGGAAGTCTATCGAATAAACAAGTTTTCATTCCTAAATATTCTGTCTAACAGCTCTTAAAATTCCATAGAAACTCCGAACCAAATAACTATCAATAGCAAGGATTTAATGATTGATTGAAACTTAGTGTCATTGTCCACAATATTAATTCTTTCCCTCATATATACTAGGTTATCCATTCAATTAAAGAGATTTTACATTTTTTGACAAAATATGTTCAAAGTCGTCTGCTGCAGATTTGCTATATCAGGGAAAGGGTTAAAGTTAAATCATTGGGGGCTGTTCACATGATCCAGGTGTTACTGGTTCTCTTGCTCCAACATTCCACTCAAAATTCTTCCCATGCAACTTATGCTACCTTTCCACATAGAATCTTAGCCCCTTGGTAGAAGCAATTGACGCTGCCCACAATGACTTATGGCAATTGTAGGTATTTAGAAAGATCGAGAAGCAATTCAAACTCAGGTCCCCTAGCTGAATCAATAGCAGTCATATATATAGTTATTGCCTGAGCTATGAGTGAATTAACCATTAAACTTTCCCACCTGCAGATGCATTTTGATGCATCTGCTCAAAATGCATCTGCAGCAGACGACTTTTGAAAACATGATGACAAAAAAATAAATTGCTCGAAACAAGCAATTTCTTGTTTTACCACAATGTTTTCAACTTTTTTCAGTAATTATACCTACAATTACAGAGATTTTCCATATTTGTGACATTTTTTAAGTCATCTGCTGTCGTTTTGTTGTATGTCGGAAAGGGTTAATGAAAAGAAATCATATTGTGTACATAATGTTCAATAATTATAGTTTGTTACAAGGGAAAATACACCCTTGTTCACAATCACATACATGTATGCATTCTGACGCCTCACAGTGCAGCTGGCAGACAACTTTTGAAAACATTATTGCAAACACAGATATTGCTCAATTTCTCTTAAGAATTAATAAATGTATTCAATACTATTCAATTATAATACTTTCTTTTAATTCTCTCCGACACTCAACAAATCTGCAGCAGAAAACATTTAGGAAAAACATGAAAAACCTCTATAAATGAAGATATAATTTACTAAAAAAGGTTGAAAACATGTGGCAAAAGGAGAAATTGCTCGTTTTGAGAAATTTTTCATTTTGTCAAAGAAAAATCAAAAGTCGTCTGCTGTAGATGCATTGCAAGCAATACGTCTACAGATGGAAAAGGGTTAAAGAGATATTTTATTTTTCGCTGTGATGCTTTCCAAAAAATGTCTCCTGCAGACTTTGTATGTGGGAAAGGGTTAAATGCCACATAATAGACATAATTGGCATATTGCAGACACAATAATCATGTTTGGTATTCAGTGTTTTTGTGAGAATCTTAACCCTTTCCCACATACAACAAATCTTCAGCAGACGACTTTGAAAACATGGTAACAAAAACCTGAAAAATCTCCGTAAAAGATAGCTTAATTTTTAAATAAAGTTGAAAACATTGTGGCCTAACCAAGAGCAATTTCATCTTTGGCCACAATGTTTTCAAAAGTCGTCTGCTGCTAATGCGTGAAAATGTTTCTGCAGGTGAGAAAGGGTTAAGCACTTTCTGCAAACTTTTCTTTACCATTATTTCTTTACCATTATATCCGTTTGCAATTCATTCGTAACTGACATAATTGCAAATAATGCTTTACCCTTTCCAGTTTCCACCTTACAATAAATCTGTCCTCTACTGTAGAGGCATATAAATGACTCACCCACAGTGGGAAACAGTTTATATGAATTGATTGGAAATTAATGAGACTTCAGCATTTAATCCTTTCCCATTTACAGATGCTTTGTGAAGCCTCTATAGCAGACGACTTTTGAAAACATTGTGCCAATAAGTGCTCATATCAAGCTGGATATTTTTTGGAGAAGATTTCTAAAGTTTTCAATATTATTATATATGTCATAATTAGGGTGGAACAGCATGACTGCTTCAATCCATATTTTTCGACTAAACAACATGGCTTTAAGGAATCTGATCACAATCGCACTACAGACAAAAGGGTGATCACAATAACTCACCTTGAGCACTTTGTGATGAGGTGAGCTCAAAACTCTCTTAAGGAAATTATAAAGGTATAAACAATAACTGAATTTGAATCGTCTTTAAATCATTGTGACAAAAGGAGTTGTTCATTCTGAACAATTTCTTGTCTATCCACAATGTTTCAAATGTCTTCAGATGCATATATATATATATATGCATCAAAATGTGTCTGCATGTGGGAAAGGGTAAAAGTTATGTATTGTAGATACAATGTATGATGAAAAGGTTTATTTGACATTGCCTGTATCCATAACATGAAAATATAAAGGTCAACACAATTATATAGGGTTTGGTATTTTGTGTTGTTTCAGCATTTACTATTTGGCAAACTTATTATTTTACTCAACATCAGTATATACTCTAACAGACATTATTACATATTATATATCCCATTCCAAAATACTGATGACATCAAAGCAAAACTATGGAAAATGTATATAATTGAGCATCTTCTCTGTTTGCCTCAATGTTTTCAAACAAAAGACTGCTGTAGCTGCTTCAAATTATGTCTGCATGCGTAAAATGGTTAGTTCTATATGTTGGGAAACAAACGAAATGCTGTGTTCTTTACTATATATGTTTGAAAAAGTTGTCTGATACAGGGTAATTAGACTATTTTGCTGTCATTTGCTGTAAAAACATCTGAGAAATATATTGTAACAGATCTGTATAGTATAATGATACATTTTGTTTTGTTGGGGTTTAACACTGTTTTCAACATTATTTCAGTTATATCATGGTGACAGTTCACTTATTCATGATCCCTGGATAAACAAACCAGTACTAGGCTAGGAAATGTGCCTAGCCCAAGGGCACTCCAACATGACCACAGGGCAGCGCCCGGTTCCACATCCCGACGCTAATCACAAGGACACAGCGGATTCCTAGTAATGATACATAAAAATTCTATTCGGTTATATTATCCCTTATTATAACACCTTATTTATGTACCAAGTCTGTGATGGGAAGACACAAAACCCACAGGCAGATCCTGAACCCTGTAAGGTAGATCACCAACAACACCAAAGTTTAACCCTTTCTCACATACAACACATCCGCAGCAGACAACTTTGAAAAAATATTTGCAAAAATCTTTATAAACAAGGGCACCGCAAAGCGGATGCATCCCCTCGGTATTCAATGTCCAATTTTGACCTTAACCTTTTACCTGTGACCTTGAAAATAAATAAGCTTCTAGACCTTGCCATATTATAACTTACTGTATACCAAGTTTGGTTAAGATCGGTCGAAGGATGTTTAATGTAGAGTGGTCGCAAGGTCGTTACGGACGGACGCACAGACAAACGAACGAACAAACAAACAAACAGACAGTCCCGTTACTATATCCCCATCGCAAACCGAGGGGATAATAATAGTATAATGATTGAATACAGTTGAAAACATTGTGGCAAACGTAGAAATTGCTCATTTTAATTTCTACTTTTGTCATGATGTTTTTAAGAGTTGTCTGCTGCAGATGCGTCAAAATGCGTCTTCAGATGGGAAAGGGTTAATTAAGTTTGATCACCAACAACACCAAAGTTAAAACACAAATTGTAAAATGCATCTTTTGTATGCAATTCTGATTAGCTTAATTACAAATACTTAATTATGTAGTGTAAGAATAAAATGAGATATGATTAATGAATAATGCTGCAAGTCTAGTAGTTTCATTCATCATCATATTTATTTACAGCATGCAAATCTGTTTTTGATCACCGGCATGCTTCTCTGCATTATAGTCTTGTTATTCATTAGCATGAGGCACTCCCTTTGATGATATATACACTTTTCAACATGAAAATGCATTTTAACATGAAAATGCATTTTAACACATCTGCGATAGCACTGTGGCCAAAAGAAACAAGATGGTCCTGGATCGCTCACCTGAATTACTGTACCAACAACATAAACTAGAATTGTTTTTGCAAAAAACAGATGTCTCCCCTCAAATATCTGTCAAAATCTCTCAAAACATTCCAACCTATAAATTTGGGACAGATATGGAGCGGACACGAAATAAAGCCTCAAACCTTTGACCTTCAAGCGTGACCTTGACATTGACCCTATATTGTCGAGACGCGGGTTCTGCACGTCGCCTTGATGAGGTAAACATGTGACCCAAGTTTCATGAAAATCCTTCAAGCCGTCTGGGAGATATGGAGCGGACACGAAATAAAGCCTCAAACCTTTGACATTCAAGCGTGACCTTGACCCTATATTGTCGAGACGCAGGTTCTGCACGTCGCCTTGATGAGGTGAACATGTGACCCAAGTTTCATGAAAATCCTTCAAGCCGTCTCGGAGATATGGAGCGGACACGAAATAAAGCCTCAAACCTTTGACCTTCAAGTGTGACCTTGACCTTGACCCTATATTGTCGAGACGCGGGTTCTGCACGTCGCCTTGATGAGGTGAACATGTGAGCCAAGTTTCATGAAAATCCTTCAAGCCATCTGGGAGATATGGAGCGGACACGAAATAAAGCCTCAAACCTTTGACCTTCAAGTGTGACCTTGACCCTATATTGTCGAGACGCGGGTTCTGCACGTCGCCTTGATGAGGTGAACATGTGACCCAAGTTTCATGAAAATCCTTCAAGCCGTCTGGGAGATATGGAGCGGACACGAAATAAAGCCTCAAACCTTTGACCTTCAAGCGTGACCTTGACCTTGACCCTATATTGTCGAGACGCGGGTTCTGCACGTCGCCTTGATGAGGTGAACATGTGAGCCAAGTTTCATGAAAATCCTTCAAGCCGTCTTGGAGATATGGAGCGGACACGATTTCGGACAGACAGACAGAAGGACAGACAGACAGACAGACAGACAGACGCCCAGGACAAAAACAATATATCTCCCCTGTATACAGGGGGAAGACATAATAAATCACAATAACTCATTTTGTGGTCAGATAAGCTAATAATAGTGTGTTAACAAGATTTTCCTTGGCAAAAGCACTAAAAAGTGCTGCAGATAGATGTGTCGAAATGTATGTGCATGTGAGAAGCATTGAACATTATACAACCTCGATCTGACTTCCGATCATTTCATGGATGAAATCAAACATACTTCATCACTCTAGGGTGTTTTACAAATTCTAAACATCCTCATTTGACTTGTTAACCCTATGTTGTGGGTACTCAAAAGAATCGTCTCATTGAGACGATTCTTTTATTGTGTTCACACATCATAGGGTTTGGTTGGATGATAATAGAGATATTGTGGGGAAAAGAGCTGTTACACGCCTCCTTATCTGGACCTCTGTTACTTACCATATTCCGCTGTAAGGAGCAGCTCGCAATCATCAGGTTTTGGAGACAATGCGTTACACTTGTACAGACCCCCCGTGTTATTCTCGTTTGACGTTGGAATGTCTAGGTTAGGTGCTCCGATGATTAAACTGAAAATATAAAAAGCAAAATATTAAATATAATTAATAACTGGCCGTTCCCAGTTACTACAAATTTGTAGCAGACAACTTCGAAATCATCTTGGCAAAAATGTGTGTATTCTCCATGAATTAAAGTTTTATTATAGATCGGAGTTGAAAATATTGTGGCAAAATGTGAAATGGCTAATTTAATGAGCAATTTCACATTTTTACATACAGGCGTCAGAAAGTGTCAGTATGTGGGAAATAATTAAGAGCCTTTTGCTAGTGTCAGCTGTGACAAAATCTGAGAGGAAGTACAATAATTACATCTGGAAAATGGAAGATTTAAATTCATTACAGGATTAAAAACATTGTGAGAAATGAAGCAATTTCTCCTTTTTTGTTAAATTTCGCAGAAGCAGAGGTTACACAAGTTGTCCGTTTCAGGTTAAAGGTTATAACCCTTTCCCACATACAACAAATCTGCAGCAGAACAACTATCAGAAAGCATCTTGGAAAATTGTGATTTTTTTTTTTTATAGGGGAATGGTTTATTATTGAATCAAGTTGAAAACAGTGTCCCAAAGGGAGGAATTACAAGTACTTGTTTTGAGCAATTTCTAATTTGTTTTCAGAATTCTTGTCAGAAAGCGTCCTCCGCGAATATCAGTTTTTATTGGTTATAACCAGCTTTAACACTCAGATTTCATTGGTTCGACCGAATCACGAACAACAAGAACAACAATCCGCTTGCATTAATTAATGAGACAAAATAATTCCAATGAGTGAAACACATTCTGACATATGATTGACCTCAATGTCAGTGTTGTTAGTTAATTTCAACATACACACGGCACTGCACATCCGTAGCTTATTAGTTTCCTATACACAAAGTATTATATTGATTCATTGAACATCTATTGAGACAATGACCGAAACTAATAAGCTACGGATGTGCAGTGCACGAGAGACATAACTCTAGCATGCTCTTGATTGTCTTTCATTTATTAGCATGATTCCAATATACATCGGTTATCTTTAGTGTTTTCTGAATTTTAATTAAGGGTCGCTGCTCAGTTTTATGTCAATATTTTGTCCTTCGTGATTTATTTTGTTTATAAATACAAGATAAGCGTCAAACTTTGATAATTGAGGTATTGGTTATTGGAAGGCAATCTGTGTTTTTTAAAAAATGCCATATATTTTCAACTTACATATGCCCCTATACCAACAGCGTTTTCAGCGCTTTGATTCTGTTAAAGCACAGCAACTTATTAAATCTCATCTTCGTGTGTAGCTTGAGCCATCAGTTATATACACCCAGTGCTTCAGTATTCACTTTTTTGCCCTAATGTTTTCATCTTTTACTTCTTTTTCCCATACAGAGGCTAGCCTAAGGCTCTATGATGACCTTGAAAACATAATGGCAAAAGGAGAAATTGTTCATTATTTTTGTCTTAATGTTTTCAAAGTCGTACATCTGCTTTGGGAAAGGGTTATCATTTTTCTCAATTCGGACAAGATGAAAAGTGATGCAAATGGGTGAAACAAACAAGGTGAGAATGTGTTTAGATCACTATATAACTGGTGCCCTGCCTCATAAACCCATCCAAGTGTTTCCTCAGTCACAAGCCCTGACAATCATGTCACCATACAGACAGGAAACCAGCAGCTGCCTATTGTCATGGAGACTTGATAAGGATTCTTGAAGATTCCAGAAAAAATTCTCTGAGATGAGATAACACATTTTCAGGGCAAGTACATCTCAGAGATAAAACATGTTTTCCCTTATGATGTAAATTGTAAAATAACTAGAAAGGATAAGTCCTCATGCATATAGCACATGCTTATATAATTTCAACATGCAGATGCATTTTTACACAGCAGACCATTCATGAAAACAGTGTGGAAAATGGAAAAATTTATTATATTGAGCATTATGTCTCCTTTTGGTGACTCTATTCAATGATACTTTCATTTCTATCTATAGATTTTCCAAATTATTGTAAAGATGTTTTCTAAGTTATCTGCTGCAGATAATGTCGTATATATGGGAAAGGGTTAAGAATGACAAAACCGTCTTGAATCCAGCACCTCCTCAGCTCAAAATGAAGTCATTTTAAAAGTGGACATTCAGCAAACAGACCAAATTATGGATCAATGTGATGTTGCTAATATAATTTTAACTGTTCATAGATTCAGAGAAATATTGTTGATACAACAAATTTGTTATTCAAGATACAAACATAAATGACATCATGGAACTGTAAACAATTCCCATAGGATATTAATCAAGATAAAAGAATATTCATATTTTGGCTGCTGTTTGTCTGGCTATATTCACAAATAAGATGAATTAAGAGAAAATAATCGGATAACAAAAAATCTAACATTTTTTTCTCAACATCATAAAAAGCCAATGAATTATTTTCATAGAAGATACAGACTTTCTTTTCAAGACTTCAATCCAAGAACTTACTTTAACTCCTACCAACACAATGCAGACAGACATGGTTTGACTTAATTATAATCCATCTGCAGCTGAGCTTTGTAAACCTAGTGCCAAAAGCAGAATTTTCACATTATGAGAATTTTGCCTTTTTCGACAATATTCAACACGTTGTCAAAATGCATCTGCAAGTTGGGAAGGGATACGAATATTATTAAAAGATTCTTATGTTCTTATTTAATATTAGATCAGACGTCCATGTATGCAGTCACATGTTCTGATGCCACTCCTGTATGTTATATTCCGAGGCCTTAGAAATGAGAAGTGATATCATATCATACATTGTGTAGATAGCTCTGTCAGAATGAATGAGAATCAGGAAACTTTTTTATGCCCGAGTAATTTCACAATCCCTTTTTATCTAGCTTTTTCCATCTCTAAGATTTTTGACAAACAACCTAGTAAAATATCAGTTAACCCTTTCCCTCATACGACAATTCTGCAGCAGACGACTTTAAACATATTTTGTCAAAAAATCAAAAATCTCTGTAATTAAATGGATAACCAGTTTGAGTATGACTTAAAGTTGAAAACATTGTGGCAAAAGGAGAAATTGCTCGCTAACTTCTTTCTTCTTTTTTCACAATGTTTTCAAAAAGCCGTCTGCTGCAGAGGCGTCAGAAAGCGTCTATATGAGGGAAAGGGTTAATTGGAGAAATATTTTGAGTGACATTAACCCTTTCCAATGTGTAGACGCATGTTGACATGTCTGCAGAAGACAATTTTAAATTGGAAACATTGTGGCTAAAGGAGAAATTGCTTATATTATGGTGAGTAATTTCTCGTTTTGCCAAATGTTTACAACTCTATTTGATTACAGATATTTCATTTTCATATCTTCAGTTGGCTGCTGCTAATTTGTTGTCTGTATGGCAAAGGGCTATTATAAATGTCTAGATATTTAACCCTTTCGGACGCCTCTGCAGCAGACGGCTTTTTGAAAACATAGTGACAAAAGAAGAAATTGCACAAAACATGCAATTTCTCCTTTTGCCACAATGTTTTCTACTTTTTGTCATAGGTTATCCATTCAATTATGGAGATTTTCTATGTTTTGACAAAATACGTTCAAAGTCGTCTGCTGCAGAATTGTCGTATGAGGGAAAGGGTTAAATCCCTCCTTTCCCTCAGAGATTTCCCAATTTCCCATTTCAAAAGAGTACAAGAGAAAGTTGATGCAAGGCATCAATGTCGCAGGAAAAGACTGCATTGATTTATTTATGTATTCTTGCCTTTCCTTAGTCTATTCAAACATTAGGAACGTTGAAATGAAAACATTTACTTATAAATTTTATATTCACCTATACATTAGGGTATCTATAAAAAATTAACGAAATGTGTACACATTTATCTTGGCTTAAATTTAATTTTGCTGTTGTTACTTATTTAAATAATAGTATTCATACATATAATTTCAATGTTTGTCAATCTTATTCGAATCACAAGGTAAATATCCTGGTATTGCTTTAAAGGGAGGTAATTTGAAGAAAACAAAAGTCTTCAAAAGGAGAAATATATCAGCATTACCGTCTACAGTTTAAATTGTTCTATTGTTTGTGGATTTAAAAATGTTCTTTTTTTCATATTTCTACATGTACAACGAAATATTGCGGCTTCTCTTTGACGCTTTGCGTCAAACATTCGTCTTGTACTTGTCTAAAATAAAATAATATCACTCGCTTTTTCATATCGAAATGCGCATGCGCGAAAATCGATGTTAAAGGTCACGAACCTACACAACAGAATAGGGTCTATATTTAGCTTAGAAACAGTTCCTACTTTAGATATTTATGGATTAACATTATTAAATGAATTCTACACAAATCAAGACATCTCTTTGAACATGAAAACAACATTTAGTAAGTTAAAATTGCTATTAAAAGGAGAATCCGAAATTGACCTCAATGATGACACATAAGAATCTGCATTAGGGGGTGTTGGTTCACGTCTTGAAGGGACCACTTTTGTCTTCGTAAATAAGACAAAAAACTTAAATGCGAGTGAAATAAAAAACACTGCAAACATTAAAAAATCGGAATATTTATTTCATTTTAGATGTGTCATTTATTAGTGTTCGTAAACAACCACAATTGTAATATGTTCAAATCATCTAGATTTGTTTCTTTCTAATAATAAGCCGCCCTCCCATGTGATTTCCGAAAAGCTATTAAAAATAGAAGTCGCGGGCTTCTGCCCGGCGACTAATAATATTGGCTGAATTAATCAGATACTGCCCATATTGATACATTTTATACCATCTCAATGAGGATAGCTACATTTGTATTTCCAAATATGATGACTCAGCTGTTTTATTGTATTAAAGCTGAAAATTATTATCATCCTGCTTTTTTATAGCAGATGTCTCAATACAATTTGTATACAAGTCTGTTTCAATTTGCTGCTCCACAACCCTTACTTACATAGGAACTATATTTGAAGCTTCTTGTATCTAAATGTATCTATTTAAGCAGACAAACTACTGCTGAACATGCTGAAAATGTTAATCTTGATCCTTGACTTAGGCAGAGTACAGCTTATTAACCCTTTCCCCCATACAACAAATCTGCAGCAGACGTCTTTGAAAGTATCTAGGTAAATACACAGAAAAACTCTATAAATGTAGACCTGTACAATTACTGACGAGAGTTGAAAACATTGTGGCAAAAGGAGAAATTGCTTATTTTGAGCAATTTCTTCTTTTGTCCAATTGTTTTCAAAAGTCATCTGCTGCAGAGGCATCAGAAAGCGTCTATATGTGGGAAAGGGTTAAGGGAACTATAATGTAGCAGTACAGCAGGATTCATGCAAGTTTTGCATGAATCCCACAAAATGTTTGTTACAGACATGGGCTTGTTATGACTGTAACATTTGTATTCAGCAATTTTTGTCCTGAATATGGAAAGAAAATGTAGACTTTCCCCCTAGACAGCAGACATGAGTAATTTCAAGCCTCTGAGTAAACCAGAGAATCAAAGCACCAAGAGTAACTACATGACAAGATAACCATGGTAGTTACAGCATAAACCATTCAGAAAATACTATGATTTATGATGGACTGGCAGTTTATTTGAACTTTTGGGTGGCCAATTGAACTGAGAAATGATAAAAGGATTGAGATCATAACAAGCTTTATTGAAAGGACTTTTTCATTTATTTGGATATTTTTAGTGTATGACCTAATTCCAATGATTAATATTAAATGTTCAGCTCTAAACAATAAGTAAGTTATGAATGTCCTAACTACACTACCTTATACCCTCGCTCTTGTTCACATATTAATATGTAACTGGGTGACTGACAAACCAATACTTGGCTTTAGAGCAATCTATTTATTATTCAAGTACTTTGCCATAATATACACGTACACAATTGACTGCTGACAATTTGAATGAAATCGGACAAAAACACTCCACATAAAAGGTCATCTTGATGTGACCATAATATTATACATTCTAATATTCAAGAATAGGTGTCTGTTTTTCTGTGCGATGCAATCACATGATACAATCAACACGTGTTACTATTCAATCGGAATACATGGATTGTCTATCCTGTTTATTTATATGGGTTATCTCCCCTGTTGATGTGATACCCAACCATTTTGTAGGAAATAATTTGATTGGCTGATATAAAGGTCAATCTGAGTTGACCTGTAATAGGCTGACATCAGCTATATAGATACAAGTATTTGCTACTGCAGCAAAGTTTAAGTCTGGTATTAATGTAATGAGATTGGACTGCTTGGGAAGATATTTGAACCTTTGATTATGCCTGGTGTGAAACTTATTTACAAACATTAAGCAACAAGAGATGTTTGTCAAACCCAACTTTTGAATGTGACATAAAGGGAGTAATTGCGCCATAATGATCAATTACTTATTTTGCCAGTGTTTCAAATTTCTTTGTTGTATTTGGTAAAAGGGTTTAATACCCTGCCAATTAATTAAGGCACTGGCAACACAAAAATCTTGCAAAGAATGATGAAATTATTTTCCTGATAAAGACAACTATAAGTCACGTTCACTCATAATCTTTGAACCTTTTCCCACAATTTTGCATTTTGACAACATGTATTAAGGCAAATAGAAATTGCTCAAAAGAAATGAATATAATGATAAGCGACCAAAAAGTGCAAAGTGGAACAAAGCTAATCAAGTTATAATCCAGTCCGAATGAATCTTCCTCACCAATCCATATCCTTGTCAACAATCTCAATAATTTATTTCCATTTATATCTGAATGGAGGATATAATCAACAGAACAAATTTACATTGCTCCATTTCTATGTTGACCACTTTATATAGTATTTTTATACAGACTTCCTATATCTGGAATCAAGTGGCTTTAAGGATGCTATAGGACAATAAATCCACATCAGATACATGATAAGATTTATTATGGTTACATCCTTGAACTAAATCCTTTCCCACATATACACACATTTTGACACATATGCAGCAGAAGACCTTTTCTAAAATTGTGACATAAGAAGCATTTTTCTCCTTTTGCGACAATGTTTTCAACTCTTTTCAAAAATTAAACTTTCCCTTATAGAGATTAACAATGATTTTGCATAGATCATGTTTACCAAGTCATCTGCTGCTTAATTGTTTTATGTGGGTTAAACACACAACACATGAGACATAATCAAGCAAACAACAGAATAAGAATTTGTTTTCGATGTCATCTACGCACTGCCTTTATTAGGCTTGAAATCTGGAGACCAGGATACGATTCACAGTCATGTCATACAAAAGACTTAAAATTTATTTAACAAGAGTGCGGTGGAGTCAACGCCAACACTCGTCTGCTTTTTCTTAGTCGAAAAAGGGGCATTATTGAATAATTATTTGACTTGGTATCTATAGACATGTGTATTGTTCCTAGGAACATGACTGTAGCAAGTTTTATTTGAAACTGTTGAATTGTTTTTGTATGAATTTCTAAGTAAAAAAATGTTCATAACTGAATAATTATTTAAGCCAGAGTTATTGGACTTGGTATAGGCATGCATATTATTTCTAGGAACATGTGTACCAAGTTTCAATTGAATTTTCATATTTAGCAATTTCACCTTTGGTCACAATAATGTTTTCAATTTACAGTATTCAATAATTTATCTTCCAATCATATCATAGAGAGTTTCCATGCTTTTGACTAAATGTTTGCAAAGTTGTCTGCTGCAGAATTTTGTATGTAAGAATTAGGGTTAAAAGACCAAAAAGTCATGAGTTTAATTTGTGCTTCACATCCTTTGTAGAACAGTAACAATTCATAAGTCACAAACAATTCATCGATTCTCTGTATCTGTGTTGATTGATAACACTGAACCGGAGAAAAAAAATCAAATCTCTGGCAGATAAATTGCCTCATGTACAAAGGCATAAAACTGTTGAGTTGCAGAAATATCAATCATATTTACAAAATACAATCTATTGAACCGCTTTTATTCACTTCGAGTTTTCTACTTGGGCAGATACCATTCTGGCTATTCAGAGCCAGTTCTATAAAAGGCACGCCAAATGAGTTTCCATGATTCTTTATTTATAACACTTTTCCTAAATACAACAAAAACGTTACGGATATACACTTTGAAAACATCAAGGCAAAACTATGTAAAATCTCTATAAAGATTTAAAGTACTGTATATCTATTGAGTCGAGCCCCGGTAGCTCAGTCGGTAACGACGCGGGCTGTCAATCCAGGGGTTGTGAGTTTGAATCCCGGCTCGGCCAACTTTCTTTCCGACGTTTGACAAAAGTCATTGCGACATGCGTCATTTGTCTTCCACCAATGGGCTAAGTCTATGTGGAAAAGCAGCCAGTTGCTTGGGAAGATTGTTGTGTGGAGTACTGGTGTGAGAAAACCAGGAAATGCATGAGTAGGTGAACTGGCCGCCGTGATATAACTGAGAAATTGTTAAAAACGGCGTTTAACCCCAATCATTCAATATCTATTGAATAAATTTGAAAATATTGAGACAAAAAAAGAAATTGCTCATCCTGACATGTATGACTCAATGTTTTTAAAAGCCGTCTGTTGTCAGTTGCATTAAAGTAACACCCTTTTCCCTAAAAATGCTTCATTCCCCTTAGCAATTAAGGCTATATAACATGAACTACCTTAGCCACTTGATTCTTAATTTTAAAAATATTATTCGGCAGAGCTCTTAGGTTAAGTTGAGTTTTGCATGTTCTTAAATCCTTATTTGACCCAATTATGACCCTATGTTGTGGGTATCAAAAGAATTGTCTCAGTGAGACGATTCGTTTGAGTACCCACAACATAGGTTTTGCTTTAATAATAAGAAAAAAATTGTGGGGAAAAGAGCTGAATGTTACCCATCCTTATCGCAGGATCCCTGATTCGGAGTTCAGTATAGTGTCAAGACTTTTTAATTTGAGCATAATTTTTGATTGAATGACACTGATAACTTTATGTTTAGCCTAAATTTCTCATTAAGAAACATGTATGCCATTAGTAAACCTGATGACAATATGTTCTGCAAATGTTTAAAACTGCTTATGAATTTCTGAAATTACTCAAAAGAGTATAAATTTAGAATCATATAAATATTTCAAAGGATTTCAGAAATATTTTTCCAACCCCTTACAGTTATACCAAAAAATAAAAGTTGCATGCTTTTATGATAATATCAATTGCATACTTCATGCATCCTGGATAATAGTACTAACTTGCCTGTCTGAATATCAGACATTAAACCTTTCCAGTAAACAAAGAATTTCACCTTTTGCCACAATATGTTTTCAAAAGTCGTCAGCTTCCTTATGAGCAATTTCTCCTTTTGCCACACTATTTCCAGCTTTATTCATTGATTAATTGTGCATTCATCAATAGGTTCTATATTTCTGCCTAGATGTATTGACATGCAAGGTAATTTGTTGCAGATATTTTGCATCTGGGAAAGGGTTGTGTTTTGCAAAGTTTACCTTGGATGATTACCAAACTAAAAACATTTTTTAATCTGGTCAAAACAATTATCCTAAGAAACATTGGTTTCAAAACAGTTCCGCTTTATAGGACATTAAACGAAGGTATAATTATTACTGAACAAAGGGGGGGAGAAAAATCAATCATATTTTGTTGCTGGGAGATCCCAGTTATTGCACAGCCAGATTGTAGACACAGATAAGGTTGGCAATATGATATTTACTGGGGGAAATAACCATACAAAATGGCACTTTTACATTTATAAATTGGTATTTTATGGTCTGCAGTCTTTGGGATATATTTACTTGGTTATTTCACAACAATTTAGAAGAAACTCTAAATACGTTCGACATGGCTCCCCTGAATTCACAACATTCACTGCATGTGGATATCATACGTAGAAGCATGTACATTGATAAACAAGAGGGCCAAGATGGCCCTAAATCGATCACCTAATTGATAGTAAATTAGTAGCAAATATTTAACTGCAAATATCTGGAAATTTTTATCAGGGAGTTCAAATGAAACTGAAAGGAGTGGACACTTCTCAAGAAACAGCTTATCAGTAAAGGCCATTTATATCTTGAAATCTAACAAGAACTTTAATAAGAATGGAATTATAAAGTTTTTGTCATTTTGCACCTTTCCTGATGCCGCCTTGCTGCCCTGTTTTTCAACGAAATCAATATGGCTTCAACAGTTTATTTAGAGGGTCACTTAAGAAACATTTCTACCAAATAATCTTGCAATCGCACAAGTAGATTATGTAGGAAAAGGATTTTAAAATTTGGGTATTTTTCTCACTTTCTGATGCCGCAGCAACCAAAGTTCTCAATGGAATTTAAATCTTTGAACAATTTTGAAAGAGGACCACCAAAGGAACATTCTTGTGATGTTTTGTGGAAATTGGTCTATTGGAATGGTAGGAGTTGGTTGTCATTTGTAGCTAAAAGTTCAATTTACCCTTTTTGTGATGACGCCTGGTTGATATAATTGTGTAACCAATCAAAACGGCTTAAACAAATTAAAAAGAGGATCATTACAGTAAGATTCGTATTATATTTTCTTAAAATCAGACAAACACTTTCATAAAAATGGAATTTTCAAATTTTGTCATTTTGCCCCTTTTCTGATGCCGCCTGACTGCCATGTTTTTCGACCAATCAGTATGGCTTGAACAATTTTTATAGAGGGTCACCCAAGGAACATTTCTACCAAATTATATTTGAATCTGACAGGCAGATTCGGAGGAGAAGATTTTTAAAGTTTGGACATTTTGTCCCCTTTCTGATGCCGCAGCAACCAAAGTTCTCATTGGAATTTTAATCTTTGAACAATTTTGAAAGAGGACCACCAAAGGAACATTCCTGTGATGTTTTGTGGTAATTGGTCAATTGGAATGGTAGGAGATGGTTGTCATTTGTAGCTAAAAGTTCAATTTACCCCTTTTGTGATGACGCCTGGTTGCTATGATTGTGTAACCAATCAAAACGGCTTAAACAAATTAAAAAGAGGATCATTACAGTAAGATTCATATTATATTTTCTTTAAATCAGACAAGCATTTGCATAAAAATGGAATTTTCAAATTTTGTCATTTTGCCCCTTTTTTGATGCCGCCTAACTGCCATGTTTTTCGACCAATCAGTATGGCTTGAACAATTTTTATAGAGGGTCACCCAATGAACATTTCTACCAAATTATATTTGAATCTGACAGGCAGATTCGGAGGAGAAGATTTTTAAAGTTTGGACCTTTTGCCCCCTTTCTGATGCCGCAGCAACCAAAGTTCTCAATGGAATTTAAATCTTTGAACAACTTTGAAAGAGGTCAACCAGAGGAACAGTCCTGTGATGTTTCACGGAAATTGTCCTTGGAGTTTGGGAGGAGATGATGTTTAAAGCTAAAAGTTAACGCCGGACGGACGACGGACAAAAAGTGATAGGAATAGCTCACCTGAGCCTTCGGCTCTGGTGATCTAAAAACATAACTACAATAAGTCACCTGGGAATTTGAAATCTGAATGCACAACTGTAGATCCCAAACCAAAACCGCATAATGGCTTAATTTAAAGATTTCGGCAAGTTCAAAGCAAGATTCATAACCGTCGCAATCTTAATAAGGAACGTGACTAACTTATTTAAGCATATGCAGTTAGATTGTGATTGGAACATTCGCAATATAACCTTTAAGCATGCACAAGCTTTGAACATATCTATTCAATTAAAATTGAATTGAATGTATATTGTTTTATGGCGCATCGACAGCTAAGGTCATTTAGCGCGCAATTAAATTTTAATTATTCATGATCCCTGGGTAAACAAACCAGTACTAGGCTAGAAATCTATTCAATTACATATTCCCTATAAATATAGGTATTCTATTTAAGTGTTAGATGAAAATATTGTACCAAAAGGAGAAATTTCTGGTTATGACCCTTTTCTCCATTTGCCACAATGTTTTCAAAAGTTGTCTGCTGCAGAGGCATCTGGAAGAGTCTACTTGTGGGAATTTAAATGGCTAACCCAATTTTATCCAGGAAAGGTAATAAAATACTGATTTGGATGAAGTGACACTTCCACATTATTTATTCTGAAATGCTAGCTAGGACCAATCTGGAATTGTACACCAGTAACAGCCTGACACAGTTGAGTAACAAATAAGGCTCACATTCATAGATTCACCCTATCATATATATAGAAATGTACATGATATATCGAGGGCGTGGTGTGAAACAGTTGTAACTTAAAACCTATTTTGAAAACCCTGGTTTAGGGGCAATTTCAACCCTTTTGTAAACAATGCAAATTTAGGTGCCATTGCTCAGAACGAGCAAATTGGCACCTAAATTTCCATTGTTTACCAAGAAAAATTATTTAACGCTTATAAAGACTTTATGGTGAGGTGATTAACCTTGGTAAAAAATTACCAATTTTAGTTACAACCATTTCACGCCAAGCCCTCGATATGTTATTTTAGGTATGTCCCTGATCCCTGGTAAATATAAAGGCTCAGTCAAACCCCTACAGTGATGTGTTAAAGCACCCGTATCATATTTCAATATCAATTTTATTAAGATATTCAAGTCATGGGGATTATCCATTCATAACCCTCCACACGTACCATACACCAGTTGGATATTTTTTACATTATAATTATAGAGTGGATTCTATAACTTATTTTCCTCAACACTTTCGTGATATTATACCTTTCCCCAAATTCAGACTTTAATATTAATTTACACATCTGCATCATAATGCTTTGAAAACATTGTTGCAAAAAATGAAATTGCTCACTTATTATTGTGCCACAATGTTTTCAACCCCTATATAATATATATTCACAAACTAAATTTCCATTAACCCTTTCCCATCTGCATACGCATTCTGACGCCTCAGAAGCAGCAGACGGCTTTTTGAAAACATAGTGACAAAAGAAGAAATTGCTCAAAACATGCAATTTCTCCTTTTTCCACAATGTTTTAAATTCCACTTTTAGTCATAGGTTCCCCTTTATCCTTTCAATTATAGAGATTTTCTATGTTTTGACAAAATACGTTATAAGTCGTCTGCTGCAGAATTGCCATATGAGGGAAAGGGTTAATGTAACATTTTCATTTCTCTATAAAAAATACTAGTCCAAAAGTCCTCATGTACAAGACTGTCACATCCGGTGAACAGTCCTACCCAGTGAATTACATTAACCCTTTCCCTCATACGACAATTCTGCAGCAGACGACTTTGAACGTATTCTGTCAAAAAATAGAATATCTCCATAATTGAATGGATAACCTATGACAAAAAGTGGAAAACATTGTGGCAAAAGGAGAAATTGCACGTTTTGTGAAAGCGTCTATTATGAGGGAAAGGGTTAAAAGGCCATTCATAGATTATACCACAGTTTCTTTGGTTTAATTCTGCTTTAGAGAAAACCCATGCCCTTTTCGAGTTTTTAACCCATTCCCATTTAAAGACGCTTTTTGACACATCAGCAGCAGATCATTTTTGAAAGCATTTTGACAAAATAAGTCTCCTTTCGCCACAACGGTTCCCACTTTTTTCAAAAACTGTTCTTTCATGTACTGAGATTTTTCATATCTTAGCCTACTAAATTCAAAGTTGTCTGCTGAAGATTTGTTGTATGTGGGGAATTAGGAGCATTCCAATCTGCATATTGATTCATCTGCATGAGCTGACATTTTTTCAACAGTTATAATAATTCAATAATTGAACGTCTTATACAGAATCTCTGTTTTTGCCCAGATGGTTTGCTTATTTAAAATGTGGTATATGGCAAAGGATTAAACAGCTGCTTCTTACTTTCTTAATTAGCACTTAACAAACAAGATTCAGTTCACTCATATCAACCTTGTAACGTGCAATTCAAAATTTAGCCAAGTTTCAGAAATAACAATTTTCGAAATAAACATACACAGACTTATTCACAAACATGAATAATGTCATACAGTGAATCAAATGAGTTAACCGAGCAACAGAGTAATGTGACGTTTATGTAACATCTGTTTCACATTTTACTGTTTTCACTTTTCATCCCAATTTTAAGTACGGTTTAACTGTTTTCCACATACAACAAAACTGCAGCAGACGACTTCGAATTCATATTGGCAAAACCAAGAAAAAATCTCCATAAATAATGGTTTTAAGTATTGAAATGAGTTGAAAACATAATGTGGCAAAAGGAGAAATTCCTTGTTTGGAGCAATTTCATCTTTTGTCAGTATATTTTCAAAAGTCGTCTGCTGCAGAGGCATCAAAAAGCGTCTGAATGTGGGAAAGGGTTAATATTCAATTGATACAAAGATGCAGGTAAATTAGAGGGTGTATTAATTATAAAACCTTGGAGAGTCTGGCACAATGACAATCAGATTAAACAAACCAGGAAACCTTAGAATACCTGTAACTTCTTAGATTGCATTGTTTATAAATAAGAGCCTAGCTGTTCCACAGTGAAAAGGTTGGCATTTGTGAATAGTGTAGGTTCAGATCAGCCTATGCACAGGTTTTATCTAAAAGATTTCACCACTTACAAGAAGCTTTGAAAAAGCTAATTGTACAATTAAAATTAATGCTTTGAGAAAAGTGTATCACTTGAGAATAATGTGCACAATTTCAGGCTTATCTCACAGGTTCTTCACGTATAAATAGCAAAATGCAAGATTGTGTTTTGCATGGACTGTTCAACTATCAGATTCTAAAAATATATTGTGAATTCTTTTCCTGACATACAATAGAGTTATTGTTTTAGGAATTCCAATTGAAGTAGTTATATATATAGTGATGAAAACAAGAATCAATGAATGCAATTAAAGGCCTTTGAAAACTGTCTTAAGCTTAAGGCAAAGGTACATATTATTGTGTATGGCATTTAATCTCTATAAATGCAAGTATATATATAATTATTGAATGATAGAATAACATTTGTGGCAAATTATTTTCAGTAAATAAGTTGGCTGCTGTAGATGTGTCAAAACATGTGTATATGTGGAAAAAAGTTAAAAAAAAATGTTGAAGTTAAAATAGCAGCAAATTGCCTCAAAAGGTTCAAAAATTGTTATTAAACACAATGCATTGTTTGTTTCAGGTCAAGGGCAGACAACTGATTGCAGCAAGCTAGAATAGATTAAATTATGTGCAAGTAGAATAGATGATCTGTGAACATTTCAATGTAGACATCTGCTGTAGATTCATTGTATGTAGGAAAATGTTAACTATAATTTTAGTCACTTTCAGAGATATTGCATTAAATGAAGAAAACAGTGATTGTTATTTAACTGTAATGAAGTCACTTATAACAGACAGATGGGGGACGATTGGGTGGAGGTAAAGCCAAGACGGTCGATCAATCCTTTCCCTGATTGTCAGACGACATACAACGCCTTTACAGCAGACGACTTTTGAAACACATAGTGGCAAAAGGAGAGATTTCTCATGAGCAATTTCTCCTTTTGTCACAATGTTTTCAACTCTATTCAATAATTATTTTTAGTTTGATAAGATTTTCCATAATTTTACCAAAATGTTTTCAAGGTCGTCGGCTGCAGATTTGCTGTAATGTAGGAAATGGTTACATAAACAGCTGTAATTGCAAAAACAGCTATCCAAGGAATGTGGCAGGAAATAGTGCATTCCCTGGAAATATACCAGTCTCTCTGACACACCCCGCCCCTGTTGTTTTTCCCTTTGAGCAAATGTCAGTATTACGTACATAAATGAGGGATCTCGAAGTCAGGACTGCATGCACTAAAAATGTCTTTCTAAATTCCATCTCAGTTTTGTGCAACCTTCGATAACTGTTTGCATAGCAAAAACTGAAACACTGCACTTGAAATTGTTAATGAAAGGGGAAATGAAGCTATATCTTTCGACTCTTTTTCAAAACTTATGCAATACAATGATACATACATGTATACGTCTATAGATATTACACATTTGGATAGCTGTTTTTGCAATTACAGCTGTTTATGTAACCATTTCCTCCATACAGCAAATCAGCAGTAGTTTTCAAATCAGATGACTCTCATCAAATCATATTAGGTTAACCCTTTCCCTCATATAGACGCTTTCTGACGCCTCTGCAGCAGACGGCTTTTTGTAACATAGTGACAAAAGAAGAAATTGCTCAAAACAAGCAATTTCTCCTTTTGCCACAATGTTTTTCCACTTTTTGTCATAGCGGTTATCCATTCAATTATAGAGATTATCTACTTTTTGACAAAATATGTTCAAAGTTGTCACAGCAACTGCAGAATTGTCATTAGAGGGAAAGGGTTAAATACCAAATGACTGCAGCTTGAGCCTTTCCCCACTTGCATACACATTCTGACATATCTGTAGCAGACGACCTTTGAAAACGTTGTGGCGAAAGGAGCAATTGGTCCTTTTGCCGCAACATTTTTTTAGCAAATCCTCCTTTTGCCACTATGTTTTCAACTCTACCCAATTGTGAAGAACATAGTTACATACTAAACTAATCATTTTAAGTGTTTGCCTAGAGTCTTGTTTGATGCAGACTTTTTGTAATTGTGGGACAGCCTCTGAAGTTATAATTGTTTTTCACTTTTTCTCTAATTAACCCTTTCCCACATACAACACATCTGCAGCAGACGACTTTGGAAACATGTGCACAAAAATATAGAAAATCCCTATAAATGAGGGTATTATTTACTGAAAAAAGTTGAAAACATTCTGGCAAAAGGAGAAATGGCTCATTTAGACAGGCATCAGAAAGCGTCTACATGTGGGAAAGGGTCAAATCATTTAGCAGGACATTAATATGACAATTAATTAATTTCACTAAAAAATCCTCTGTTGTATATATATCTGAACCATCATCATGATGTGTCAGATGACCACAAAAGAAAAGGACAGCTCATTCATATAAATTGGCATATAATAAATATATATACAAATAATTTGCAGAAGAATTAACCCTTTCCCTCACATAGACGCTTACTGACGCCTCTGCAGCAGATGGCTTTTTGAAAACATTGTGACAAAAGAAGAAATGGCTCAAAACAACCAATTTCTCCTTTTGCCACAATGTTTTCCACTTTTAGACATAGGTTAATAATATCCATTCAATTATAGAGATTTTCTATTTTTTGACAAAATATGTTTAAAGTCGTTAAACATTTCTGTGAGTTTTTAAGCAATTTCTCCTTTTGCCACTTTATGCTTTATAAAGTAGTCTGCTGCAGAAACATCACAATGTGCCTGAATGTGGGAAGGTCCCAGTGGGTAAGACTAACTGTGCTGTTATGAATATTACCAATATTTGTGCATGTTGACCTATATACCACTTTTTTTTTTTTACACAGACAATTGGGCCATTATTCTGTTTCATCTTCCTAATGTATATACCAGACAGAACATTGCTAAAATGCCAACATTATATGATAAAACAGCGTCAAACTCTCTGTGTAACATTTCTCTCCTATGATGGCATAATTTGTTCTGTCTCTGCCATAGAGTCTTCATTTAACCCTTTCCCTCATACGACAATTCCGCAGCAGACGACTTTGAAAGCATTTTGTCAAACATAGAAAATCTCCATAATTGAATGGATAACCTAGCTAGCTATGACAAAAAGTGGAAAACATTGTGGCAAAAGAAGAAATTGCACGTTTTGTGCAATTTCTTCTTTTGTCACTATGTTTTAAAAAAGCCGTCTGCTGCAGAGGTGCCAGAAAGCGTCTATATGAGGGAAAGGGTCAACAAATGTAGAAACTCATTAACCATGCAAGAGTCATGGAGTTTTATCTCTCACAGAGCTGCTCATAATAGTTGAAACAAACAATATCTTCAAGACAATTATTATATTTGAAGCTATAGAAAAACAATTACATTATTACATCCATTGATCACAAATTTCAATATTTTTCTATAATTTTAGCTTAGAACACACTAAGTTGATTTACCTCTTGTACCTGTCCAATCATTGTCTCCTAAGATTTCTATCCAGACTAAGCCATATATGTATTAATTAACCCTTTCCCACTTGTAGATAGATTTTGACGCATCTGCAGCAGACGACTTTTGAAAACATATAAATTGATAATGAGCAATTTCTCCATTTGCCACAATGTTTTCAACTTCATTTAATAATTATTATGTAACCTCCCTTTAAGAGATTTTCCTAATTGATATAGGCATGTTTTCAAAGTTGTCTGCTGCAAATTTGCTGTTAATGGGAAAGGGTTAATTATAAAACTTCATTTATTAAAGTACCATGCATCTTAGAAGTTGGGATTTTAGCATAAGATTTACCCTGCCCCAGATGCATTTGCATTTCGCAACATCTGCAAGACATTTTAATTACCTTTGAAGAAATTATGGAATAAGAGAAAATGCTCACAGTGAGCAAATTCTCCTTTTATCACATTTATGTTTTCAACTCTATCCATGATATAATTTCATGTTTCAAGCCTTTTCTGCTATAGGTCGGTTATATTTGAGAAAATGTTATTATTATAATTATGCATGTTATAATAATCTCTAAAGGGCCATCAAGTGTGTTCAGAAATTTCCGTGTTTTTTTTACAAAGGATATTATATTTTACATAATGTACATTAATACTCTGCTCAATATTAACCAAGGGAACAGTTTACCCTTTTCCACCTGCACACGCATTTTGACGCAAATTTAGCAGCAGACGACTTTTGAAAACATTGTGGCCAAAGGTAAAATTGCTCATGATGAGCAATTTCACCTTTGGCCACAATGTTTTCAATTTTATCTAACAATTAAGCTGTCTTTTATGGACATTTTTCAGTTGTTTTTCACAATGTTTTCAATGTCGTCTGCTGCAGATTTGTTGTATGTGGGAAAGGATTAATCAAGGGAATTGTTTAACCGTTTTACCCAATATGTATTTTTTTAGAATCCCCTGAAGCTGCTTTGAAAAAGACCGAGTTCTCCATCTTATTTTCAGCTCTATTCAATAATGATACTTTCATCTATATCTATAGTCTTTCCACGCCGTCCTCTGCTGGGAATAGTTAAAATATTCAATACAACTAGATATCAATGTGTATGTAACAAAATGAACGTTCCTGGACTTTTTCCAGTGAAAAATCCATGAGGATTCCCATAACATTGAATATGTTTGGGCTGCGTCAGATAAGATGATGTCCTGTTGCATCTTTCTGAGTCGTCTGCTTGGTTGTATGTGGGAAAAGGTTAAGGACTTGGTGGTACTTATAATACACTGATGGACATAAATTATGCTAGCCCCTGGAGTCTTCACTGTTCACATAATATGTGACACTATTATTCAACAAGACGCCTTAAAGCCTCATTCTCACTGTCATGGTTCTGGCCCGGTATCTTCCGGTGAAAAATAGCTGGTATACCAGTAGAGTTAGAGGCATTTTGCCGAAAAGTCAATTACTTCTCACAAATCCGTCCTTATACTCCTTGAGTGGCAATAGGTTGGAAGCTGTAAATTGTCCCCATTTGTTTCTGGATTACCCCGGTTTAGCATGGTTCAGTTTAGGGTATCATGCCAGCATCTTTCCCGGTCCATTCTGGTATATAACCTAGCCAGGTTGTGTCCCGGTATAGACAGGGTCATGCCCCAGTGGATCCCCACTGGCACCCCAGTGGCCCTATTGGTCTATTTTGCATGGAATCCTCCGACAATCCCCATATTACCAGTCTATCATGGTAGAGAGACCCTACCATACACAGGGGATTACAGGCATTATATAGTGCCAGACATGCACGGAGCATGCTGGTTCTGGATATTACTCACGGTTAGTATTAAACATTTAAAATTAAAAAACATCCGGGATGGTCTGCCGGAACAACAGGGTGCATTACAGATCATCCCAAACTTCAACTGTGAAGTAATCATTGTCTTCCCAGTTTGGCAAGGTTTCTCCGGAACCAACACCTGGGACGTACTGGGGCGCCTATCCATCCCAGAGATTGAGAATGGGCTTTAACAGGAATACAATATTATAGCCTGGCAAAATGGTTAGCAATGGTGATTTGGAACCAGGCGTTTAAGATCCATTCTCGACTACTGTGGTACATCATGGTGGAGTGCCCAAATGGACAAGGCACATTATTCCTAGCCTTATAAGCTTATAATGACTGTTTGTTTACAAAGGGGTCAGTCATATTAAAGACGATTCTGTGACTGTGATCACACTAACTGAAATGATGCATTGAAACTGGATAAAACCTAAATAAAACAAACAAACAAACAAAAGCCATCACGCTTTCCAAGCACATAAACAAAACCTGCAAAAAATTAATTTGAAAACATCTATGCAAAAATAAATATTATATGATTATTGAAAGTTGTCTCATTATGGGAATTAAATGTCTTCTTTATTCATAATATTTTGAAATTCCCATTAACTCTTAGCACGCTAGCGGCGGTTTTGTCAACCGTTGATAACATTTGCAAACAGTTTGGATCCAGATCAGTCCCCACAAAACGTGGGGACTGATCTGAGATCCAAACTGTTTGTCACTCCGATTCAATTTCAGTAAACATTCGAGGAAAATAAATATTTTTTTCAAAATTTTGCAGACGACAATATAGTAGAGGAAAATAATTTAGCATGCAAAGAGTTAAGACCCTAACAAGCTGACACAGCTATTTCCATTGTTGGTAGGGAGTATCAATTGTACAGTTACAATTACGGCCAGCCTCCATGTCTAATTTACACAACTATTCAATCAATCAAATATGGAGATCTCCCTCATGATTCTCAGTCTATATTTCATATAAATTTTGCCCTTTCCACCTATAGATGCATTTTGACGCGTGCAGCAGACGAACTTTGAAAACATCGTGACAAAAGAAGAAATTTCTCAAAACGAGCAATTTCTCCTTGTACCACTATGTTTTCAACTTAATTCAGTAATTATACCTACAATATTACAGAGATTTTCCATATTTTTGAGTAGACATTTTCAACGTCGTCTGCTTCAGATTTGCTGTAACTATGTGGGAAAGTGTTAAACTCTTTCCAACATGCAGACACAGTTTGATACAGATGCAGCAGCAATCAACTGGAATATATATATTTATTGAATTGTCGAGTTGAAGATATCAGATATTTGTGGCTCAAGGTGAAATTGTTCATAATATGAGCAATTTCTCTTCCACAATTGTTTCAAAAAAGGTATCTGTTGCTTCTCATGGAAATAAAATCAAGGAACTTTGGATCATGAGACCAACTCTGGGCCACTGTAAGTCTTTCACATAAACTTTTAAATAAAAGAGACCTCATTAACAAACCCTAAATGTGTCTTATTTTAATACCCAATGTGTAAAATACCCAAAGAAAAATACAAGCTTAAAGCAAGCTCATAACAAGTGCGTCACAAGCTTACGAAAGCGCACTACAATCTTATAAAGATTGCAGTTCTAGAATATTATGTGTGCTCATGAAATGCAGACTAGAAAATCAGTTATGTTCGCGACAAACTTGCAGTTTTGCAACAACAACAGGAAGTTATGAATTTTCAAATTTTCAAATTGGAGGCAAATTGGAGGCAATTAATGTTTTCAAAATACGCCACATATAGATGCTTTTGATAATAATATTCTATGCAGCAGACCGGACTTTTTAAAATATTATGACTATATTAAAGAGAGTTTGTTCATATTGAGCATTTTCTCCATTTGTCACAGTGTTTTCAACTCTACATATTCTAAAACTAAACTTTATCTTAAGATTGCTTTTGTTCCAATTGCCAGCTCGCACGCTGTTGCAACCTTGCAACCGGCCCAATCTTCCAATCAAGAATGCCATTATTTTAATTGCAACATTGGGCAATCTTAAAAACTGCAATCTAACTTCATGCTTAAATAAGTTAGTCACAAGCTTATTATGATTGCGCCGGTAATCTAGCTGCGACCTTGCCGGAATCTTAATTTATAATAACGAAGCTTGCAGTTTTGGCTTGGTTACAACTTACAACTTATAAGACAAGTTTGAATGCAGATTGATGCAGATTGATCAGCCTGGTAATGTTTCTGCCACAAGCCAGAACGAAATTTGATAGCCTGTCATTTTACATAAAATAAGTGTTAAATTTCATGACACCATATACTCCACTCCAGTGTCCCGGGCTCTGCAGGTGGTATTTATAGAATTTCATTCATGCTGTCATACAGATTTGTTTACTGCCAATGGCCCCTTCAAACACTTGCCCACATGCAGATGCTTTTTGACGCCTCTGCAGCATAGGACTTTTGAAAACATTGTGACTAGAATAGAATAGATACCACCATTACAGCCTAAATGAAAGTCCCGCAGAAATTAGCACTTACACAATATTTAGTGTTGTTACCAAAACCTCCATAAGATATTCAGCCAACCCTGATTTTAACAAATATTGTTTATAATATCTATAAATGAATGGACAACACAAATATTTTACAGAAGAACTTAACATTTTGAAACAAATGTCAAACATTTTGGGGAATGGAGTCTGAGAAGTTTCTCATGTAATTTTTAAATATTTAATGATGTTTGATGCAGATATATCACATGTGTGCATGGTCTGCCAAAATGTAAGAAAGGGAAAGTGTGACACACAGACGGACAGATAACTGACAAGTGTTCCCTTAAAAATGTGTCTGAGTGACCATGACCCTGCTCATGCAGGCATCACCAAAATGGGAGTCCTCACAAAATGGAGATAGTAACACATGAAGTTGAAGCCCATATATATATGACGTGGCCTGATTACTTGATTGGGTGTGTTTGTTCCGATAATAGCATGTGTTATCTAGCATCTAATTGTCCAGTAATTATAGTCCTGTCCAGTCTTTATCCTTTTTCCCACATTACACCAAATCTGCATTAGACAACATTGAAAACATCTAGGCAAAAAATAGGGAAAATCTCTAAAAATTAAGTAAAATTATTAAATAAAGATGAAAACATTGCGACTCAAAAGGAGATATTGCTCATCATAAGCAATTTCGTATTTTGCCACAATTAATGTTATCTAATGTGAAAAGACGGCTCCTGCAGATACCTGAGTCGGACAGGGTTATAAAATGTACAAATGTATCATCATGCATCAAAGGGTATTTCTCAGCTCTTTTCCTAAGTCACAACTTTTGACACCTCTGAAGCAGACCATATGAAAACAAACTGGAAAAAGGCAGGAATTTCTCAACACAAGCAAATTGAGACAATATTTTTAAAGCTGTATGCAATTTTGTTCCCTCCAGATGTTTTAAGAGCAGATTCCACTCTAGAAATATCATATTAGGTTGAAACAGTTCCATCCTAAGACTGAAGAGGTGGAAACTCACTTATATCAGCCACCACTTAACCCTTTCCCTCATATGACATTTCTGCAGCAGACAACATATTTTGTCAAGAAATAGAAAATCTCTTTAATTGCACGTTTTGTGCAATTTCTTCTTTTGTCACTATGAGTATGTTTTCAAAAAGCCGTCTGCTGCAGAGGCATCAGAAAGCGTCCATATGAGGGAAAGGGTTAAAATGCCAGTTGTCACAATAATAGCCTTCAAGCCATCATTTTCAGTAATTGTGAAAATTATATAAATGACTATAGGCAATGTAGTGTACAAGTAGATGCTGAGCTACATTGTAGTTGTTTTAACAAACATTCAAAACCTTAAAAAGAAACATGTAACAATAATTCTTTTCTCTGCTGTCAGATGTTGCTGATGTAGCAGTTTTAAATCAATTAATTGTACATGTAGGAAAAGAAAGAAATTTTGAGCAACATCACAAAATGGTCGACCCTGTAAGATAGGTACGTCTCGAGTCAATTACTTTCATTTGTCATATTTTCTAAAACTGTTTTCAAAAGTTGTCTGATGCAGATGTGTCAAAATCTTTGACTGCATGCAAGTTGGAAAGAGTTCTGCAGAAATAAGAGAAACTATTGAGCCCCGTTTTTGATGACCATCAATGTCCATACCCTACTGATATTCAGACAACAGGAAGGTCAAACGTTCACAGAATTGTTCTTAGTAAATCAATATTGACTGATGGTCATCATTAAAACCTTTCCCACTTAAAGCCACTTTTATGGAAGCTGGATTATATTCCAAGGCAGTAATGATTCAGTCAGATAATTGCACTAATGACTATTTACAGGCAGAGATAACATGTGAATCGACATTAACACTCTAGTATAAAATTAGAAAACTATTTGTTATTGACAAATTTTACCTATTAACACCACTCTATGATGTTGAATCCAAATTTTTAAATTGTTCAATAATGTTCAAAACATAATGCTATATATAATGCTTATTAAATCACAAGGTTCCTGGTTATTATTTTGTAATTGCACTAAGATTTGTTTTGGTGTCAGATCTTGATTAACCCTTTCCCTCATACAGACGCTTTCTGATGCCTATGAAGCAGACGACTTTTGAAAACATTGTGGCAAAAGAAGAAATTGCTCATGATGAGCAATTTCACCTTTTGCCATAATTTTTTTGACTTTTAGTCAATGGTTATCCATTTAATTATAGAGATCTTCTATTTTTTGACAAAATATGTTCAAAGTCGTCTGCTGCGGATTGGTTGTATGTGCATGGGTTAAATGATTTACAGCAATGTTTTACATGACTGTTGATAGAATTTAAATGTATGGTGTTTTATTGTGCATCAACAGCTATAGAATCCCTACTGCAGACACTATTTGACACATTTGCAGCGGAATTGACTTTTAGAGACATAAATATTATAGTAAAAGAAGTAATTTCAATTCAAAACTAGAGATTGCTTTTTTGAAAAAGCCCTGGTCTCCCCATTTGTGTGGTCGTAGGGGAGGAAAAGAAATGATGGACCATTTTTCAGCCCAATGTCACCGTGACCTGACCTTTGACCTAGTGACCTCAAAATCAATAGGTGTCATTTGCTGGTGATGACCAACCTGCACACCAGGTATGAAGTTCCTCGACATAAGCATTCTTTAGTTATTGAGCGGAAACCATTTTTCAGCTGAAGGTTATCATGACCTTGACCTTTGACCTAGTGACCTCAAAATCAATAGGGGTCATCTGCTTGTGGTGACCAACCTGCACACCAAGTATTAACTTCCGCGGCCAAAGCATTTTACAGTTATTGAGCAAAAACAGCTCATTGTCACTGTGACCTTTCAGCTCGAGGTCATTGTGACCTTGACTTTAGACAATCTGACTTCAAAATCAATAGGGGTCTTCTACTGGGCATGTCGAACCAGCATACTACGTATGGAGTTACTCGGCCCAAGCGTTCTTCAGTTATTGAGCGGAAACCATTTTTTACCTCACAAGGTCACCATGACCTTGACCTTTGACCTTCTGACATCAAAATCAATAGGAGTCAGCTACTGGTCATGACCAACCTGCATACCAAGTATGAAGTTCCTACGCCCAAGCATTCTACAGTTATTGAGCGGAAACAAGTGTGACGGACGGAACGGGCAAAAACAGTATGTCACCCCCATGTATGGGGGGAGACATAATGAGCAATATCTTTCTGTCCTTTAGCTGCAATATAAAAACAATCTAGATGATATTACTGCATGCAGACTTGTTATATACATGACTTTGTGGAAAAGTGCAACAGTTGAGTCCATTCACTTTCCCTTTATTATACATCTATAGAACTCTGTTCACAACACGTTCATATCTCAATTAAGTCTGCATAAATGATTTAATGAATGGCATTATGCTCTGTTGATGTGTCAATAACAGAGGAAAGAAACATTACCACTGTTAGTAGACCTCTCTGAGACTACAAAGTAGGACAATGTATCTCTTCTTGTCAATACAAATGAGCCGTTCCACAAGAAAACCAACATTATGGACTCTGCATAATGTATCGACCCAGATCAGCCTGCGCAGTTCACACAGGCTAATCTGGATCGACAAATTCTGTCTAAGGGGCATAGGGGTATAGAGAAATAATTTCTAAAACAGAAGAGTGTCTGTCCGGGTTAGCCTGCGCAGCATGCTTAAGATGATCGGGGTCCACAATGTTGGTTTTCTCGTGGAACGCCTCATTAATGATCTATCACCAGCCTGTAATTGAATTTACCCTTTCCCACATACAACAAATCTGCAACAGACAGCTTTGATGGAATCTAAGCTAAAAAACATTTAACAAATCTTTAAATGGAAGTATAATCACTCCTTTTGCAACAATATGTTTTAAAATCATGGTCAGACGCCACAGATGTAACAAAATGTGTCTGCAAGTGGGTAAGAGTTAATTTGTACAGAGATCCAGATGTAATAAAACTAATTAATTAAGAATAATGGAAGCTGACAGATAGAGATTCAGTGATTTTAACAGCTGTGTTATTGATCCTATGGGATATAGAGATATAAAATGTCATGATAAAATAAATTGGCCATACTCTACAACATACAGACCATGACATTGGAAAGTCTGTTAAAATTTGCTGAATAGGGAGTATTTGAAGAGACTTTCTTAATGAATATATATATATTGAACGACATAAAACTGTCTAATATAAATTTGGTTATAATTGGCCAAATCCACTGCTGAAATTATCAACAATCAATGGGCCATGCAGTCATTTACTCTGAATAAAACACAAACATTATATGCGATATTTATTAAATAACAGTCATAGTGAAATTATTTGTAGAAAGTTTCAATTCATTTGTTAAGAAAAGATTAAAGTATTGTCCCCTATACAGATCTATATTATCATTGATGCACATATATTATAGTTATTTAACCCTTTCCCTCATATAAACGCTTTCACGACTTTTTGAAAACATAGTGACAACTTTAAGAAGAAATTGCACAAAACGTGCAATTTCTCCTTTTGCCACAATGTTTTTCACTTTTTGTCATAGGATATCCATTCAATTATGGAGATTTTCAATGTTTTGACGAAATACGTTCAAAGTCGTCTGCTGCAGAGTTGTCATATGAGGGAAAGGGTTAAACAGAATTCTACTATTTTTAATTACATCATTTGCAAACAAGTTTGCAGCTTAATTTAAAGACTCTTGATGAGTTGATGTGTACGCCCCTGCGAAATGATCAATTACAGTTCATGAATTACTCATGAACAATTCATGAATGGTCCACATCTATAATTCATGAAAAATTCTTGAAATTCCTTGAAGTACAAATGAGAAATCCTTGATCAAATCTTAAAACAAAAGATGCATGCACATAAGTTGCATTCTTCAAATATGTTCCTTGTCAATTGTCTGTGATATATTCATGAATGATTCAAGAACAACAATATAATGGCCAGTTTTGAACCATTCATGAACTGTTCATGAATAATTTTCCCTATGTATTTCAATGTCTCATTTGTACTTCAATGACTGGAAGTGAACAGCTCATAAACACAAATTCTTAAAAAGTTCATGGACAAATAAAAGTATACTCATCAATTATTCATGAACATCCTTCAAGGCCTAAATGAGATATGGAGCAGAACGATTTCAGACGGACGGACAATCGGGGGGGAAGACATCATTAGTCAAGTAAAAATCACATCTATTCAGACAGTTTGTTACTTAAAACAGTTTGAATGTACACAGGTTCAACATATATTTTAACTGTACAAAGAACATGAAAAAAATTAGCCAAATAGCAAACTTCTGGTTCTAAAAATGTTCCAGAACAAATGTGATGTATAACAGTTCTAGTAAATTCTAGAAAAGTTCTAGTACAAATGTTCCAGAACTGTTCTTGAACCATTCAATGTACTACATGTATACACTAGGACACTTTCAGAATGATTCTACAATGGTAACCTGTACAAAAGTCTGAGTGGACTGGAACCAGATTCTGTACAGAAAGCCTGTGCAGATTCTGTACAGAAAATATTCTGGTTTATTGAAATATAGTCGAACCCGAATTCTATGAAAATATTTGTTAAATCAGGGTGAGTGTATTCATTACACTCACCCTGGTTAAATGAAGACAACCATGCTTCTTCCATATTTGGCAATGTGATACTTCAATAAATCAACAATATAAACATGTTGTTTACATGACATAGCACAATACAAATTGATAATTTAATAAACAATGTAACATTTAAGACATTTACCAAATGTGACCATCAAGTTGTTCATAAGAAATTGCAAAATCTTCTCTGTACCTTTGAACCACAACAAATTTGTCCCACCAAAAAATGTAAAAGGAAGTAGTAAACATTACTGAAGAGTTCCTGTGTTTTATGCAAGAGTTAACTCCCTTGGTATATTTCAAATTCAAGTCCAATTCCAGTGGTATTTTTGGCTATTCAACTGGTATTCCAGTAACAGAGGCTGAGAGCAGATACCAATGAAATTCCACTGTAATTGCATTGAGTTTTTCACTAGGTCAGGCCTTAACTTTTGAAAAGAAGATTTTAAAAGTTTTTACTATAATGCATTTATAAACACTTTTTGTGGCGATTGGTTTGACAATCGCCACAATGCTAACAGAAACAACAACAACGAAAAATATTTACATAGTCGGTTTTGAACAATCGGTTGATATTTTTTTTCCTTACTGCAAACTAATTTACTCACATCCGTTATAGTTCCATCATTGATGCAGAGACGTGATTAATAATAATTATGTCAGTGCTACTTTGGTACCGGATTGTTACTAATATTTGAGTTTTATCGAGACATTATCTACATAGAGTTAAAATGAAGTTTTTAAAGTAAAACATATTTTTATTAGAAAATACTTACCAGTCATTTATTACCTGATATATACATCTCCTAACCCTTAATTCATCCAGAAAAAGAACTCGCCTAGCGTATCCCTCACGCCTGTGTGATATACACGGTCACCGGTAAATACCGGCGCACGAGGTCAACGTGTCACTTTTAGTTTTCAAGTAAGTGTTGGTTGACGACGCGGGGTTGGGAGGCGGGAATATGAAATGACTGGTAAGTATTTTCTAATAAAAATATGTTTTACTTTAAAAACTTCATTTTTATGTCAAAAATACATTACCAGTCATTTATTACCTGATGACTTTTCAGCATCGGTCGGGAGGCATCTGCCAACACTTCTAGTCCTACAGGTAATGCAGCACATTGTAGTTATTTTTATTTAATTTATTTACTTAGTACTGAGACACAACAGCCTGTGAAAGTAGGAGAATGGATTGATAAATTTCAATCGTTAAGTACTTTATTGTTGTGTCTAATATGTAATTTAGCATATAACTCGCTGAGACGCCACCAGTGGCCCCAGAGAGTGAAGATTTTCAGTTTGCTTAGACATAGATCGCAGGTAGAAATTTGAAAAAGTCGATTGAGATTTCCATACCGCGGCACGAAGAATATCCTCTAAAGGCACATTGTTGGAAAAGGCCCAACTAGCGGAGAGTGCTCTAATTTCATGTGGACGAATCCGTAAAAACGAGAGATCGCGAACTGAAAGATTAGTGTAGGCTAATTTAATTGTACAGGATATCCAGCGGGAAATAGAAGCCGCTGATATATCCTTACATCCTATCAGAGGGAGAAACAACCTCTTCCTACGGCCCCTTGTCCCTTTAACTCTCTTAAGGTAAAGCTTAAGAGCTCTAACGGGACATAGAAGTCTGTCGGCATCCAACGGACCACAGCTCGCAGAAAGACTGGGAACCGTGATTGGTTTAGGAAGGACCGAAGGTAACTGGTTCTTGGCTAAAAAACCTGACTGACAAAGTAGAGTGAACGAGCCATCAGATTCATTGAATCTGATAAAGCCGGTTTCTACTGAAAGCGCATGCAACTCACTTCTACGACGCGCGGTCGCAAAGGCAAGAAGAAAGACAGTTTTGTAAGTTAAAAATTTTAACGAAGCAGAAGACAGAGGTTCGTACGGCGCCTTTGTAAGAGACCAAAGAACGCAAGATAAATCCCATTTTGGAGTTAAACTCCTACAAACGGGTTTATCTAGTTCGAATGATCGCATAAGTTCCGAGAGAAATGGATTAGCACCAATACTCTCTCCCCCTTTGAACTTAAGCGTATTCGAAAGCATTGAACGATAACCTTTTATTGTGCTAACAGCTAGATCTTTATCTTCAAAAAGAAAAAGAAAGAAATCGGCAATCCTAGCTACAGAGGGACACTCAGGATTGATCGACCTAGCATGACACCAATCTGAGAAGACTGTCCACTTGGAATCATAGACGATTCTAGTGGATCGTCTTCTGGATTGAGCGATGCGAGAGGCAACTTTTTGAGAAAAGTTTCTCTCTCGGATCGATCGCTTGATAATGTCCAAGCGTGAAGATGAAGCATTGCCGGGTTGGTATGAAGATGCCGCCCCGGTTGCTGAAACAGAAGGTCGTCTTGAAGAGGAAGACGTACTGGTTGTGCCGACAGGCAGGCCAGGAGGTCGTTGAACCAAGACCTCTGGGGCCAAAATGGCGCTATCAACAGGATTCTGCACTGTTGAGAACGAAGAACCTTTTGTAGTACGATCGGGACCAGAATGAACGGGGGAAACGCGTACCCGAATAGACGGTCCCAATCGAGGGTCAGTGCGTCCACTGCCCAGGCTGCAGGATCGTACATCGGTGACACATAAAGTGGCAGCCGATGGTTGACTCTGGTGGCGAAAAGATCCACCAGTGGTGTCCCGATCCGCATGAATACAGAGTTTACTACACTCTGATTCAGTGTCCATTCCGCCGGAAGAACTTTGTTTTGGCGGGATAGACTGTCCGCTAAGACATTCAAATGGCCGGGGACGTGTTTTACTAAGACTACTAACGACGTCGCCTGGCACCAAAGGAGTAACTTCCATGTCTCCAGAAAGAGTAGATGGGAGTGCGTTCCTCCTTGCCTGCGAATGTAGGACACAACAGTAGTATTGTCCGTCGACAATAAAACAGTTGTGTTCGCAACGGAGGCAGAGAACTGTTTGAGAGCTAGCAGGACTGCTCTCAATTCTAAGTTGTTTATGTGCAAACAACGTTCCTCCGCTGTCCACATGCCCTGGGCTGTTAGGCCCTGTGGCTCTAAATGAGCTCCCCAACCCACAGCACTGGCATCTGTAAAAAGGTACAGATCCGGAGGTGATGTGATCAAGGGCACCCCTTGTAGATAGATTAACGGATCCAGCCACCACCGAAGGTGTGACTTGAAGAAATCCGTCAGAGCTATCTCCTGTTCCAGTGAGTCCACAGACGGACGCCACCGGGACAGAAAAAGATACTGAAGGGGTCGCATGTGGAGCCTGCCTAGACTGACTAGGTCGGCTGCTGCACTCAGGGACCCCAGAAGTGACAGCATGGACCGGGCTGTTACCATAGCCTGGTCCAGAGTGAGTCTGATCTTCCGGAAAAGAGAATCGACTCTGTCCGAAGGGACCCGAATCACCGCTAGGTCGGTGAGAAAGGTCATCCCTACGAATGTAAACCTCTTTGACGGAACTAAGTCCGACTTCTGCGTATTGGGAATAAGGCCCAATCGCAGAATGGTCCGCCAGGCTAGAGACAGATCGTGAAGGAGAATTAAACGATCTGCTCTGTGGAGTAGCCAGTCGTCGAAGTATTGAAGAAGCTGGGGCCCGTTCATTCGTAGAAAGGCTCCCACAGCATTTATAATCTTCGTGAATACTCGAGGTGCGGACTTGAGGCCGAAGGGAAGTGCCCTGAATTGGTACACTTCTCCATTTACCACAAACCGAAGGTATTTCCTCGACGAGGAAGCGATCGGAATGTGGTAATAGGCGTCTGTGAGGTCTAACGAGACCGCCCAGTCGTCCTTCCGAATAGCCATTCTGATGGAGCGGGCCGACTCCATCTTGAATTTCTCGACCGGTATTAATAGATTCAGGGCTGACAAATCTATCACCGGTCTCCACCGACCGTCTTTTTTCGGAACGAGAAAAAGACGGCTGTAGAAACCCCGAGTATTGGGGTTGAGAACCCTCTCTATGGCTTTCTTTTTCAGAAGTGATGTAATCACTTCTGACATGGTCGGATGGCGTGACGACAGATCGATGGGCACGCTTGTCATGGGAGGGGGGGAAACGAAGGGAATTAGATACCCTTCTTGTATCACGGATAAAATCCAACGATCCTCCGTGATACTCCCCCATTCTTCCCTGAAAAATGACAGGCGGCCCCCTACTGCAATCTCCGGCCTCGGGATAGTCATAGAGAGGTGCGTACCCCTAGGGCTGCGGCCTAGGAGCCGTACCATACCTGGAAGTATGCTTCGGCTTAGCTCCCGTGAAACGGGGCTTCGGTTTAGCATAATTCCGGCCCGTGGAAGGAGGTTGTTTAGGCGGTACAGCCTTCACTTCCTGTTTCTGCTTTTTCGCCGGGGGCTTCCTAGTATTAGTCCATTTAGCCGCCGGTGCAGAGTATTTACGACTCTGTGACAAAGCATTTACTGCACTCGCCGAAAGGCGTCTGGATTGTTCTGACGAATCAGTAACAGTCACTGCAGCAACCCTTCCACCAAAGAGAAGATTGGAGGATAAGGGGGCGGCTCTTAAGCTGTCCTTGCTATTTTGTAGCAGAGAAGAGGATTTGACAAGTGTCGCATCTCTCCTCGCGGACAGCATTTCCGTGGCGTTCTGCAAATTCAGAGCCATCAGGTGCCGATTCCCCGTATCAAAAGCCTCCAGAATTCTGCTAGCCCCTCTGCTAGAGACATTCTCCTCTTTAAGTAGAAGTGCCAGAGCTATGGCGAAATGATCGTCATGTGAAGCCACCATGACTCCCAGACGCGCTCTGGCCTCCCATCTCTCAACCAGTTTAGCACTAACTGTGATTGAGGTGGGTGCAGTTAATCCCAAAGTGGACGCATCTCCGTCTAAGGCCGGCACTTTAACGGGAAAGAACTCCTTCGAAGCTACATAAGCCTTAGGAGACACCCATTCCTTAGAGATGGCCAGTGGGACCGACCAGGCTGACTCAACAGTGTCTAATGACCTGGTGGACTGCAGTTGGTCCAATAACCTTCCCAAGTTATTCGCCTGCGGAAGTAACTGTAATGGAGTTGTAGACCCTCCTATCTCCGCATTATGTTCTTCCAAACTTGAAAGGTTTTTACGACGTGGGGGAGCGTCGATCTTAGGGCAGAGCGTACTAGGCACTACCCTAAAAACTTCTTCAATAGCCTGCTGCAGGGACCAACGATCCGCAGCCGGCTCGTCTTCTATAGGTAATAGACTTTCCGTTTCTTCGTCAGACGAAGAAGTGGAGGATTGTCTAGGCCTACGACGAGAAGTATTGTGCTTAACCGGACTTCCCACCGGTTGACCCATTTCCGATCCAGAAATGGATTCATTCTCTGATAAATCCATAAGCTGGTGACGATCATGTGAACTCAACCTTCTATCCGCAGCAGAGAAAGGTTGCACAGAGTCAATCATCGGAGCCGAACTCACTGTATGTGATCTTTTCGACTTCCCCTTAACGGAACAAGCAATATTCCGATCGGGGGATTGCCTTTCAAAGGACTGCCTCTTGGAGAGGTGTCCTTCCGGGAGTCGTAAATTCCTATAATCAGGAATTTGACGATCACGGTAGGCATCACTAACCTGTCTGTCATAGAACCGATCACTCCTTCGTAACGAAGGATGGTAACGTGGAGGAGTAATATCTCTTGAATAATACACTGTTCCCCTAGGAGAACGGAATGATTTTCTCGATATGTACTCTCCGTAATCTATGTCAGCAGGTTGGTTATTAAAACCTGGTAAACCAGTGTTCTGAATATCCAAATAATCAGGCTGTGCTGCGAAAGAATGATAACGTGTATCTATCCGATCGAGACGCACTGATCCCGGTTGCCTGGTACCGGGTTGCCCGGTACCTGGTTGACCGGTGGCAGGTCGAGTCATGTATGAATGACTGCCTTGCTGATTCTCCCATTCATCTTGAAATGAATCACCCATGTCCTCATTCCCGGTGTATGGATTAGTCATGCTGAATTGACTGACAGAATGCCCGGTCGCTTCATGCAGCCCGGTGCCCGGTCTAGTCATTTCAGAATGACTGCCTGGTTGCCCGGTGACTGGTCGTATCATTCTAGAATGATTGCCCGGTTGCCCGGTGACCGGTCTCGTCATTTCAAAATGACTGCCTGGTTGCCCGGTGCCCGGTTGCCCGGTGCCCGATTTAACCAAGGTAATATGACTGTCCAGTTTCCCGGAACCCGGTTGCCCGGTACCCGGTCGCCCGGAGTCATAAGGGTTTTGCTCGGAAGCATCACCCTGTGGACCAATGATAGGCAATTGTAATGCTCCATCACCGGTCCCCAAATTCTGCCCGCCGACCGGGTAATTTGGAACTCTGCTGTAGGCTTCCGAAGAATGCCTATCAACTGAGTGTGGTGAAAGAGGGGGCCATTCTGTTAGGTTTCCCTGAGAATGCCCCATTGCCTCACCCGAAGGTTCAGCACTAACACCAGTCGTCCGTTTTTGACCAGACGATATCATACGTTCCTCCGAACTTCGAGACGGCCCCGTCGTGGCTGTTACAGAGGCGTATGTCTTGACTGAAGATTGAAAAGCTCTGTCCTTCCGTCTAATCAACCCAGTCGTGGAGTCTGTTGGGGAAAAACCCTCGAATTCCCCTTCGCTCGTAGAGCTAATACTTACCTTCTTCTTCAAAGGAACAGTTTTACTCTTACGGCTTTTGTGAGTCCTCCTCGATATGGCCTGTTTCCAAACGGAAGCCGACCATAACGAACAGAACTCACATGGTGAATCCTTTGTGCACTTAGTGCACGCAATGCAGGAAGAGTGCGTGTCCCACAAGGCCACTAAATGACCGCATGAGCCACGCCTCTGTTCACCATTATGTGACATAGTATAAATACAAAATCAAATTACGAAGTTCAAAAACAAAAAATAATATTTTCTATTCTTTTATTTCACTACTCGTTTTTACGGACGTAATTCAATGAAAAAATATTTTTTAAATATTCTCCAAATGTCTATGTAATTATACAAAACAACAACAAAGGCGATAAACAATATTATCGCTACCGGATCGGGAAATCTCACCGTTGAAAATTAATTGAAAAATTAATGCACGGTCATTCAAGACCCGACTCGTAACTGAAATAGTGGGTGGGGTAACCACCCGCGGCTCTCAGCTAGTTGTTACTACAAAAAAACACAACTTAAACACAAACAATAAATAAACAAAGTTCAAGTTCAAGAAGTAAATGTACAGTTTAACTGAATGAATTGACCCGTTAAAGCGAAAGCTTTAACTAGACAACGAAAATAAATTTAGAAAAATGAAAATAAATTCAAGCCTGTAGGTCGGTGTGTCCAGGAAACTAAAAGTGACACGTTGACCTCGTGCGCCGGTATTTACCGGTGACCGTGTATATCACACAGGCGTGAGGGATACGCTAGGCGAGTTCTTTTTCTGGATGAATTAAGGGTTAGGAGATGTATATATCAGGTAATAAATGACTGGTAATGTATTTTTGACATAAAAATATGTTAATATTATCTTCGTCGTGATTTGGCAGATAATAAATATCATTGCGTGTTCTGCCTTGCAAATAACGGCAACTCTGATGATACTCAAATCTGGAAATTCCAAAAGGTTCTATAAATAGCTCGCGAGACCAAAAACCAGAAGGGCTTGTAAATCTCAATATTATAAACGCTTTATTTTGTAGTCGTTTAAATATATGAAAGCGTCTAGATGATATGACTAGTTTACAAAGGTTTAAAGGACACACGATGTCAGTGTGTACACACGTTATGTATACAGGGTTTTTTTTAGGGCCTTTTTGGGGCCGATATTCGGCCCCATTCCCCTCACTGAAAAGTATATATTTTTCCCCTTTTTTGAAAAAAAAATCCCCTCCTAATTTTTTTTTTTTTTTTTTTTTTTTTTTTTTTTATAATGTAGACAGTGTTATTGATGTTTTCAGTCAAAAAGACAGATCAATTGACCTCTAATGTTTCTATCATATGTTTCTGTTGCTAGTTATGTAACAATACAGTTATGAAATCAAGAAATTTATTGTATTTTTTCCCCTATTTTAGACTTACAACGCTATTTTTCCCCTCTCAAAGGGCCCCGCCACCATTCCCCTAAAAGTGAAAAAAAACCCTGACACGTCTGCACGTTCTAGAGTCAATTAGCAATCAATGCTGACAGTGTAGCCTAATTTAGTTTGGAGATCGAGCATTATAATATATGCCTATATTTTTATAAATTGAACAGTTTGGCAAATAGTGAAATTGTGCTTTTGGAGCATGTTTTGTGTTTGTTTTTGCACTCACATTATTCGAAGCAGTTTAACAACCTCAGAGACATATAAATACACTGTGTTTCTGACAACCCTCAATCATGCAATGTGAAGGGACTAAATTGAACAGACCTGTTTAATATCGGACATCATTGAAACAAACACCAAACTAATGGATACTGTTTTCTCTCCTTTCTTGATAATTTAGTCATTTCTAAAGTGTAAAGTATATTTTATCTTAATATGGCCTAACGACCTGGTGATAAACATGTGATTGCCCGAACAATTTAGATTACAAATACCCATTCTAATGAGCTAAAATGGTAGTCTATCGAATACCAACTAGATTTTTCATAACTTTGGAATGGCCTAATTTTGAACACATCATGACCAATTTCAGGACGTAACTAAATAATCACCAAGACAACATTCTGGCAAACTAACATTATTCTACTGTCAAAAGATGCAGGGTTGATACATTCTCAAATATACCCGCACCAGAGTCATCGCAAGCCCTACACCGATATACTGCTTGTTACTTTGCAGGATTTTCCATACGATCGCCACTACAGTGCCATTGGCGCTTTGATTTGGTTGTAGAACTAGAAGTGATCTTTAATTTCCTTATTCAGAATCGAAATTTAATATATAAGTGTAATCAGGCCTCGTCAATTTTTTTTAGGGTCACTCGCCCTGCAGGGCGAGTGACCCTAAAAATGTACTCGCCCTGCACAAAAGTTACTAGCCCTGCACTTTTACGGGGGAAAAACTGCCACACAATATACACATGGGCTTGTTTTGCAGCCACTGACTCAAATTCACTGTAAAAGCAATGGTTTCAATCATTTATTGTTTCATAAGACCATAGGAAACTTCAGCCTTACCAAATACAAAATTGATCGTTTTATAGCCTTTTTCAGGCGCTGATGGTAGTTTTTTCTGATATTTTTTTTATTTCTTGCCATTTAGGTCAAATCGTTTTCATCGTATTAATAAATCATTTAGACGCTTTAGTTATAAATGCATGCGTCTTCAATAAGTAATTTTGTTCTCATTTATCCGCCGGCGCGGTTAACGTTATCAACATAGACAGCTATTGCAACGATAAAATAAATCATATTTAACATTAAATTGAGTCTAAAAAAAATGCAGCTTATCATTTAAATACATGAAAATCCAGTTCACATCAGCGAAAAATTTCGTCGGACGCCATAATTTTTTTTAAAAACACGTGGTTAATTCGACAAGACGAAATGGGTAAAAAATAATTAAACGAAATATCACCCAACTCCCAATACTTATTGTACAAATAAGAAATATAATTATTTCGTTAAATATTTGTTTCGGATAAATAATTGCAACACCTGAATGGATATACGGCACTGAGAAATGTTGCGATTTGTTTTAAAATGTAAACAACAGCGACAGGCCGAGAATGTTTTTGATTTTGTCAGAAAAGCAAGTTACAAAATTAAAATTAGGCTAGACGGCCAGAATTGTGAATGGGTCCGTAATTGAATCTGGAGAATCTTGGGCGAGCGTGATCAATTTGTTTCTCGCCCGACCTCAACATTCACTCGCAAATGCGAGCGGGCGAGTGGATTTATCGAGGCCTGGTAATCATTCACACAACAAACTCTTCAACTGTTCTTAAACCAGTATTGAATTCAAATTCATGCACCTTTTAAGAACTTGACAAATTCTTCAACTGTTCTTAAACCAGTATTGAAGTGAACTCATGAACATTTAACCCTTTCCCACATACAACCAATCTGCAGCAGACGACTTTGAACATACTTTGTCAAAAAATAGAAGATCTCTTTGCTTTGAGCAATTTCTTCTTTTGTCACTATGTTTTCAAAAAGCCGTCTTCTGCAGAGGCATTAGAAAGCGTCTATATGAGGGAAAGGGTTAAAGAACTTGAAATATTCTTCAACTGTTCTTGAACCATTCATGATGTCAGTTTATGAACATTTTAAGAACTTGGACATTGTCTTGAATCAACCGACTTGTTCTTCAACTATTTATGAACTGTTCAAGAAAAGATTTCAAGGACTGTTCATGTCCAGAAGTTCATGAACACAACTCAAAAACTGATAATGAGTGGTTCATGAAAAATGCTTAACCCATTACTTCACACAGACGAGATTTGACGCCTGCTGCTGCAGACGACTTTTGAAAACATTGCAATAAAAGATGAAATTGCTCAAAAAACGACCTTTTATTGCAATCTTTATCAGTATTATTCTTTCAGTTTTCTAGATTGGTGAAATTGTTCGTCTGATGATTGTAAAGCAGACGACCTATGAAAAGCCATGTGAAGTAATGGGTAAATTAAAAGGTATGAACATTCATGATTTCAAGAATTTCATGTCGCAGGGCTGAGTTCTAAAGATTCTATAACCAGTTCTCAGGTTTTTTTGTTTGTTTGGAGTTTAACGCCGCTTTCAACAGCTTTGGTCATATCACGGCGGTCAGTGCACCTACCCATGTTTTCCTGGCTTTCAGTACCAGTACTTACACAACATTCTTTCAAAGCCACTGACTACTCTCTCACATAGATCAGAGGTGAGAGGCAATGGAAAACATCGCCCGAAAGAATGTCGCCGCAACCGGGTATCGAACCCGTGACCTCCAGATCACGAGTCAGATGTATACGCTACCAATTGAGCTACCCGGCCGGGTCCCTTATATAGTATTAGAGGCCAACACTTAATACTTTATTAATACTTAATACACCAGTGTCTTCAACAATAATAATTATTCAATTGGCTCATGGAATGTGACAGGAACCTAATTCCTTAATCTTCCACGGCAGGTATATTATTTTGTTTCAATTATGTTTTACAATGCTTTCAACAGTATTTCAGTTATTATCAGGATTTCCTGGAAAGATAACCGACACTGGGGTACAATTTTGTTAAGGTGTGAAGCAGATATATTAAACCTTTCCCACATAAAGATGCATTCTGACACCGCTGCAGCAGAACAATTTGAAAACATTGCGGTAAAAAGGTGAAATTTGTAATAATGAGCAATTACTACATTTGCCATATTATTAGTGTTTTCAACTTTATCAAAGAATTGCCTTTGATAAAGATGAATTACTTAAGTCTTAATAAAGAGTTCAAATATCTTTGATTAAATGTTTTCAAAGCCATCTGTTGCAGACTTTTTGTACATTTATGGGAAAGGGTTTTAAATTCCAGAAAATACATTTATAACTTTCATCAATTATAATTTAACAAGTGGTTGATTATAAGTCATGGAATCCAACTTTGAGACTGTGAATTCATTGCTGTATAATTGATCCCCAGGGGGACAGAGATGTAAAGTGCCATGATAAATTAAATTGGCCATGGACAATAAAGTAACAGACCATGACATTGAAAATCTGTTAAACCTTCCCAAGGAGGACATTTTACAAATCAGTTTTAGAGTTGATCAGTAAGGAAAAACTAAATATTCCTTGATCTCCCTTCAACTGTAGAAATCCGCCATGGTCGAGGAGCTAAGGGCCGGGATTTGAAACTGGGCATCCAGGGTTCGATCCTCAGTCACTGCACGAAGGTCATGGTGTAGTGCCCTTGAGCAAGGCACATTTCCTAGCCTAGTACTGGTTTGTTTACCCAGGGATCATGAATAAGTGAACTGTTGCCGTGATTTAACTGAAATAATGTTGAAAATGGCAAAAAATAAAAATAAAATAAAGCGCCCCTTCAACTATAATGGTATTTTTGTGACTCACTGTATGAATCTAATATTACCTCTTATTAATTGTAAAAGTATCTTTATGTGACAAACTGTAATTTTTGTGACACATTGAATGATTTATTGTAACAGTATTCATGTGACAAACTGTAACTGTTACAGTATTTTTGTGAAACACTGAATGATTTATTGTAACAGTTACAATAATTTATGTAACAAACTGTAACTGTTACAGTATTTTTGTGACACATTATGAATTATTCAAATTTTAACATTTGTGTTTCCTGTCTGATTCACACTTTAAACTACATATTGTTAGCAACTCATTAATTATTGTAAACCATTTCCTGTCTGCCGGCACTTTTTGACGCATCTGCAGGAGACAACTTTTGAAAACATTGTGGCAAAAGGATATATTATGATGATAAAAACACTTTCATTTATAGTTTCCCTATTTATACTTATATAGTGTTCTCATAGTATGCAAGTGTTGGGATGTTTTCAAAGTTGTCTGCTGCAAGTTTGCTGTATTGTGGAAAGGGTTTAAACTTTAGGACTACCCTATTAATATACAAGAATTTGTCACAAACCAAAGTTCAACTATACATGGTTGTTTTTGTCACAAAAACATAAGTCTCCCTGGCATTGCAGTTTGTCAGTGCTGCGAGTTGAGGGAAAAAGGCTATTATTTAAGAGACAACCTTTTTATGGATCAAACAGGTTTATTAATAAACCATCAAACTCTGAGAGTAATTTGCTCCATTATTCATGTATTGATTCCAAATATCATGTTGCAAAATGGTCTGCTTAAGAGTTTATGGAAATCAATGGCATTATTTACTATATATATATAATGTACTATATATATTGTGGTAGCGATATAATAAGGGGAGGTGACCAATCTAGTCGCCATCTTTTTACCCATTACTTCACATGAATTTTCAAAGGTCGTCTGCTTAACAATCATCAAACAAACAATTTCAACAATCTAGAAAACTGAAAGATTTATATTGATAAAGAGCTGAAAATATTGCAATAAAAGGTGAAATTGCTCATTTTGAGCCAGTTCATCTTTTATTGCAATGTTTTCAAAAGTTGTCTGCAACAGCAGGCATCAAATGTCGTCTATGATTATGAAGTTATGGGTTAATATAATGAATTATTTATAAATTGTGACATGAATATATAATCAACCTTTTCCGCATTCTAACACATATATATAGAAGACGAAATTTGAAAACATAATGAGCAATTTTACCTTTTATCAAAAGGTTTTCAACTTTATTCAATGATAAAAGTTGCATTTATAGATAATTTCCTTTTTCTTCCTATATGTTTTCATAAATGGACTGCTGGAGCATTGCTGTATGTGTGAGGTTTAAAAATAATGATTTGTTTATGTTAAAAAGTTTGCAGTTAGTTTTAAACCAATCCATCAAATATTTATTTTAATAAAAGAAGTAGAAACATTGTGGATCTATGATTGAAACATTTTCTCCCTATAATCCAACAATGTTTTGAAAAAAAGCTTATTGTCTTAAAAATAATTTCTAAAAGCAAAAGGGTAATCTTAGACACTGATAAGTACAGAGTACATTTTAAGTTCAGTCTACATTTTAAAACATATATTATACCTTGCCAGATTTCTATTTTTATTATGAAAGCTTTGTTAGATTGTTTTGCTGTTTTTTCACGAAAATAATGGCTTGTCTGTTACACAGTCTACTGCTTCACAATAGTTACTTATACATCTCAAAACCGTATCTCTTTTCCCGATTTACAAAACTTTTGATACCTTCACAACAGAATGCATTGGAAAGCGTTGTGGATAAAGGTTTGTTTTGATTTATTGGGGTTTTACAGTGTTTTCAACAATATTTCAGTTATATCACTAAGCGACAGTTCACTTTTCCATGATCCCTGGGTAAACAAGCCAGTACTTAGGGCTAGGAAATGTGCCTTGTCTTTAGTGGCAGCCCTAATCATTTAACTCTTTCCCACTTGTAGACGCTTTTGAAAACAGCAGATGACTTTTGCAAACCATGTGGCAAAAGGAGAAATTGCTCATAATGAGCAATTTCTCCTTTTGCCACAATGTTTTCAACTATATTCTGTAATCATATATTCATTTAAAGAGACGATACAAAAAACTTACCATGAAAAATTCGTGCCCAGATGAGCTAAAAACCTGACTGTCAATAGTGACATAGAAAGTTGTTTGTATGAGGGGGAAAACAAAATCTACATAATAAGAGTTAATTGTCCTACCATTTACTTTCAGATAACAACTGCCAACTATGAAAGCAGGTCATCAAGAATCTGTACGCAATCTTCCTGGACTTGGTAAAAACAATGACCAGACTGTATATTATCCCTTTCCCACATACTTGTACAACAAATCTGAAGCAGACAACTTTGAAAACATTTGGCTAAAAATATGGAAAATTTCTTAAGATGAAAGTATATTATTATTGAAGATTTAAAAACAATGTCATTTGAGCAAACTCTTCTTTTGCTACAATATTTTCATCAATGATATGCTGCAGATGTATCTGAATGTGTCTGCAGATGGGAAAGGGCTATAAGTTAAAGGCACACTGGCTGATAACAGATTATCTCTGGGACCAAGTCATTCATACAGATTGTTTCCAATGTCTGTATTCCTTTGTTGTGGCCCGGATGATGCTACTTGTACTTAGTCACTTACAGGTATATCCCTCCCACATATAAACAATTTCTGTCACATCACATCTGTAGCAGGCGACTTTTGGAAAAATTGTGGGATGGAGGAATTACTCATGATGGGCTAATGTCCTTTTAACACAATGTTTTCATTTTCATTCAATAAAGGTACTTTCAATCATAAATGTTTTCCATATTTTTGCCCAGATGATTTAAAACAGGTCTGCTGTCGATTTGTTGTATGATCCCAAACCAAAATACTCCCTTGCAGCAAGCTGCGCAATATTTTAGCTTGCTGCAATCTTATTAAGCTTAATGCAGCCCTAGAATATTAAGCGGTTTGCAACGAAAATCTTATCGTAATCTTAATTAAGCTTGTGGTTTTAGTTTTCGATATCGCGAGGGAAAGGGATAGCATGATGCAGCTTCCTGTTTTAAGTGGGATGTTAAGATTTGTGTCATTCATGAGTCCTTATCATAATTTCTTAGTTCTTATAACCCGTCCCCCATGCTGACACTTCAGGCAAAGAAATCATGAAAATATCTTTTTATGAGCAATCACTTTTTGCAACAATGTTTTCAACTCTAATCAATAGACTTTATTAGTCATATACTTTTATCATAATGATCTAACATAATTTAGCCTAAAAACAGTCACTTACTGCAAATTTGTTGTATGTGGGTGGGCAAGGGTTAAATCTTGACAATACTACTTCTTGTCTTGACCCATATATATATAGAAGCAGATACCTCATACAACTTTTCTGATAGTTTTGCGGACGTCAAGGCATCAAAAACTGCCTCTGACCTGAGGATGGATATGGTCAGAGATTCCCTGTACGGGCCTGTAGTAATACAGACTCTGACACACTGATTATCACATAAATCATATTTGGGAGTGTCAAAATGCCATTACATAAATATCATTTGACATTGCACAAAAATCATATGACACTTCTAGTTTGGTTTCCAGTATTACGCTCCAGTCTTTGCAGAAACCAAACTATGAGATGACATCACATCAGCGGTTTGACGTCATGACGTTAGTCACTTTTGCGCCAAAACCGGCAAATTCCAGGTTGAAATATGGTAAACATTAAGTAAATCACTTCATGTGATAAAAAGAATATCTCATTCGTGTTTATTTATCATCACTTTTAACAAGAGCGCCAAATGTCACAAAATACGCCTGTCCTATTTTTTTTAGACCAATTAAGTATAGTGATAATTGGTTGTACATCAGGCAAATTTAGAGAGCAGACACTGTTAGTACAGTTTTGGCCATTTCGAGGGATATAAGTGTGTAGTGACTAAGATAACGTGGTAAGTTATCGAACTTGTCCAAGATATTATGCCAATACACATTCTGACCAAATTTGGTGATGATTGGACAAAGACTTCTAAAGTTATTGAGCTGACAACATACTGGACGCCTCCCGCCCCTACGCCGCAGGTAAAACTATAATACAATCCGTTTTTTCAAAACGGGCGTATAATAAACTAAGCTGGATATATCATCTTAATAAACTCGTTTAATAAAAGTGATAATAAATAAACGCTCATGAAATATCCTCTATTTATCTTATTAAGCCCTTTCCCATATACAACAAATCTGCAGCAGACGTCTTTGAAAGATCTAGGCAAAGACATGGCACCTCCCAATAAATGAAAGTTCAATAATTGAATAGAATTGAAAACATGGTAACACAAGACCTCGGGCTGAGGGTGTCTCGCCCTTCTAGGAAATTTTACCTTGTGACCTAGTGTTTGACCTACCCCATTACCCAGTTTTGAATTTGACCAAGATGTGATCTATTGATTGATTGGGGTTTAACGCCGTCTTTTAACAATTTCTCAGTTATATCACGGCGGCCAGTTCATCTACTCATGCATTTCCTGGTTTTCTCACACCAGTACTCCACACAACAATCTTCCCAAGCAACTGGCTGCTTTTCCACATAGACTTAGCCCATTGATGGAAGACGAATGACGCATGTCGCATTGACTTTTGTCAATCGTCGGAAAGAAAGTTGGCCGAGCCGGGATTCGTACTCACAACCCCTGGATTGACAGCCCGCATAGCTACCGACTGAGCTACCGGGGCTCGGCAAGATGTGATCTAATAACTTTTCATGAAGATTGAATAACAAATGTGATTTCTAGTGTGTTCACAAGGTTATTCTAACATTTGACCTAGTGACCTAGTTTTTTACCCTCATGACCTATTTTTGAACTTGACTTAGATATGATGATGAAAAATCTAGTGGTTAATCTTAGTGTTCAGAAGATTATTCCAACATTTGACCTAGTGACCTAGTGACCTAGTTCTCAAAACCCCATAACCTAGTATATAACTTGACCCAGATTTGATGGAGACAATTGTTGTGATTAAATTTCATGAAGATTGATAATCAAAAGTGAATTCTAGAGTGTTCACAAGGTTATTCTAACAATTGACCTTGTGACCTAGTTTTGAACTTGACCGAGATTTGATGAAGATAAATGTTCTGACAAGCTTTCATGAACAATGAATGGAAAATGCGGCTTCTATAGTCAAATGTAACCAAGGTTAAGTTTTGGCAAACTATGACCTTGACCTTGGTAATTTTGATGTTGAATGATGGAAACAAATGTTTCGATAAACTTTCATGATGATTAAATGGGCAATGTTAACCAAGGTCATATTTTGCCAAATTATGACCTTGACCTTGAACATTTTGACATTGAATGATGTCCCATGACCCAACAATACATCAGACAAAGTTTCAGAAAAATTCCAGGAGGGGCTGCTGAGATATAACCACGGTTAAGTTATTTAACCAAGGTCAAGTTCTGCCAAAATATGACCCTGACCTTGGATGATGTTCCTGGACAAATCAATACATCTGACAAAGTTTAAGAAAAGTTCCAGCAGGGGTTGCTGAGATATAACCAAAGTTAAGATTTGAGGTTAAGTTACCTAACCAAGGTCAAGTTCTGCCAAATTATGACCTTGACCTTAAAAGTTTTGATGTTGAATGATGTCCGATAACCAAACAATACATCTGACAAAGTTTCAGAAAAATTCAGGCAGGGTTTCTGAGATATAACCAAGGTTAAGTTTTAAAGTTAAGTTACTTAACCTAGGTCAAGTTCTGCCAAATTATGACCTTGACAATTTTGATGTTGAATGATGTCCCATGGCCGAACAATACATCTGACAAAGTTTCAGAAAGATTCCAGTAGGGGTTGCTGAGATATAACCAAGGTTAAGTTTTGAGCTTAAGTTACCTAACCAAGGTCAAATTATGACCTTGACCTTGACATTTTTGATGTTGAATGATGTCCCATGACCAAACAATACATCTGACAAAATTTCAGAAAAATTCCAGCAGGGGTTGCTGAGATATAGTTATTTGTAGAAGTTGCAGCCGGCGCCAGAAAATTGACTGCTATGTCTCACTCCACTATTGTGTGCGAGAAAAAAAGGAGAAATTGCTCGTTTTAAGCCATTTCTTCTTTTGATGTTTTCACAAATCTGTCTGCTGCAGAGGCATCAGAAAGCGTCTTTATGAGGAAAAGGGTTAACAAGTGAATTAAACTGATCCCAAACTACAAAATATTAAAAACTTTCCATGCTTAAATTTTAAAACGGACTTGTCAAGGTTTGCATTTCGAAAGACTCACTGCACTTAAGTGAATTCTAGGAATATATCAAGATAAAAGTGTTGAGTGGATTGATTGAGCCAATAGTATAGAGCTGGTCAGACAGCATGGATTCCTGGGCTGCTGAGCTGGCTTTTATACTGGAGACAAAGGTTTCATAAAATTGATATTAGATACAGAGGACTTAAACCCTTTCCCTCATTATAGGCTTTTTTCTGATGCCTCTGCAGCAGACAGCTTTTTGAAAACATTATAAGTGACAAAAGAAGAAATTGCTCGAAAACAAGCAATTTCTCCTTTTGCCATAATGTTTTCCACTTTTAGTCAAAGGTTATCCATTCAATTATAGAGATTTTCTAAATGTGTTCAAAGTCGTCTGCTGCAGAATTGTCGTATGAGGTAAAGGGTTAACCCTTTCACACTTGCAGATATATTTTGACAGTCATGATTATTATAGACTGTAGCAGACAACTTTTGAAAACATTGTGGCAAAAGGGGAAATTGGTTATTATCTCCTTTTGCCATAATGTTTTCAACCCCATCCAATTATTACAATTTCAATTTGAGAGATTTTCAATATTTTTGCCTAGACATTTTCAAATTCGTCTGTAGCAGATCTGTTTTTTGTAGGAAAGACAATTTAAAGCATCAAACCTTAACCGGACGACCACGCCGCCGCCGCCGCCGCCACCGACGACGATGCCAGGGTCATGACAATACTCTCGTTTTTTTCAAAAGTCGAGCTAAAAATCATCTGATTACCAGCACTATTTTGTGATGTTAAAATTTTGATGAAATTGCCAAGATGTTTTTTAATAAAGTACCGGTAACTGATTTCCAAAGATTTCAACATGACATACAAAGACATTTCATACACAATTAAAGAGCTTCATGCAATCATCGGCATGTTGTTTTAACATAATTCATTATAAATCATTGCAGACTGGTTACAGAGATAATTAACATTACACACTTTGGTAGTTTGAATGGTATTTTACGCTGCTTTCAACAATTCTTCAGTTATATTATGACCTTTGAGCTATGACATGATTTTCTCCTTTTGCCACAATGTTTTCAAAGTCCTCTGCTACATTTAATACAGGACTGCATATAAAAGCAGAGTTCAAAAACAGTATATAAGGTAAAATGTTATATCATTGTTGTTGTGTATTAACCCTTTCCCTCATAAGACAATTCTGCAGCAGACGACTTTGAACATATTTTGACAAATAATAGAAAATCTCTATAATTAAATGGATAACAAAAAGTGGAAAACATTGTGGCAAAAGGAGAAATTGCACGTTGTGTGCAATTTCTTCTTTTGTCACTTTGTTTTCAAAAAGCCGTCTGCTGCAGAGGCGGCAGAAAGCGTCTATATGAGGGAAAGGGTTAAACCTGTCACACATGGATAGACTCATTTTGATGCAATTCTTCAGCAGTGGACATTTGAAAGTATTAAGAATTGGTCGACCCTAAGGTTCAATCCCCAGTGGCGGCTCTCATGGTTAAGACTGCCCTTGTGCAAGGCACATTTCATTATTATAAGCCTGGGTACTGGTTTGTTTACACAGGGATCATGAAATTCATTGAATAAGTGAATTGTCGCCATAATATGAATGAAATAAAGTTGAAAATGGTGTAAAACTCCAATAAAAGATGTCTTTCAAAGTAAGTAGAAAAAGGGTTGAATACCAATTTGCCCAGTGACCTTACAATGACCAGATTGTGACAGTATGGGTAAATGACACTGAGGAGAAACTATGTTGATTTTACTTAATCCTGTCCAATATGTTCAGTATATTGTTACACTTTAGTGTCAGCATCCATTGAGCCTTTTAACCAAACAATTAGACTGACATTGAGAGTTTTTTAACCCTTTCCTACCTGTAGACGCATTTAGGCGCAATAGCAGCAACCTTAACTTTTGAAAACATTTTGGACAATGGAGAAATTGCTCATAAATGAGCAATTTCTACTTTGGCCATGCACATGTCGTTTTCAACTTTATAAAACAATTAAGCTATCTTTTATGGAGATTTTTCAAGTTTTTGTCACTACGTTTTCTAAGTCGTCTGCTGCAGATTCATTGTATGTGGAAAAGGGTTATATTCATAGCAAATTGCAATCAAATTGAATCATTATATGGTCATTATGTTTTTACATTATATTTTACTCATGTTCCATCCTCTTCAAGTCCGAGACAGATTTCAAGGATGCTGATAGGAATGTTGGGTTTTTCAAGTGAAGAGGCCCAATTGACAGAGAATAGTTTATCTATTAACCCTTTCCCTCATACGACAATTCTGCAGCAGACGACTTTGAACATATTTTGTCAAAAAATGGAAAATTTTGATAATTGAATGGATAACCTATTACTAAAAGTGGAAAACATTGTGGCAAAAGGAGAAATTGCTCATTCTAAGCAATTTCTTCTTTTGTCACTATGTTTTCAAAACGCTGTCAGCTGCAGAGGCGTCAGCAAGCGTCTACATGAGGGAAAGGGTTAAGAACCCACAACATAGGGTTTGAGTTTCAAATAAGGATTTTGGAATGTGAAATACGCCAATTATCTAGAGGTCTGCCTAACATAATAGAACATAAACAAAGATTCCTCTATAATTAACCCTTTCCCACATATCTGTATTATTTGCAGCAGAAGAATATGACTACATTCTATAGTAAAATATGGAAATATGGAAATGACAATTGAATTACAATCAAACTTGTCTTAGGCAGCCACCATTATGAGGGAGAGTCAACATGTGGCTGCTGAACACAGGTGGCTGTTTTAAATACAATATATATACAATTAGTCAAATCAAGAAGAAAATGTTGCTTTGGTTAATCTTCAAGTGGCTGCTTAATACAAGTTGGCTGCATAACAGAGGTGACCCCTAACACAAGTCTGACTGTATTCTTATTATTTTTAATAAGCTGATGCAGATAGGGTCTGCATGGGGGAAAAGGGTTAAGGAATTTTTGGTGCTTTACGCCGCTTTCAAAAACAAATCCAGTTATTGTTCACAGTGTTTCCTTGGTTCCCAAACCAAAATACTAGCTTGCAGCAAGCTCGTGACAAGTGCGCCATAAGCTTGCGCAAGCTCACTGTAATCTTATTAAGCTTGCAGCCCTAGAAATTTAAGTTTGCTGGCGCGCGCAAGGACATTAAGCTTGCGGATAGTTCTTGTTTCGCAAACTTCGTGTAAGCTTGCCGCAAACTTAGAATAAGTTATGTTTGGGACAAGCTTGCAAGTTTGCAACAACAACAACAGGAAGTTGATTTTCTAATTTTCAAAATGGAGTTCTACCATGTGGCAGTTAAAATTTAGGCAATGTTTTTCACAATATGCTAGTTTATCATCAAATATAATTTTCAAAGGGACTTGTCAGTAACACTTCTTTACATGATCATGAAAATGCAGATAAAATAAACTTTAAATGAAGATTTAAAAGTACAGAATTTACTCAGAAATGGCAATGTCTGCAACTGGTAAAATGGAAACTCTTGACAGGTAAACTTGACTTTAGTTAATGACTGTTTATTCAGTGATTTATAGTGAACATTTATTATGTTGGAAAGTGTTAAGACAGAAAATTTCAGTAATTAGTATAATATATTTTCAATTTATGCATAAAATAATTAAAATTTCAATATGATTTTGGATGTTATTTGAAATCTTTGGTTAAGAAGAATTTGTTTATATTGAGCAATTTCTCCATTCGTCACAATGTTTTCAAAAACATTACTTTTGTTTAAATATATTTTCAATATTTTTCTCCTGATTATTTCAATTGCCTACTGCAGATTTGTTGTGTATGAGAATGGGTGAAAGGTCTTATACGACCAGAACAGTTAAATGAAGCTCAAACGTATCTTAAGATTGCTATTGTTTTGGTTTGGGTATAAGTATATATAATTCTATTTTACATAGAAGCTTTCTATTTGACATATATATAAGTTTTCTATTTCATATATCATTGTAGGAAAGTATCAGATATGATTCTAAAGACATTACTAACCCTTTCTCTCATATAGATGCATCTTGATACACATGCAGCAAGCAGATAACTATTGTAAACAATGTGACAAAAGGTGAAATCTCTCATAACAAGCAATATTCCTTTTGCAAAAATGTTTTCAACTCTATTCTTTAATTATTGTTTTTTTACAATTGTGGATGTATGTTTTCAAAAATTTAAGCGAGCAACCCTGCAACCTTGGTATGATTGCGCAGGCTTGCAAGCGCGCAATTAAGATTGTAAAGGTTCCTATTGCAAGCATGCGCAACCTTGCAAGCGTGCGATTAAGCCTGCAACCCCGCAAGCTCCGTATGATCGCGCAAGCTTGCAAGCGCACAATTAAGCGTGCAACCCTGCAACCTACGTAGTATGATTGCGCAAGCTTGCAAGCGCACAATTAAGATTGTAAAGGTTCCTATCGCAAGCATGCGCAACCTTGCAAGTTTGCGCAACCTTAATAAGGTTGCAGGAAGTACGCAAAAAACTACCATTCTGCAAGCTTAATTAAATAATAAGCTTGCGCATGCTTACTATTAAGATCGCGAATGTTCCTATCGCAATCTAACTGCATGCTTAAATAAGATTACGGCACGCTTAGTTGCAATCTTGCCACAACCCAGACTGAGTACCCTGAGCGCCAAAGAGGGCAGCAATAACTACTGTTCTTAAAGTCTTTGGTTTGACCCAGCCGGGGATCGCATCCACTACCTGCCTAATCCGAGGTGGACGCTCTACCACTTCATCACTGAAGCTGTGGGAATTAAAGGGTTAAAAAACTCTTCCAATTTTGGTAGCTTCAGAACTTATAATGAGTGTAGTTTGACGTTGAGACAGCGATACATATATACATGTATATGTAAGTCATATATCACTGTATCATAAACCATGAAGTGAATATAATTTGAGGTAAATTTGCATACGTCATCCCTTTACCACCTGCAGACACATTTGAGGAATTTTGATAAAAATTGATCGTAGTGCACAAGTTCTCAATTTGACTTACAAGTAAATTGTTTTCAAATATATTCATTATTCATACTTTAATTTAATCGAGATTTGCTATATTTTGACTAAGATGTTTCAAAGTCACCTGCTGCAGATTTTATATATTAGTGGGAATGGGTTAATATCATTGGGATGAGCCACAGTAGTCGACTGTTTGAGTAAAGCTACCCTATCTGTCATTCTTTACTTATATAGAGATAATGTACTATTGAAGCGAACCACTCAGACAGCCGACTACTTCGGGTAACCACAACTTCATAACATTTCCCTCTCCCTTTATTGTGTTAATATATATACTGTAAACAACCAGCAGTCGATGACGTGGGAAAACCAGCCTTCAGGAATATAGAAGCCAGCTGGAAACCGGCTAAAAATAAAAGCAAGCGTTACAGTACAGCCTAAATTTTTTATTGAAATTGACGTCATTTTCTCAAACTCCATAGGCTGATTTTCATGTGTCATTGCTCAAACTTAGCCTTGATTTTTAAGTGTTATTAAGATTAATTATAAATTGCATTATTTCTAAAAAACTAACCACATTGTTTTCAAACAATGTGCATACATGTATATATATCAGCTATAGGTGATATAATGAATCATGACGTACAATTTAAACAATCCCTCGATCATGTTTTCCCCCATATTGTAAATACCGTAATAGTATAATAATAGCCATAAAGGTGACATTTATTGTCATAATCATTACATATATTTCAACTCTAACACAGACAAATTTATCACTTTTAAATTTAAATCCTCTTTCTATGGAGTTTTTCAAACTTTTGCCTGAGCAAATAAAATGAAAACAACCTAATATATCTAGATTAATATTTAACAGAACAATGTATAATTCTCTGAGCCTAAAGATGTTCTGTACTATTACTATTTTTCGTTGGGATTGCTGTACTGTTGAAAGGGTGATCTTGTGGTTTCAGAAAGCTCCAGGCGTTAAACCACTTTAAACCCTATCCCACATATATACACTTTCTGACGCAGACAACTTTTGAAAACATTTTGGCAAACGGAGAAATTGCTCCTAATGAGCAATTTCCCCATTTGCCACAATGTTTTCAACTTAATTCAAAAATTATTCTTTCATTTATGGAGAGTTTCCATAGTTTTGACTGAATATCTCCAAAGTCGTCTGCTGCAGATTTGTTGTATGTGGGAATGGGTTAACCAGACAACAATCCTACATGGGCCTTAATAGGACATTCATGGGTGACTTTAACCCAATCCCACATACAACAAATCTGCAGCAGACAACTTCGAAAGCGGGGTGACAAAAACCTGAAAAATCTCCATAAAAGGTAGCTTAAATTGTTAAATAAAGTTGAAAACATAATGTGGCGAAAGGTGAAATTGCTCATTCCAAAAGTCGTCTGGTGCTATTGCATCATAATGCGTCTGCAGGTGGGAAAGGGTTAAAATGGAATGAATGTTAACCCTTTCCAACATACACCAAATCTACAGCAGACAACTTTGAAAAACAACATTTTAGCAAAATCTTTTTGAAAATCTGTATAAATGACATCATATTTATTGTATACAGTTGAAAATATCATGATTTATTTCTGTTTAAAGGGTTTAACCCTTTCTCACAAACAGACGCTTTCTGATGCCTCTGCAGCATATGACTTTTGAAAACATTGTGGCAAAAGGAGAAATTGCTCAAAACAAGCAAATTATATTTCTACTTTTGCCACATTATGTTTTCAACTTAATTCAATAAATATAATTTCAAAAATATATATCTTTCACATTTTTAAGAAGATGTTTTCAAAGTCATCTGCTGCAGATTTGTCATATATGGGAAAGGGTTAATTATTTTGTGAGGTCAGACAGACACAGGATTCCAAAGTCATATTTAGTACAGGTTTATTTATGCCACCTTCCTTTTATTTGTTCCTAAAAAGATTATTTTGTCTTCTCTTCCTAATATTCTTAAAAGACATTTACTTATTAACCCTTTCCCCCATAACACAAATATGCAGCAGACAATTTAGTAGACATCAAAGCAAAAATAAAGAAATTCGGATGAAAGTGTAATTATTTAACCCTTTTGCACATACATCAAATCGGTAACAGACGACTTTGAAAACATTGAAGGCAAAAACACAGAAAATATCTATAATTGAAGGTATAATTGCCTAAAAAGTTGAAAACATTGTGGCAAATGATGAAACAAATTGCTCATCATGAGTCTGCTGCAGAGACGTCTGAAAGCGTCTATATGTGGGAAAGGGTTAAAATACAGATCATATAATAGACATAATGCTTCAAATAGGAAATTGCTCATTTTTGTCTCAATTATGTTTTTATAGTCACCTGCTGTATTATGGGTATCAGAATATATCTGTATGTGGGAAAGGGTTCAGTGAATATTTTTTTCTTCAATTTCAATTTTTTCCCAAAAATTATGTTACTCCCGTCTCTTAAATACCCAAAGCAATGGTTGAGAAAGTTTGAAACTATATTCATATTTCTAGTTTTCCTCTTTTCCACTTATTTTCTGACCACAGACTCAGATAACTTGTTAAAACTGTCAAACAGGGGTCCTTAGATGGCCATTTGATGGGTCATTAACTACAGATGGGTTTTCAAACCCTTCATGAGTTTTTATACTTTATAATATATATATAGGTGCTACCTATTTACGAAAAAAAACGCAAGATAAATATAAACAAAAATTAAAGAGCATACTTTGGCCATAAAAAAGGATTTATAAGTAATTGACTAGACAATAATAATGTTAATGTCATGTTTCTTGCATTATTAAAACATATTTGGAATTCGTATTGCTGTTGTCTATTATTTAAACAGAAAATAATAAAGTAAAGACTTTCAGAAAATCAAGGAATACATTTATAATGAACGAGGTTAAAACATGACGGCCAAGATGATCCTTAATCGATCACCTGCATTATGGCAAAGAAGCAAATAGATCAGCCCTTTTCTGATGCCACCTGGCGACTGCCTTTTTCAACCAGTTTTTGACCGGAACAAATAATGTAAGGGGTCACATTTCTGCTTAACCCTTTCCCTATTAGAGACGGTTTCTGAGGCCTTATGATGCAACAGACGATTTAGGAAAAGATTGTTGCCACAAGAACATTATTGCTTTTTATGAGAAAGTTATCCTTTTGCCACAATGTTTGATAAATAATTATACTTTGAATGAGTGAGTCAATAGCTCATGTATAGGAATTTGGGGTCTTTCATGTTGATACCACTTATTTGCGGGAAACGACGTCGCTCCATTGACGTTACGCCAAGATGAAGTGTAACGTCACGTCCTTCTTTGGCTACGATTAATACAGTCAAAATTTAGTTTCGGGCGTAGAAGGCTAATGCTGTCGTTTTTTTGACGAACGGGAAAACATATTTCTTACAGATTTCCATTTATTTTTAACTTTTCGTACAAATGTTAATTCCCACATAACACAGCACTTAAATGATCTTAAATATCGATTTAAAAAAAATTATTAAAAAGACCACACTAATTTTCAATCCGTGTTTTTCTGCTCATTTTATACATACCCAAAATACCGATTTAAAAAAAAATTAAATAAAAAGCCGACAATAATTTTCAATCTGTGTTTTACGTCTACTTTTTATACATATCCAAAATGGCGGCCCCCATGGATTTTTCCAGTTTCATTTCAGAAAGCTTCATGGGTTATTGAAAAAAAAAAAAATCTCACACCTGTTACCTATGTGAGCCATAATATGGTGTCCGGGATTTTGTGTTACATCACAGAGTCATTATTTATTCTCCTTTATTTGAAGAACTATGTGTTTTATAGTTTAACAGCATGTCACAAACTGTTAGAAACTACTAAATCTATAAAATAATATGCTATTGATTTCTGAAAGAACTGATAAACTCCTTTAATTAATACTTTTCTTGAGCATTTTCGCCGTGTCCTTCCCGACAAAGGCATGGGAGGACTTTTTGAAAACCAAAACAAACTGTTTTTCTTTATATTTAAAGTTTGGAAACTAATATGTGTGAAATAATAATTTAACAAATTACTTGTAAATATAACTTTAAGATTTAATAGAGCGACGTAAATATGATTTTGATTTGAATATAAAATCCTAGACATTGGCGTAACGAATGTGTCCACCAAGTTACATCACGTCTAAATAGCATCAAAACTCGAAACCTGGACCGATAACCATATTTTCATTGCATTCAAATCACGTGATCACTTACATTCTTTGTTAATGTCGTAAACATGTTGTTCTGGGACAGATATCTTTTATTTGACAGGGAGTCAAAATATGTTTATCAAAATGGTGTCTTTTTTTGTTACGCCCTATTATTTTGTTATAATTAATAAATGCTTCGTCGATCACCTAGGAGGAAACTAAATTTTGGCTGTTCTATTTACGACATTAAACATCGCAACAATTTACGACAGTTAGAGACGTTTTACGACAAGAGTGTTTTAAAATGGCGGCTCGAAAATGACAGTCAGACTTCTGAAATTTTGTTACGCCGCCACCAAGCCAATTGCGATCATCTATGGTTACTTATAATGTATCGCAATGCGTAGAAACTTCCTATTTCGTTATTTAAATTGTCCAGAGATGTTTGCGAACCTATTTAATTCACTACGAAGAACTTGTTATTATTTTTGACTGGGGAAAAAAAATCGCGAATTTTGTCTCTTTTGCCTTGTAACGTTGACTGTCCTGGAAAGCATATTCTACCTCCATAAGCACTTTGCTTACGTAATAAATACATATTTGCATGATTAGTATATTTTAATTTAACTGGAGAATTATTTATACTGAAAATGTTTATGCTATTATATGATTTGTTTATTTTTTTCTAAGGTGTCCTGTTACACACTTATATGAAGTGCACAATTAGTGTCCAGTTACATCATTTTGTGTCCTGTTACACAACAGTTTGTGTCCTGTTACACCATTCTTTGTCTAGTTGTATACTATTAATTATTTCACTAAATAAACCATTTATTTATTGAAATAATTCCAAATAAAGATGGTGAAAATGTAAATTAGATCTAAACAAATTCAACTAGGCAAAATCTTCATAAAATTGATTTATTTCATGGTGTCCTGTGTTACTAACAATACAATTGAATAAGTGTCCAGTTAGATCATTTTGTGTCCTGTTACACACCAGTTTGTGTCCTGTTACACACCAGTTTGTGTCCTGTTACATCATGTTGTGTCCTGTTACACCATTCTTTATCTAGTTGTATACTATTAATTATTTCACTAAATAAACCATTTATTTATTGAAATAATTCCAAATAAAGATGGTGAAAATGTAAATTAGATCTAAACAAATTTAACTAGGCATAATCTTCATAAAATTGATTTATTATATGGTGTCCTGTGTTACTAACAATACAATTTAAAACCCACATTTCTCTTTATTTAAAGATAAAATCTATTTTGTCATTTAGAATTTAACAGCTTTAGATATTGTTCTAAACATATATATAGCATTTAATTTGACAAAAGTCAAATATTACAAAAGAGGACACCACAGTGTTTGTGATGTAACTCAAAATCCGGACACCATATTATGGCTCATAAGCGAAAAAAAACATAAATGGTTTTTTTTCGTATAATTATATCTGACATGAGTTATCATTTCATAAAAAGTTATATTAAACAATTTCTTGGACGAGTTTAATACAACTCTATGAAATGACAACGAATGTCAGATTCTTTTTATCACATGACGAAACACAAAAACAAAATCGTTTTTTATCTGTCAGAAAATAGTCCCAACATGTAATATTACTTAATAAACTGGTAACTAATCACCCAAACAAATAATTTTATGACCGATAATTGTCCCTTTGCATCATCCATTTATCGTGACATTTGTGTTCACCAGATACACATTCTCAGCAATTTTGTAAACATTTGTGGATGAATACAAAGATAGTGATTTGGTCATGTTATAATACATGTGTGACATATAAAGAAACATGTAAAGGGTATATTAGATGGGTTACAAGCATTGTCATGTGATAAAGGGTATATATAAATGAAACAAGGAATTTGTTAGAAATGGAACAATTTGAGTCTTTTCAAATATTGGCTTTAATGAAGTGAAATATTTAACATTTGATTTGTCCTATTATGAGTTAAAAAACATTTTTTTATAGCATATTTCAGGTTTTCTAATGAGAGATTCCAATTTTTACCTGCAGATCTATCACAATTTTAAAATACAGAGTGGAAAAGGAAGGGTTTCATTTCAAATTCACCAAAGGATGCATGGCAATCTGTGAAAAGCTGTTATAATAATGAGGCCAACAAATGAAATATTTCTATAAACAAAAGATATGTATGATTAAAGATTAATTGTCTATTAGAGCTAATTACATTGTGAAACAAGAGTACCGCAAACGGTACATAATACGCCCGTCAGGAACTTCTTTGTAAGTTTCCTCTTTGTTTTGATATATTGTTTGTTTGTAAAAAGTTAATAAAGTCGTTCAGGAATAAGTTGTTAAAGAATAATGGGAAACTATGAAAAATGCATAACTGATGCCGAAATTGACAAATATTCTAAGTCCAAAAAGGGGCATAACTCATTCAAAAATTGACGAAATCCGAGGAAATGTGAACTTGATCTGTGACACTTGATTACAAAGCCATATACATAATTTCAGCTCAATACATCAAAGCATGTAGAAAAAAAGTGCGGAAAACAAATATTCTAAGTCCAAAAAGGGGCATAACTCATTCAAGAATTGACGAAATCCCAGGAAATATGAACTTGATCTGTGACATATCACTACAAAGCCTAATACACAATTTCAGGTCAATAGCTCAAAGTATGTAAGAAAAAAGTGCGGAAAACCAATATTCTAAGTCCAAAAAGGGGCATAACTCATTCAAAAATTGACGAAATCCGAGGAAATGTGAACTTGATCTGTAACTCATGATTACAAAGCCATATACATAATTTCAGCTCAATAGATCAAAGCATGTAGAAAAAAAGTGCGGAAAACAAATATTCTAACAAATATTCTTTCTAACAAATATTCTAAGTCCAAAAAGGGGCATAACTCATTCAAGAATTGACGAAATCCCAGGAAATATGAACTTGATCTGTGACATATCACTACAAAGCCTAATACACAATTTCAGGTCAATAGCTCAAAGTATGTAAGAAAAAAGTGCGGAAAACCAATATTCTAAGTCCAAAAAGGGGCATAACTCATTCAAAAATTGACGAAATCCAAGGAAATGTGAACTTGATCTGTAACTCATGATTACAAAGCCATATACATAATTTCAGCTCAATAGATCAAAGCATGTAGAAAAAAAGTGCGGAAAACAAATATTCTAACAAATATTCTAAGTCCAAAAAGGGGCATAACTCATTCAAAAATTGACGAAATCCCAGGAAATATGAACTTGATCTGTGACATATCACTACAAAGCCTAATACACAATTTTAGGTCAATAGCTCAAAGTATGTAAGAAAAAAGTGCGGAAAACCAATATTCTAAGTCCAAAAAGGGGCATAACTCATTCAAAAATTGACGAAATCCGAGGAAATGTGAACTTGATCTGTAACTCATGATTACAAAGCCATATACATCATTTCAGCTCAATAGATCAAAGCATGTAGAAAAAAAGTGCGGAAAACAAATATTCTAACAAATATTCTAAGTCCAAAAAGGGGCATAACTCATTCAAAAATTGACGAAATCCCAGGAAATATGAACTTGATCTGTGACACTTCACTACAAAGCCTTATACAAAATTTCAGCTCAATAGCTCAAAGTATGTAAGAAAAAAGTGCGGAAAACCCGGACGGACGGAGGGACGGACGGACGGACATGACGATACCATAATACGGACCGTTTTTAAAAAACGGTCGTATAAAAAGGAGAAATTGCGAGCAATTTGTCCTTTGTATCATAAACTTTCAAAGGTCTATCATCTTCTGCAGAATGGGTAATGCACAAAATATGTTCATGTGAGAATTGGACAAAAGGGTTGATAGGGTTTCCAGCTAGCTCATCTCTCACTTAGAGATCATAAACTGGACATAAAACATATTATAGTGACCATTTTAGCACCATGTCTTTCCCTTCTCAACCAGATCAAAGCACTTTCATACAGACACAGCAGAATGAGTCCGGTTGAAGTACTGGCAGTAACATACTTAGGGAAATTGGCAGTAGGATAAGGGTTCAAATTGTTGCATAATCTACCCAGGTGTTAAAACATTGTTTTTGTATTAACAATTTTGCCTTCATTATTTTTTATATCTTTTCTTCAAGATTTATTACCCCACTACAGTTATTCATTTACTTCATTTTCACATTTTACCGCTGTTACATGTAATAATGATATTTCCAAAACACATCTGAGGAAAATAAACATCTAGAAAATTTGATTTAATGTTTTTGTTATTGAAAATATTGTGGGAAAAAGAGAAAATTCCTGATTTGTAGTAGTCATGTCAACATTATGTCTGGTTTGATTGATTGATTGATTTGTTTAATTTGTTTAATTTGGGTTTAAAAATGTTATTAACAATTTTTCAAAAATATCACGATGGCCAGTTGACACGAGTATCCATCATCATCGTTTCCTCAGGCTTAATCTCATTAAACCATGCATTACTCCACACAAAAGACCATTCAAGCAACTGGCTGCTTTTCCACACTGTTTTATCAGATGTATACTGCATGTAGATTGTGCACAAGCTGATCAAAATCTTCACTATCAATAATTACAAACGACATTTTCATGTAACATTTCCTGTATAATGCAGACGACTGAAAATGTCATCTACTTAGACTGCTTTCAACAATTGTTCAGTTATATTACAGGTTTCCTGGATAGGTTACCAGTACTACCTGGCCAGTCAGTCATAATGCTAACCCTGCAACCCTGAGTGCAAAGGCGGGCAGCCATCACAACCATTTTTATAAAGTCTTTGGTATGTAACCCAACCAGGGACTGAACCTGCGACCTCCCGCACCCAAAGTGGACACTATACCACTGAGGCAGTCTTAGTTAAATAAAAGTATTATTATTAAATCAAGCTGTAAACACTTTGGCAAAAGTTGATTGCTAATCATGAGCAATTTCCCCTTTGCTACAATGTTTTCTAAATTTGTCTGCTGCAAGTATGTCACAATGCTTCTGCATGTGGGAAAGGGTAAATGTCATGAACTGGAGTATATAGCTAGGCTCTAATTTCATCAAGAATGCAATAATATTACATAACTCTCTCATGGTATTATTTTTGTACTTTCACTCACCCAAATGATATGCTCTTCCACTCACCAAATGCAGATGCATTATGGTAGATATAACTTTTGCAAAAACAATTTTTAACAAATTATTTTTTCTCAAAAAATAATGCAGTTAACGCGATCGTGTTGCTTTGGCGGAAGTCACGGTTAAACTACACTTCCGCTTAGAATACACATTAGCTGCACCTAAATAGTCCTAGCATTTTTTCGATATTAAAATGACTTCTACGTGTTTTTTCAATACAGTGAATTCATATTTATACTATCGAATCAACATAGATAATCAATTCTCTAGAAAATATCAAATTAACAGTAAATGCATATATATTTCATTTGTCGGCAAGCGTATGAATTTTTAGTTATATGCCCATTCACTAGTGAGTGACGTAGTTAACGGAAGTCCAACCCATGCTGAAGAACCATGCAGGGTTTTACGGGACGCGCATTTCTGCGTCTAATACGCATAAAATGATAAACCGGAACCCCTGAATAAATTAAAATTGAGTCCCATCGGACGCATGCCTGTAAAAAGATCGTATTAAAAAGGTAAAGTACAATATAACTAGATCTAGTCATCGTATACACTTTCTGTAAAAAGATCATATTAAAAAGGTAAAGTACAATATAACTAGATCTAGTCATCGTACAATATAACTAGATCTAGTCATCGTATACACTTAGCTCCGTAGAGAAAATATATTTTGGGAAATCAAACATATACACGTGACTATTCCAGCCAATCATAGATATCTGTAGATAAAAATACAATTTGGGAAACCAAATATACACGTGACTATTCCAGCCAATCGTATTTGCGATATGTAAATTAAAACTTGTTGTTCTCAATGTATGCAGTAAACGTCACCAATATTGGGGTCTTTGAATTGGCATGTGCGCGAGACATTTATCAATTGAAATGGAATAACGTCATAAAAGATCGACGATTAGAAATGCGTAGTATTTCGGTCCAACAATTTCACTGGCAATAATATGCTAGTGGCTGAAATCTCACCCGGCAAATTGAAATTTGCAATTCGCGAATATGCGAACATAAATTCTAGCCCAGAATATATTATACATCCATCAAATGTTAAAAAGCTGGTTTTCCCTGCTTCTAATAATAGAATTAGGAATCTCATTATGCGAGCTCTGGAGTACACACGTGACATGAATTGACCAATCGTCGTTGGAGGAAAACACTATCTTCGAAGCTATCGCTCTATTTTTACACGTCCGAAAACTATTTGATACGCTTGACGCTAATATGTCAAAACAAACGGATTTGCGGTCGATATGGGGAAAAAGAAAGCCCGAATTAGAAGTTGAGGAGAAATGTTGCAATGAAAGTACGTCAGTTTCGGAGAATATTGGAAAGAAAGTTAAAAAATTCCAGTAATTAAAAAAACTTAAACAATCAGCATTTTTCTTTTCCTTTATTTACGATACCAAAAAGTAGACAAGTTGTGAGACAGAAAAAAAAGCTTACCAATATCATTACTGTGCCAAAGTAGCATAAATTAAATTTGATAATACATTTTAAATTCATAAGCTGTTTTATACATATTTATGATAAATCATAATAATCATGAATATGTATAACAACAGCTTACACATAATATAACAATAAACATTTGGCTCCGTATCATGTATTGGGACCCCTGTTTTTTAGGGAGGGACTCCCTAATTTTACATGACTGCATCCCAAGGACTCCCAACATTTTGTACTGGTGTAAAACCCTGCTTTACCCCATGTAGAGGCTTTCTGATGACATTGCTGTAGACATCTTTAGAACACATTTTGACTGAAGTAGAACTTGCTCAATGCAAGCAATTCCAATTTTCCCATAATATCTTCTTTCCCTTTGTATTTTACCTCCATTATAGAGAGCTTTATATTTGTTTGCAAAGATATGTTCAAAGTCGTCTGCTGCAGATGTGTTGTAAGTGGGAAAGGGTTAATAAACAAACCATGTAACAAGCTTTAAAAAAAAATGAGCAAAATTACATTATCTCAATTTTTACTATATTGCTTCCAAATGTTGTGATTTTAAGTTTTTACTCAAATGATAAAGTAAGGAATGTTTTGAAAAAGACATAGTATGCAACAGTGCGACTAGCATATTTTGTCCGTTATGCTACTACATTATGCATGTTTATTTTTTTTAAATAAAAAAATGTTTTACCCATACATTTTCACACTTATCCGTATACACCCAGTATATTACAGTATATATTGAACATTTCCAGATGTCTCTTTTAAAATATATATGGACAAAGATTATTTATAATCATGAAATAGACTAGAATGTCTAAAAACTATTAAGTTTTAAAGCAAGTTTAAAACAAACAAAAAACATATGTAATTATTAATTAATTTTCAAAATAATTCGTTACCAGTACTTCAGTACTTTGATTTTTCAGTGACAGTGATTTTGACCTTGCATGACCTGAGTGATCCTATACCTATACTATCCTTTGACCCTTTCCCACATGTATGTAACACTTTCACTGCTCCAAAACAGCATGTTTTCCTGACATGGTCAGAACTTGATAAGCTGTGAACCAATCTAAATGAATGGTACTGTTATGAAGGGGCCCAGTCATTAGGGTTGACCTTAGCAGGTCAGGTTACTTAAGGTCCTCATGATCTCTTTTGATCTGGTCTTATAAATCAAATGCTATTGCAATGTAATTATCTACAATGGAGAAAGTGTTATATAAATAGCAAGCCAGTTATAATAGTTGGCAGTCTTGTTGACAGAACAGTCTTGTGGAGTCTTGGTCAGGAAGCAGGAGGCTCGTGGTCTTGGTCAGTCCAGGCCAGAGTCTGGACTTCGACCTTAGTTTAAAATGAAGTTTTTTAAAGTAAAACATATTTTTATTAGAAAATACTTACCAGTCATTTAATACCTGATATATCATCTCTATACACCTTAATTATCAAAAAAAAACGCCCACGCTAGTATATCCCTCACGTATCCGTGACATACACGGCCGCCCGGAAGTACAGGCGCGCACGTGAGCGGGTAGTCACTTTTCATTCACCGTTAAGTATTGGTGACGACGCGGGGTTGGGAGGTGGGACTCTATAAATGACTGGTAAGTATTTTCTAATAAAAATATGTTTTACTTTAAAAAACTTCATTTTTATATCAAAAATACATTACCAGTCATTTAATACCTGATGACTTCGTAGCATAGGACGGGAGGTTCGACCAATACTTACTGTCGTTCCAGGTACGTAGTAGTATATTATTCCATATTTTTCAGAACAAACATACTTGATTCCAACGGTAGTATAAAGTGATAGTGGGGATTGAATACAGGTTCAATCGGTATTCACTTTATTTATGTGTTGGATTATAATAATTAGCGAACAACTCGCTGAGAAGCCACAAGGGGACCCAGAGAGAACAAGTTATCTGACTGACTAGCCATAGAACGTAAGTAGAAAGACGAAAAGGTAGATTGCGACTTCCATACTGCCGCTTGAAGAATCTCTTCAAGAGGAACATTATTAGAGAATGCCCAACTTGTAGAGAGAGCTCTAACCTCGTGAGGACGAATCCGCAGAAACGAGAGATCTCGAGAGACTCGACTAGACAGGTCTCTATAAGCTAATTTTATAGTAATAGATATCCAGCGGGAAATAGACGCCGCCGAAATATCTTTACAACCTATAAGAGGAAGAAATAACCTCTTTCTCCGACCCCGAGTCCCTTCAACTCTCTTAAGATAATGCTTAAGAGACCTAACGGGACAAAGGGTTCTGTCGGAATCAGAAGGACCACAGGTCGCCGAAAGGCTGGGAACTGTGATCGGCGAAGGTGAAACCGAAGGATACTGGTTTTTAGCCAGGAACCCCGGTTGACAGAGTAGAGTGAAAGAGCCATCAGACTCATTGAATCTGATGTGCCCTGTTTCTACTGAAAGAGCATGTAATTCGCTCCTTCGACGAGCTGTAGCGAAAGCTAAAAGAAAGACGGTTTTATAAGTTAGAAACTTTAAAGACGCCGATACTAGAGGCTCGTATGGAGCTCTAGTAAGCGACCAAAGGACGCAAGACAAATCCCATTTTGGAGTTAAACTCCTACAAACGGGTTTTTCTAATTCGAACGAGCGTATAAGTTCCGAGAGAAACGGAGAGATTTGAACCAATACTCTCTCCCCCAATGAACTTAAACGTGTTCGATAACGTAGAACGGTAGCCTTTCACCGTACTAATTGCCAGTTGTTTTTCTTCGAAAAGAAAAAGAAGGAAATCGGCAATCCGAGTTACAGAGGGACACTCCGGATTGATCGAACTTGTACCACACCAATCTGAGAAAACTCTCCACTTGGAATCATAAACGATTCTAGTGGATCGTCTTCTTGATTGTGCGATACGAGAGGCAACTTTTTGAGAAAAGTTTCTCTCTCGGACAGAACGCTTGATAATGTCCAGGCGTGAAGATGTAGCATTGCCAGGTTGGGATGAAGACGCCGACCTGGTTGCTGAAACAGTACGTCTTCTCGAATAGGAAGTCGTATTAGATTTGCCGAGAGACAGGCCAGGAGGTCGCTGAACCACGACCTCTGGGGCCAACAGGGTGCTATCAACAGTATTTTGCACTGTTGCGAGCGAAGAACCTTTTGAAGTACGATCGGAACCAGTATGAACGGGGGAAACGCATACCCGAACAGGAGGTTCCAATCGAGGGTCAGTGCGTCCACTGCCCAAGCTGCAGGATCGTACATCGGAGATACATAAAGTGGCAGCCGATGATTGACTCTGGTGGCGAAAAGATCCACCAGGGGTGTCCCGATCCGCATGAACACTGAGTTCAACACACTCTGGTTCAGTGTCCATTCCGCCAGAAGAATTTTGTTTTGGCGGGATAGACTGTCTGCTAAGACATTTAGACGACCTGGGACGTGTTTTACTAGAAGTACTAACGACGTCGCCTGACACCAAAGGAGTAACTTCCAAGTCTCTAAAAAGAGAAGATTGGAGTGCGTTCCTCCTTGCCTGCGAATGTACGACACAACAGTAGTATTGTCCGTCGACAACAAAACAGTTTTGTTCGCAACGGAGGCAGCGAACTGATTGAGGGCTAGCAGGACTGCCCTCAGTTCCAAGTTGTTTATGTGAAAACACTTCTCCTCCGCTGTCCACATGCCCTGGGCTGTTAGGCCCTGCGGCTCTAAATGAGCTCCCCAACCCGCAGCACTGGCATCTGTAAATAGGTACAGATCCGGAGGTGGTGTGAGTAAGGGTACCCCTTGTTGATAGATTAACGGATCCAGCCACCACCGAAGGTGGGACTTGAAGAAATCCGTCAGAGCTATCTCCTGATCCAGTGAGTCCACAGACGGACGCCACCAGGACAGAAAAAGAAACTGATGGGGTCGCATGTGGAGCCTTCCTAGAAAGACTAGGTCGGCTGCTGCACTCAGGGAACCCAGAAGTGACAGCATGGATCGGGCTGTTACCGCAGCCTGTTCCAGTGAGAGACCGATTTTCTGTAACAGAGAATCGACTCTGTCTGAAGGTACTTGAATTACCGCTAAGTCGGTGAGAAACGTCATACCCACGAACGTGAACCTCTTTGACGGAATTAATTCCGACTTCTGCGTGTTGGGTATTAAACCCAACCGCAGAATGGTCCGCCAGGCTAGGGACAGATCATGAAGTAAAAGTACACGATCCGTCCTGTGGAGAAGCCAATCGTCGAAGTATTGAAGAAGTTGGGGTCCTTTCCTGCGAAGGAAGGCTCCCACAGCACTGATTATCTTCGTAAACACTCGAGGGGCGGACTTGAGGCCGAAGGGAAGAGCCCTGAATTGGAACACTTCTCCCTCTATCACAAACCGAAGGTATTTCCTCGAGGAGGAAGCGATCGGGATGTGATAATAGGCGTCTGTTAGGTCTAGAGAGACCGCCCAGTCGCCTTTCCGAATTGCTACTCGGATGGAGCGGGTCGACTCCATTTTGAATTTCTCGACCGGAATCAATAGATTTAGCGCAGATAAATCTATAACCGGTCTCCACCTGCCGTCTTTCTTCGGAACAAGAAAAAGACGGCTGTAGAAACCCCGAGAATTGGGGTTGAGAACCCTCTCTATGGCATTCTTTTTCAGAAGTGATGAAATCACCTCCGACATGGCCGGATGACGTGATGACATGTCGATCGGCACGCTTGTCAGAGGAGGGGGGGAAATGAAGGGAATCAGATACCCTTCCTGTATCACAGACAAAATCCAACGATCCTCTGTGATACTTTCCCACTCCTCCGTGAAAAATGACAGGCGGCCCCCGACTGCAATCTCCGACCTTGGGATTGTCATAGAGAGGAGCCAATCCCTAGGGCTGTGGCTTCGGGTTCGTGTTAACTCTAGCAGGCTGCCGATGCTTAGTACCCTGATAAGGGCGCTTCGGTTTAGCCGCTTTTTGACCCGTGGACGGGGTTTGTTTAGGCTGAAACGCCTTTACATCCCGTTTTGGCTTCTTTGCTGGGTTGGGTTTCTTAGAACTACCCACATTCGCAGAATACGCTGAACGTTTCTGGCCCTGCGCAAAAGCCTTAGCTGCGTTCGCCGAAAGGCGTCGAGACTGTTCTGACGCATCAGAAACCGTCACTGCAGCAATCCTTCCATCAAAGAGTTGTTTCGACTCCAATGGTGCGGCCCTCAGGCTGTCCTTGCTAGTACTTAGCAATGAGTTAGGAGCAGCTAGCACTGCGTCCCTCCTCATGGACAGTATCTCTGTGGCGGTCTGAAGATTCAGTGCCATGAGATGCCTGTTGCCTGTGTCGAAAGCTTCGAGAATTCTGTTAGCCCCTAGGCTAGAGATATTCTCCTCTTTTAACAACAAAGACAGAGCGACTGCGAAATGGTTGTCATGAGATGACACCATTACACCCAGTCTTGCTCTGGCCTCCCACTTCTCTAGAATCTTAGCAGAGACTTGAACAGAAGCGGGTGCAGTTAACCCCAGTTTAGCTGCATCCCCGTCTAAAGCTGGCACTTTGACAGGGAAGAACTCCTTAGACGTAGAATACGCTTTAGGATTGACCCATTCCTTAGAAATGGGTCCTGGGACCGACCAGCCTGAAGGTAAAGCCTCTAGAGACCTGGTCGACTGCAATTGGTCTAACAACCTGCCCAAGTTGTTAGCTTGAGGAAGTAATTGCACTGGCGTAAAAGCCTGTACATTAAGTTCCTCTAGGCTCGAAAGGTTTTTCCGACGTGGGGGAGCGTCAACCTTAGGGCATAAAGTATTCGGCACCACCCGAAATACTTCGTCAATAGCCTCCTGAAAAGACCAACGCTCTACAGCTGGCTCCTCATCGGAAGGAGACCTATTTCCCTCATCATCGTTAGACGAAGATGTAGGGTTGTGTGTACTCCTTTGAGGTTGACCACTCGGTCTTCCAACCGGTAGATCAATGTCCGACTCAGACATGGATAATTCAGAATAATCCATGTTCTGCCGAAGATTTTGTGAAGCAGGCCCCCTCTCCGCAGCAGAGGGCGGCCGTACAAAATCTTCTGACGGGGCCGAACTAACCGTATGGGACGGTTTCGACCTCTCGTTCACAGAATGACGCAATGTATTCTGATCCCGAGGTTGCCTATAATCGGACTGCCTATCAAGTAGGTGTCCCCCCGAGAGCAGTGAATCCCCATGAGATGGGTAATGCTGATCCCGGTAGGCCGTTGAACTCTGTCTATCACCTAACGGTTCCATATTATGGACCGGTGGCTGGTATTGAGGAGCAGCATATTGTCTTGCGACATACACTGTCCCCCCAGGGGAAGAAAAATATTTTTCGTAACCCCCATACCCGATGGAAGACAGAGGAAAAATCGAACCCGGTGCAATACCAGGGTTAAAATTATTCTGATTCTGTAGTGGAGCAGAGATCGATCGATAATTAGAATCAATCCGGTCTATCACCACAGAACCCGTGCCTGGACGCACCATGTTTACATAGTCGTCTGGCAGTGTAGACGAGGCATTGAAAAATGCCTGACTACTCGGTTGGCCTGTGTTTACATAAGACACTGGTGTTTGTGTCGTATTCACAGGCGTGACCGATTGGCCCGTAGCACCATAACGAAATGGGCTACTGACCTGATGCGGCATGTCTCCATGCGCGCGATTTTGGCCAGTCGTCGAATCAATTAAGATAGTCTGACTGCCAGGATGAATCGCTGCTAAACGATCAACCTTTTGCCTGGCTGGGTCCTTGCAATCGGACCTTTGCCCTGTCGCATCACGGATACGTGAGCGACTACCTGGTCTAGTCATGGCAACGTGACTGACTGGCCCAGTCCAGTCCAACCCGGACTGACTGGTGACAGGTCGCGTCATTAACAAATGACTCCTCTCCGGTTGCCCGGTGACCTGACGTGCCTCGGTATTTGGCTCAGCCCAACAAAACCCAGGTTGACTATGCATAGGCAGGAGTGAAGCTGCACTATACAAAGTCTCCGGAACACTACGTCCCCCGACGTAGGTAACCGGTACTCTGCAGCTGTCCGAAGACCACTGTAGCTCAGAGTATGGTGTCGGATTGGTACAACCTGCGGTTTCCCGGAAAGCTACCAAAGGCACTCCTTCTTTCGAAGGCCCAGCCCTGACACCAGGCGACAGATGGTGAGGTTCAGCGGTTAAATGTTCCAGCTGAGCATTTTCCCAGCTGTTTCCGTACGGTTTCTGAAGTTTCCCGACGGAGCAACTCTCACCCAAAGCTACCATCCGAATTTCCTCAGCGCGCGGAAAAACGGTTGTGTTGAGCGGAGAAGAAGGCTCAGCATTGCCCTTCGACTCGCTCAACACCGTTGCAGAGTCCGGTTGGGAGAACCCCTCGAACTCTGCCTCACTCGATGAAGATAAAGGCACCCTCTTAGGGGTCTTCTTTATCTTCCTGCTTTTACGAGTCTTACTCCGCACGACCTTTTTCCAAATGGAAATAGGCCATGTCGAGCAGTACTCGCAAGGTGAAGCCTGTGTGCATTTGGTGCACACAACGCAGGTCGGATGCGAATCCCATAGGTGCACAGCATGACCACATGGGCTCCGCATCCCTTCACCAGTGATTGACATAGACATTATTCGAAATACTCACCAAATACAAGAGTAAATAATCCGTACGGTTTTTCTATATCCACGCCACGGGGACACCGGCAGCTTGGACACGTATATTGAAATAAATTTTGTTTCAAAATTTTTTCACAAATATTGAATAGAACAGTCAATAATTCATACAGCAATAGTTAATGTACTATCGCTAACAGGGTAGGGAAAAAGTATTGAAAACAGCACGACTTCCGCACCCGAAGACGGTAACTGAAATTAGCGGGTGGGGTAATCCACGTGCTTCTCAGAGTATCGTCCGCTACAAAACAATAAATACAGCAATAAAGTAAATAATTTACGGCTGTGACGTTAATGCAGACAAAATATATTTGGACAATTAAATGATTATAAGGCAGGGCCTTATAAAACAAAAGAGTTAATTGGAAGAAGAAATAATAATATAAATTTTTCTTATCGACTACTCCGGTGAATCCAAAAATGAAAAGTGACTACCCGCTCACGTGCGCGCCTGTACTTCCGGGCGGCCGTGTATGTCACGGATACGTGAGGGATATACCAGCGTGGGCGTTTTTTTTGGATAATTAAGGTGTATAGAGATGATATATCAGGTATTAAATGACTGGTAATGTATTTTTGATATAAAAATACACGTTGATTTATAGAGCCAACCATTCTCAATTTTCAAGGCTGGTTTGTCAAATTAAAGTTAAAGAGTTATTATCTCCTTTCGTCACATGTTTTTCCAAAGTCATCTGCTGCAAATGTGTCAAATTGTATCTGCGGGCGGAAAAGGGTTTAACCCTAGCTACATATTTTACATGTACCTGCCTAGAATACTTGATTGGAGTTAATGAATACTTAAGGCTTACTTGATCAATTGGATCAATTGAGAATTCATTGGGTTACATGTACACACATGCACGCCCACTCACCTAAACAACTGCATCCCCAAGCTAGTGAGTATGCATGACAAAGATATTTCGTAACCATGTTCATGGAGACCCTGATTGATGGTAACAAGGGAGACACTTCACTTTCACATTTTTGCCCTCATTTTTTCTCCCTAGAAAAATTCTTTCATTAGATATATAACTCTATTTTTACACATAAAGAATGTAATAATACTGATAATCCTAGTAAATCTTGTTCATCTCATAGTTAACAGAGTTGTAGGAACCCCACCTATATTTACCCTTAACCCTTTCCCACCTGCAGACAAAATATTGTTGCATCTTCAAAAGATGAATTCAGAAAACATTGAAGCAAAGGAAGAAATATTGTTAATAATGAGAAATTATTCCTTTGGTCATAATGTTTTCAACACTAATATTAAAATATTATAATCAACTTTTGTGTATATATTTTCCACAATGTTGCCAAGTTAATTGTTTGTTGAAGTCATAACTGCAGTTGTGTAACTGTGTATAATGCATGTAGAAAACGGCTGACTCAGGGAAAATTATAAAACAAGACATAATGTGTATAATATAACTGCAGTTATTTTGAGATCGGCTACTCTTAAACTACTAGTCTGATTTTGAAATGATAGTGCATCTATGCTGCTTTTCCAGCTTTCATTTCATTATAAAGAGGTTTTCCATGTTTTTTTGTTAATTTTGAATAATAAACCTGAGTTAAGGTTTCTTTGTGGTATATTATAATGAAACAGAAAATATTTGGCATTCACCAGCATTATACCACTATCAGAGATACAATAAACAGTGTCTGGTTATCTTTGTACGAAATATATGGGGCTATTAGACCAATCACAATATTTACATAGTCCTTGTAACAGTAATATATAACAGCCTTGATAACACTGTATCCCGATTGAATATCAACTGACAGTGACTTAATCTCAGGTAATTGTAGACCATATATATGCTAGAATTCACACTTTCCCACATACATAATTACATTCCGTAGCAAACGTACGACTTTGAAAACTTACATCTAGACAAAAATATTGAAAATCTCTATAAAATAAAGTATAACTACATGACATTGTATTGAAAAGAGTTGAAAATGTTGTGGCAAAAGAAGAAATTGCTCATTTTAAGTCATTTTTCCATTCGCAAAAATGTTTTTCAGAATCCAACTGTGCTCCAGTCTTAGGGGTCACCAAGCAACAATATATGGGAAAGGAGTGTTAGTCTTTCTTCATGTAATTCCATCCAATCTCATATTGATCCCTGGGCAATTTACAAACCAAAATTTAAAGCTAGCTCTTAGATCTAGCTAAGAAATGTGCCTTGCCCATTAGGGCGCTCAACCATAACAATCGCGCTGCGACATGTATGGGATTGAACCCATGATGTCTGGTTCCAAATCACAGATATCCACTCTGCCACAGCAGATTTCTGATAACCCATATATATATAAAGGAGTAGTACTGGTAACTTACCCAGGTAACACTGTGATATAACTGTACAAGTGTTGAAAGCGGCGTGGAACACCAAACAATCCATCACCTAGTCTACTAAACAAGTTTATAGTGACAGAGATAATTCAAATTTCAATGTACAGGAAAGTATACATTTTTTTGAACACTATGTTAGATGTTAAAAATCGCCCCAAAATGAGATCATGCAATCTACTTCAATATGATGAACTTAACCCTTTCCCACATTCAGATGCTTTCTGATGCCTTTGCAGAACTAATTAAGGACAATGACATTTCAAAACATAGTGACAAATGGAGAAATTGCTCAATTTCTTCTTTTGCAAAAGTGTTTTCAACTATATTCACTAATTATCTCCCTTTCTGACATTTCCATATAGTTTTGCTTAAACAGACATTTTAAAATCATTGCGTCAGATTTAATGTATATAGGAAAGGGTTAATCTTAACAACAACCTCACTAACAAGATTTTCCTGATAATTATCCACTTATGTTAACTGTCTGTGGTATATCTTTAACCCTTTCCCACATACAACACATCTGCATCAGATGACTTTGAAAACATAGTGACAAAAACCTGAAAAATCTCCATAAAAGATATAGCTTTAATGTTAAATAAAGTTGAAAACATTGTGGCCAAAGGAGAAATTGCTCATCATGAGCAATTTCACCTTTGGCAACAATATTTTCAAAAGTCATCTGCTGCTATTGCGTCAACATATGTCTGTATGTGGCCCGGGAAAGGGTTAATACAATGATTAATTATAATATCGGTATAATAGTTCATGCCCGTAAATCCTTATTTGACCCTCAGTCCAGTTTCTGTTGGACATTTCCGTTTAGTAAACCACAACAATAAGTTTATAGAAATGTGAGTAATTAAAATGAGAGACAATTAAGTCATAGTATACAGACCTGTTTTAACACTTTCCCACACATTTGGATGGCGCCCTTTCAGCAGACAACATTTAACCCTTGCCCACATACAACACATCTACAGCAGACAACTTTGAAAACATACCCGAACAAAATTGGAAACCCCCTTTAAATGAAGGTACAATAATTGAACAGAGTTGAAAACATGGTAAGAAGAGGTGAAATTGCTTGTTTTGAGCAATTTCTTCTTTCATTGCCATGTTTGCATAAAGCTGTCTGCTGCAGAGGCGTCAGAAATTTAAGCGTCTATATGAGGGAAAGAGTTAAAACAATGTTTTTAACACTATTCAATAATTAGTCGCCAGGCAGAAGCCCGCGACTTCTATTTTTAATACCTTTTCGGAAATGACATGGGAGGAGAGTTATTATTAAAAAAAAATTGTTTAAATGTCTTGAACAATATGTTACAATTGTGATTGTTTAAAAACACTTAGTTATGACACATCTAAAATGAAATAAATAATCTGATGTTTTAAGTATTTGCAGTTTCTTTAGTTAGACTCGCATTTATGTTTTTTTGTCTTATTTACGAAGACAAAAGAGTCCCTTAGCAGCTAGACTTGCTGCAGACTGTTATGTGTCAATATCGAGATACAAATCACATTGAATTCTCCTTTTCTAGTAGCAATTCATCCTGTAAAAATCTTGTACTCATGAATATTTCATGAGGTGAAATGCAGCCGTTTGATTGGCCGCATGACGCAAACCTCATGCGATACGAAAATTATAGTGTAGTTACGGAGGAAATCATGGTGCATGCTTTGCGAAGTTTCGCTAGTCAATTTGCCTAGGGTATCATATATTTTATGAATAGCCTGGGTACCTAGGATGGTAGCAATTGTAACTTACTGAACACACTCCGTCTCTGCCTATAAAGAGAGTGTAAAGAACGACAACTATGCGAAGAAGAAACGAATCGGGTCTTTCATACAAAAATTATTTCATCCTTGACAATTTTAAAAGCGTTATTAGATTCCCTACACGCATTTTGCTTGCGATCTGCATATTGTTATGCATTATTGACACAAGGGTGCTCATCATTATATAATTTTAAAACATGAGTAGACTAATGATTGGCAAGATTACTCATTTCCTTTTTATGATCAATAATTAGTTGGCTGTGTATATGGTCAACCTACCTTAGAATGGAGATTGATAATAAACAATGAAAGGCTTTAATTATATTTCAATGAAGGACATTCACTTCATTGACAAAAACAATGCAAGTTATGATACATTTTCACTTGACGCCACCCCTAATGATCCAATATGCCCTTTAGTTGATAACTGTTTTTTTCAACTACTATAATGTAAGTGTTATGCATAACTGCAGTATGGATTTCCGGCGACATTGATGCGTTGCATCAACTTTCTCTTGTTCTTCTTTCATTTTGATATAGAGATTTTCCATAGTTTCCATATATTTATAATTATCTTGTAAAAATAGTCCATGCGCAGCCAGGGACATAGATATCTACTTCCCTTTGATGCTGCAGATTTGCTGTATGTGGGAAAGTGTTAACTATGTTTGTACCACGCAGACCTCCAAGCCAGTGACTATACCCCATATAGAACTGATATACTGTATAATATAACAATTTGTCACACTTGTCATATTATTTTATAGAGATTCAGGATACATTTTTTTTTTATTACACATTACAATTATATAGCAATTACTGTGTTTCACATCAGTGTTAAATGGTCATAAATTTGCTCCCTTTTGATGTTTACTTGGGTATTCTTTAATATCCGAGCAATGTACTAAAACTGAAGTATGGAATAAAAAAGATGTATATTATTTACATCAGCAATTTTCATCTTACAATTTTTTGGGCTATCTGAAAAAATCTTAAGGATCAAAATCATATTTTGAAATTTCTAAATGTGTTATGATAAAAAAAGTATGTAAAACTAAATTTTGCTTTATTTATTTAATCAAAGAGAGTGATGTCTTTTGTTCCTAGAGTGTTTTCTAGGCTGAATAAAAATAATGACCTTTTATCCTATGTGTTTTCAAAACAAACATCGGCAAAAAATACAGCATGAGGTAAATGGATATTAAGAGAATGTTGTTTATAAAATGTACTCCCTCCAACTATTTGTATTGGAACAACAGATAACAAGCTTCAACAATGTCCCACTGGTCATGTTACATCAAATTATCATTCAAAATCATCTTCACCCTTTCCTTGGTACAGACATTTTACCCTTACCTGCAATTGCAGAGGCATTTCTAGAGCATACGTCAAAATCCCCTCAGTCTAAAAATGGCATAGTACTACTACTCAGAATCCCCTTGATGGATTTAACCCTTTCCCACATACGACAATTTTGCAGCAGACGACTTTGAACGTAGTTTGTCAAAACATAGAAAATCTCTTATAATTGAATGGATAACCTATAACAAAAAGTGGAAAACATTGTGGCAAAAGGAGAAATTGCACGTTTTGTGCAATTTCTTCTTTTGTCACTATGTTTTCAAAAAGCTGTCTGCTGCAGAGGCGTCAGAAAGCGTCTATATGAGGCAAAGGGTTAATTAACAAGGAAATCATAATCCCCTTGATCAAAATGGTACTCTTTTGGTAGGGTATTCAGAATCCCCTCACTAAAATATACCTGCTTATTCAAATATTGGTCCATCCAGGGTTCTGAGTACCCTACCATTTTGGTTGAGGGGATTATGAATACCCTATCAAATCCATTGAGGGGATTCTGAGTACTAATACAGCCATTTTTGGACAAGGGGGATTATGAGTAAAGGGTTATTTTGAGTGTCTCCCGCATTTTTATGCATCAATCTGCAGCAGACTTTAACTTTTGAAAACATAATATACTGAGCAATTTCTCCTTTTGCCAAAACATTTTAAACTCTATTCGGTGATTAAGTACTTTCAAGTATAAGAGACTTTTGATATAAGTTTTCCTAGTCGATTTCATAGTACATGACATATTGTATGCTGTAAATTGTACAATTAAGATCGTTTCAATAAGTTCTGGGCTATCAGATTCAATATTGCATGTTTCTTTATTGGAAATTATTAAAGATAAAAACCTTGATCCGCCTCTCGCAAAATGTTTCATCAAACGATTATTTTTTATGAGTTACACCATTTTTAAATCAATTTATTGGGATTTTAAGTTGTTTCAATTAATCATAAAGATCTCTGAGATTCTTCACTGTAATGTCATTCTATGGACTTAAAGTTTTACATAAACATATCTATCACAAGGTGCTAAAATATGTGCTTTAAGTTTGATAAGAATTCATCTCTGTCCATACTACTTCTGAATTATCTGTATTTTTTCTTTTGAAAACAAACTGTGGAAAAAGTGAAAAATCACTACATTTACCATTTATTTCACCCTGTTTAAAATTGATTATCATGATTATACTTTCAGTTTGTTTAATGTTGTTTATTTATCCCTAGATAATTTCAAAGCAGATGTATCCTATCTGTTTAACCCTTTCCCTCATATAGACACATTTTGTCCCATCTGCAGCAGACGACTTTTGAAAACATTGTGACAAAAGGGGAAATTGCTCAAAACAAGCAATTTCTCCTTTTGCCACAATGTCTTAATTTTGTTTCAGTAATTATACCTACAATTATAGAAACATTCTAATTTTTTAATTAGACATTTTCAAAGTCATCTGCTTTAGATTTACTGTATAAGGGAAAGGGTTAAATCACTATAATTATTGTCTTGACCCTAGGTTGTTTTTAATTGGACGGCTGATAGTCAATAAAAGATGAGTCACCAATACAAATTTTACACATGAATTCAAAAATGTTGCTGGAAGCAATAATTTTAACCCTACCAACCATCTGCCTAATTCAAACAAATCATTTTTTCATTGTTATCTGATATGTCCAATTATTATTTCCCTTTATCCGATTGAATTCTGTCATAATCAAACCATTATATACATAGTTATCTTTATCTGGTTAAATTGTACCTAGCTATGCTATATGCACTCTCAATGCCACTGCTCAGAATGATTGCTCGAATTTTAAGGAGAAATGAGTAAACTTCTTATATATTGAAGGTCAGCGAGGTCCCATGATTTCGCATAGACCTGCTTCTGAGAATGATTCATGTACACACATACAACAAATCTGCAGCAGCCAACTTTGAAAAGATTTGTAATTTTTTCTTTAATCAATAGGTGTCAAGAATCCTCTTCTGCAGATGTGTCAGAATGGGTCTACAACTGGGAAAGGTTTAAGGGTTATGCATAATATTTGTCACCCATTACTTTTTTCAGACATAATATTTGAAGAATAACAAATGGCACATCAGGAAATGGGTAAAAATTTCATTATTTTATTTCAAACCAGTGTTGTGGGTAATTATGATAAGCCATTGCTTATGATACACTCGATCAACTCTGCCAACAATCTGTCAAGTTCAAACAATTATCACTTTGGACTATTTATTATTAATTTTGCCAATTTTAAATGCACTTTTAATCATCATGCAGCTATACAAATTTCAGCCAATGCAATGGTTTGTTTAATATTAATTTACACTGAGAGTATTTTCATATTTCAACTGCTGTCTCATGCTCATGCGAAACGGAGCATGCAGACGCGCACCATTGCATCTCTTACACTGTTAACCCTTTCCCTCATATAGACGCTTTCTGACGCCTCTGCAGCAGACGGCTTTTTGAAAACATAGTGACAAAAGAAGAAATTGCACAAAACGTGCAATTTCTCCTTTTGCCACAATGTTTTCCACTTTTTGTCATATGTTATCCATTTAATTATGGAGATTTTTTACATTTTGACAAAATATGTTCAAAGTCGTCTGCTGCAGAATTGCCGTATGAGGGAAAGGGTTAACTATTTTATAATCAGCATTCTTAATAATTAAGCCCCATATTATAATACAATCAGATATTTAGAACATTACTATAATGTCTGTGATTTACTTATCACTGATGATAAAACTGCTAATTTAATTAACCCTTCACCACATACAACAATGGTAAACTAGAAAGGTTGTTTTTATGAAAAAACATATGTCTCCCCATTGCAGTTTGTCAATAACTATTAAAATATTGAACAAGGGGAGATAACTTTGCAACGAAGTAGCCCAGAGTTATAATTCTTGCAAGGTGCACAACTTCACATTGCCATCTATCTATATTCCAAGTTTCAATAAATTCCTTTAAGTACTTTCTTAGTTCTGCTCTGGAGAAAGTTTACACTATTAAAATATTGAACAAGGGGAGATAAATCATAATTATTGCAAGGTGCACAACTTCACATTGCCATCTATCTAAATTCCAAGTTTCAATAAATTCCTTCAAGTAGTTTCTGAGTTCTACTCTGGACAAAGTTTACACTATTAAAATATTGAACAAGGGGGAGATAACTCATAATTATTGCAAGGTGCACAACTTCACATTGCCATCTATCTATGTTTCAAGTTTCAATAAATTCCTTCAAGTAGTTTCTGAGTTCTGCTCTGGACAAAGTTTACACTATTAAAATATTGAACAAGGGGGAGATAACTCATAATTATTGCAAGGTGCACAACTTCACATTGCCATCTATCTATATTCCAAGTTTGAATAAATTCCTTCAAGTAGTTTCTGAGTTCTGCTCTGGACAAAGTTTTCACAATTAAAATATTGAACAAGGGGGAGATAACTCCGTTATGGTCGGAACATGGGTTCTGCACATCGCCTTCGTGAGGTGAACATCTGACACAAGTTTCATGAAAATCCTTCAAGCCGTTTTGGAGATATGGAGCGGACACGAAAAACAGGCTCAAACCTTTGACCTTCAAGCCTGACCTTGACCTTGAACTGGTATGGTCGGAACATGGGTTCTGAACATCGCCTTCGTGAGGTGAACATCTGATACAAGTTTCATGAAAATTCTTCAAGCCGTTTTGGAGATATGGAGCGGACACGAAATTAAGGCTCAAACCTTTGACCTTCAAGTCTGACCTTGACATTGAACCTGTATGGTCGGGACATGGGTTCTGCACATCGCCTTCATGAGGTGAACATCTGACACAAGTTTCATGAAAATCCTTCAAGCCGTCTTGGAGATATGGAGCAGACACGATTTCGGACAGACGGACAGACAGACAGACAGACAGACAGAAGGACAGACAGACGCCCAGGACAATACAATATATCTCCCCTGTATACAGGGGGAGACATAATTATTCATTTACCACAATGTTTTTCGAAAATAATTGTTTGCAGATGCCTCAAATTGCATCTGCATGACTGGCAAAGATTCCAAACCCCTTAAATGTACACTGAGTCAATAACTCGAGATCTCTTTACACAGAGGGCTGTAAAATTCTCATTAATATTTGGTAAACTGATGCATGGGCCTCATTGGTATACTATTTCAACCTCATAAATCATGTGCATATTATCATTAACCCTTTCCCAATTACAGACAAAAAAACTGTTTTAAAATCATTGTAGCAAAAGGAGACTCCATTATGTTTTCAACTTTATTAAATTATTATTCATCCTTTAACCCTTTCCCTCATACACCTATTCTGCAGCAGACGACTTCGAACATATTTTGTCAAAAAATGGAAAATCTCTTTAATTGAATGGGTAACCTTAGAAGCTAGGCTATAATGACTAAAAGTTGAAATCATTGTGGCAAAAGGAGAAATTGCTTGTTTTGAGCAATTTCTTCTTTTGTCACTATGTTTTCAAAAATCTGTCTGCTGCAGAGGCGTCAGAAAGCACCTATTTTGATTGGCAGCAATTGTTTTCAACATCGTCTGCTGCAGGTTTGTTACATATGTGGGAAAGGGTTAATATTTGTTAAACTGCACCCTGATGCTATTTCTACCTCATAAATATTGTGCATATGCTATTAAAGATTGTTAATGATAAAACCAATTTACATATTTACGATTTCCCAAATGTATATATATATAACATTAACAAATCTGTAGCCCAAAACTTTGAAAACACAATTAGACAAAAAATATTGAAAATTTAGATAATAAAATTTGAATCATTAAATACAGTTCAAAACCTTGTGGCATGTCAGATGAGATTTTTCTCCTTTCACCATGTTTTCAAAATGACAGGCGCTGCAGTGCATCGTAATACATGTGTCTGCATGTGTCAGTTTTTTTTTTTTTTACAGTAAGTTATTATGTACATGTACTACCTTTTATCATAGCAATCTCTTTTAACCCTTTCCCTCATATAGACGCTTTCTGACGCCTCTGCAGCAGACGGCTTTTTGAAAACATAAGTGACAAAAGTAGAAATTGCACAAAACGTGCAATTTCTTCTTTTGACACAATGTTTTCCACTTTTAGTCATATGCTATCCATTCAACTATAGAGATTTTCCATATTTTGACAAAATAAGTTCAAAGTCGTCTGCTGCGGAATTCTCGTATGAGGGAAAGGGTTAAAGTTTCATTCATGATGTTTCATGTGAGTCATAAAACCCATTTAAACCCTTTCAACTTTGATTTTATAAAATGGACTTCTGCCAGACCAGTGTTGCAATATTAATGGAAGAGACATACATGTAATGTAATGTAATGTAATGTAATTATAGAGACCAATTATTGCTCTGATCGAGCATAAGCTTTCTACTTCTATAGGCCCATTTGGTAGTGTACACACATCTGACAGATGCAGATAAATTCAAGAGACACGAGTTAGATAAAAGGGAGTCCGGGTGCGATACCCTAGCTCTTTCCGAAAAGACCCCTTGGTTCTTTAACATGCTCAGTGTAAAGCATCGATACACGAGGCACTTTTCCCTGGAGTGGACCAGTACTTGACCTCTAGTTGAGTGGGAGACATGCACTTAAAGCACCTCAGAAAAATCCAAGCCCGGACCCGGATTTGAACCCCAGTCCTCTGGATTGACAGTCCAGCGTGTTAACCACTAGACCACCATGCCATCCCTAATTGATGGTTATTTCAAGGAATTTGTAAATGCAAAGGAAATCTCAGATTGAATTGCTAAGGATCTTTGCTTTCATAGGGAATTTATTTTCATGAAACTGATTATTCTGCCTTGTATCAGCCATTCAATGATTTTTTTTCCTGCTTTACTTCTACAGATGGCCAACATGTTGTTACAACACTAATAGAAAATAATCTACCATGATAAGTCTAAGGCAGCTTCTTCCAACTTAATTTGGAATGTATCTGTAAACCAAAGAAAACAATTCAAAAACAAAAAGGATATTGATCAGCTCCTTTTAACAATGAAGAATTTCCTATTGCCTCACTAACCATAACCCAAAGATACAAGTGATGGGTTATAATTAATCAATAACTGCGGAAAATAAAACTGAACAAAATCTTCAGACTTGGTGGTCAAAACTCTTTATCCTAGCCTTTCCTACTTACGCAAAAATTCTGAGGTACGTAGACACTTTTGACAACATTAGGAAAATAATATGGGAAAACTCTAGTAGATGAAGTATAATTAATGAATTTAGTTGAAAAGGTTGTGTCAAGATAACAATTGCTCATGAAGAGCAATTTTCCCCTTTTAACCCAATGTTTTCAATCATAATTACACTTCCTGCAAAGTAATAGTTCTTGGTAATCCAGGGTGGTCAGGAGAACTCCACGCAAGGTAGACCTACGAGGGCTATGATAGGATGCCACTGGAAATCCATTGGCGCATGAGCGATTTTACCAGGTTGGACTCGGACTGGCGGCTACCGGGACATGACCTGGGTCATACAGGGTAAATATACAGGTAGTGCATGGCCCAGGAAACATGCCAGCTCAACACTGTAAATGATTACCATGCCAGAACAGGAAATTCTGGGACATTTTTATGACAAGAATGTGAGATTGTTTTTCAGTAAAAATGTTCCGGATAATCCCAGGCTTAAGCATCTTCAATGGACAACTTTTTAAAACCAGCAAAAGGAGAAAATTGCCAAAGTCGATATTTTGGAAAGCAATGTTTTCACAATGTTTCAACTGTATTCAATAATAATTCTTTTATTTTAAGAGATTTTCCATATTTTTTCCTGTATGTTTTGAAAGTTTTCTGATCTAGATTCAATTTCTTTTTTTGGATATAATTAGCCCTTTCCCTCTTACAACAAATCTGCTGCAGACGACTTTGAAAATATATCTAGGCAAACATGCCAAACAATCTCTGTAATTGAAAGTAAATCTAAAGCTTCATTCAAATGTCATCTGTATCAGGGTGAGAAAGTACTAAAGCAGAGTCCAGTTAGTGTATAAACAAACCAAACCCACTTGTACAAAACAATGGCAATGTGCTTCCAACCACAGAATTAATGGGACAATAATGCATAAATCTGGCATAAAAAAACCATTAGTAACAAGAAAAGGGGAGGGGAACCATTATACATTAACCATGTATCCAGATAAAGGAGGTCAACTTGCTCAGATGGATGTCAATTCTCACCTGACTATATTAACCCTTTCCAACATATCTATACAACAAATCTACAACAGCCGACTTTGAAAATATGGAAACCTCCTATAAATGAAAATGAAAAAGCCGTTGATAATATTGTGGAAAAAGGTAGAAATTGCTCAAACTGTTTTCAAAAGTTGTTGTCTGCTGTGGTGTCAAAAAGCATGGTCGACAGTATACATGTATAATGGAAAGGTTAAAACTATTTATCCAACAGTCATATCATTTACTCAGATACTGATGCATCTGCAGCAGACAACTTTGAAAACATTGATAAAACATTGTACCCATTGTACCCTTTGTGTGAGCAAAGGAGATCTTGCAGACATACACAATGCCAATGCTTTTCCTGAGCTAATGCTTTCTGATTTGAATCAGGTTTTTCTTTTTCTTTTTCTTTTTTTAATTATCAATTTTTTCATCAGATGTTTCCATAGCTAGACGTACAACCTTGTATGAAAAGCAGCTAAATGGATAAAAGTCATTTTTAAACTTTCTGACATCAATGGTTAAGAGGTTAAATAAAGGCCAGCCTGAGACAATCTCAAACAAAAGGTGCATCACATTATTGCCCCCTTTCTTGATTAAATGCCTTCTAACCCACAACCTATCGATAAAGGGCTCTTGAATAACACTCAGAGAGTGCTCTCTTAATGATAAAATCCATAGTATTGCACAACAAAACTCTTTCTTGGATGTAGGAATCCGATGTGGTCGAGTGGTTAGCGTCGGGGATTTCGAAACCGGGTGTCCCGGGTTCGATCCCTAGTCGCGGCACTACGGTCATGGTGGAGTGCCCTTGGGCAAGGCACATTTTCTAGCCTAGTACTGGTTTGTTTACCCAGGGATCTTGAATAAGTGAACTGTCACAGTGATATAACTGAAATATTGTTGAAAGCGGCGTAAAACCCCAATAAATAAATAAATAAATATTCTTGGATGTAACTCATTGGATTAATATATTATTAAATTGACGTGACATATATGTTAAAGACAATTACCTACAGTCATCAGGTATGGTCATCATTTTTCCAAAACTTAATTGGGAAAATATTTAATCAATTTAGAATGCCAGCACACATATTCCCTCTTGACACAGGAATCTGTGATACATTACAGGGTTAATTCAGTATGACAGGTCTAAGTTACTTCACTTAAGATAACAATAGGCAAGGCATTTATATCTGAGGTTATAATACAGTGATTATTAAGTACAGAGATTAAGGTACTGGTCTAAGACCCAGTCACACTAACGCATACAACCAATGCATGCTGCCTCTGACAACAAGACTGTTAAAGTACTACTCCTGTACTTCCAGTATGTCAGGTTATTCAAATATTGCCAACCTGTATTTTATAAGATATTTAAGACGGGCAGGTCTTCAATGATACAATAACTAACAATTATAACTTATAGGTGAAACCATTTGCTTAACAATTGTCACGAAAATACTTTTGGGGAGTCTTTGAGGAATCTGAAATGACTAACTATTATAACTTCACATAAAGTTTCCAGCACAGTGTATCACTGTCGCTTGTATAAAAATGAAGTTTTTCAAAGTAAAACATATTTTTATTAGAAAATACTTACCAGTCATTTAATACCTGATATATAATCTCTACACCCTTAATTCATCCAGAAAAAGAACTCGCCTTGCGTATTCCTCACGTATATGTGATATACACGGTCGCCCGTAAGAGCGGGAGAGCACGTGATATATGGTCACTTTTATTTCAACATTAAGTGTTGGGTGACGACGCAGGGATGGGAGGCGGGACTCTATAAATGACTGGTAAGTATTTTCTAATAAAAAGATGTTTTACTTTGAAAATACATTACCAGTCATTTAATATCTGATGACTTTGTAGCATCGGACGGGAGGTTCGGCCAATACTTACTGTCGTACCAGGTAGCAGCACCTTGTAGTGTATTATTTTCTAATTTATTTACAAAGTACTATGAACCCAACAGTATAAGGTAAGAGCAGGGATTGATTAATTTCAATCAGTGTTCACTTCATTGATATGTTGGGAGTAATTTAGCGGACATCTCGCTGGGACGCAACCAACGGGCCCAGAGAGTACAAGTTCTCTGTCTGACCAGACATAGAACGCAAGTAGAAAGATGAAAAAGTTGACTGAGTTTTCCGAACTGACGCGCGAAGAATTCTTCAAGGGGAGTATTGTTCGAAAAAAGTCCAACTTGCCGGAAGTGCTCCAACTTCATGCGGGCGTATCCGCCGAAAAGAGAAATCTCGACTTGACAAATCTTGTACGCTAATTTAATCGTAATGGATATCCAGCGAGAAAAAGAAGCTGCTGATATATCTTTACGACCTATAAGAGCAGGGCTGTACAAATCCCATAGCCCGACGCCCGGGACAAGTCATAAATCGCATCGGGCAAGTCGCTAATTGCAACATCTCAGTCCCGGACAAGTGGCATTTTCCAAAAATCCACGTCCCATTATATCAACCCATTTACGTAACAGTGAATGCAAATTACTGTGTCTGGTAGCCCGGCTTAATTACTAACACACATGTCTGTCGTGTATAAATTTGACTGTATGTTACATGCGAAAAACCACTCGCGCGTGACCATAACAAATCAATAACAGTAGGCGGAGTTACCCAACTGTCAGATCGAAAGTTTCAGCCAACCGAATCGCGTCAGTAATAGTCGATTAACGTGATATATATGTATCCAATAAGGCTGTCCAATCATAAGTGACAATTGTTCCTTGGGGCTGTGTTATTTCATGAAAGCTAGGGAATTACCTATGGATCGGTCTCATTAAAATATTCCCTAAAATGTATTTTGATCCATATTTCTACTTTCGGTAAGCGATGTTTGCAAACTGGTGCAAACCGGATCAGAAAGACTTGTAAGAAATTTTCGCCATGCAGAAGTTAATAAAATAAATTCGATCCAAATTAAAGACAATACGACGACTGCTAACAATTATCTTGCCGTTTATCAATTTGAAATACCTTCAAGATCGACATAATATTCGTAATATCAGGGACACAAAGAAAATTGTTTGGAATGAAATATATAAATGATTCCCCCGAGTATGATAATTGCCCAATCACGGCTTTGTTTACCAAAATTAATTAGCATAAATGGCGGGAAAAAAAATCATATGACTTAATAGTTGCGATTTCATTGGATGAAATGAGAAATTGGGTGAATGACATTCGCGACCTGACGACCCCGATGTTTACATTCAACGCTGTTTACCGATTTCTAATTCTCAAAGTAGGGAACCATGATTAACATTGCGCAATCATCAAAATGGCGGCTATGCTGCGAATAATACCGCAACACCAATCTGACTAAAGTACACGATCTGACTAAATGTAAATGCGTAGCGTTAATAGGAGATGATTTTAATGAGATTGACCGCAACACATGAAACAAATTTCACGTTTTGTTGTCTTTCATTTTTTTTGAATAGATTTTTTGATTTAATAACTACATTGAACCTGATTAATTTTACTTTTGGTTAATAAAATTGAATTTATCAATGTCTTTCTTTGTAAAACTGACCCTGGTATCGAACACTGCCCTGTTTCGGTGAGGGACCTAAATCGGTGACCTTAATATTTTGTTATCTTCTATTTTAAAAGTGCTATTGCATCATTTGACTATGTTGTCTCAAGCTTAACATTTCTGTCAATAGCTTTTGAATCTTTTGTAAATATGGATAAAATACATACATTTTATGCAGAATATTTCAAATAACCTAGTGAAAAATAATCTCTTTTGCAATTTTTTTTTTTTTTAACTGAATGCTGCACTACAGGTCTTTTGCAATAATGTTATTTGAATTGGTCACTACCCTTAAATCATGTACAGTGTGTGCTCTTAATTTTATCTTTATACTGATCCGAACTAGAAAATAACCCACTAAAAAACAAATAAAACACTCAAGAAACCGCGATGTTAAACTTGGTCTGCAGAAAAGTGGGACAAGTGAGAATCTTAGCAGGACAAGTGGCATTCTGAAAGTCACTTGTCCTGGACAAGTGGCTGAATTATTTTTTTGTACAGCCCTGAAGAGGGAGAAATAACCTCTTTCTCCGACCCCTATTCCCTTCAACTCTCTTAAGATAATATTTAAGAGTTCTGACAGGACAAGGGATCTGTCGGTATCCGAAGGACCACAGATCGCAGAATGACTGAATTAGTAGAAACTGAATCGGATTAGGAAGGACCGACTGCAACTGGTTCTTAGCCAGAAACCCTTGTTGACACAGTAGAGTAAGGAGCCATCAGATTCATTGAATCTGATATGCCTTGTTACTACAGAGACGATCTGTAGTTAAAGCTAATAAAAAGACGGTTTTATAAGTAAGGAACTTTAAAGACATCGATCCAAGAGGTTCGTATGGAGCTCTTGTAAGCGACCAGAGGACGCAAGACAAATCCTATTTTGGAGTTAAACTCCTACAATTGGGTTTTTCTAATTCTAACCATCAGTCTGTGAAACTTAATGTAATTCGTTTCTACTGAAAGCAAAGAACTCACTTCCCTGTTAGTGTTTGCCAAGCAATACGAATTTATAATTCTCAGTAAAACTTAAGAAGCGGTAGCCGTCGACGAACGTTCAGAGAGATTGACCTACCTTATTAACATCAATCGGTAAGAACTGTCTATATCTAAGGAAGATGTAACGGTTATGTCGATAGGCAGGCCAGCAGGACGTATAACCACGGTCTCTGGGCCAGTGAAGTGTTTCTATTATCATCTTCACTTTTCAGAACTGAAACCGGAAGTTGACTCATTATCACCTCAGGGAGTAATTATTATTATTCCTTTGCGAATTCTGATCGTCCACTGCCGAATGAGTAGAATAAGAGTTGTCTACTCTATTGATCACATGCCGTAGGCTGTTAAGCCCTGTAGTTGTAACGCACTGCCCCGATATTTGCAAACAATTCGGGTGTGGTGTGAAGCATGTATCGGGCTGTTTCCCTTACTTACTGATCCCGAACCAGAAAACGAATCGGATTCGCATATAGCGAATCGAGTCTATCCGAAGGGCCAGATCGAAGAGAAACATCCTACAACGAGTCTATGGAGGGAATCAGATCCGACTTGCCTGTTTTGGGAAATAATTCCGAACACAGGTAATCGAAGTGAAGTGTTTGAAAGGAACACATCCCCGTTTACAAAGAATCGACAGTAACTCCTCGATGACAAAACAATCGGTACGTGGTAATAGGCGTCTGTTAGGTCTAACAATTCGCCCAGACAGCCGTTCCGGATTGTGATCTTGGTGAAACGGAACGTTCCATTCTATTACTCGACCGTACTAGCCGCGAACTGAGTCGATAAGTCTACTACCGGTCTTCACTGGCTGTCTTTCTTAGGAACAAGAAGAAAGACAATTGTAGCAACCCCGAATGGAAGGTTGATACCCCCTCTATATCATTCTTTGTTAGAAGATTTAATAGAGAGGAGTGCTTCCCTATTGCTGCGGATTAGGGACAGTGCTCTACTTGGTTGTATGCCAACTACGCCGAAATGTGCCTTATGGCCGCAGTGAATGCAGTAACCTTCCGCCAATGATAATTTATTTAGAGTCCAGATCTAAATTGTTTCATCATCATATGGGGCAGTGATCCCGATATGTCTCTTATTCGTCAGACAAAACGGGTTCGTGGGTTTTCCCCGAAGACATGAGGATTGACTATAGCCGGTTCTGAACCGGAAGGTCAGTGTCCGATTCGACATGGAATCCTATGAAGGAGTCATGACCAAGGAATTGATACCTTGACATAGATCCCTTTTCCGAAGAAGAATGAGATCGCATGAAATCAACCATCGGGCCGAGCTCACGTATGAGATGGTCTTGACCTCCCTGTCTCAGAATTCACAAAGTGAATATCCTCTGGTCCTTGTCATTTACCACAACACGAAAGTACTTCCTCGACAAGGGAGAGATCGGAATGTGGTAATAGGCATCTGTGAGGTATAGAGAGACCGCCCAGTCGCCTTCCCGAATAGTTATTACGGATGGAGCGGGTCAACTCCATTTTGAACTTCTCGACCGGAATCAATAGATTTAGAGCTGATAAATCTATAACCGGTCTCCACCGATCGTCTTCCTTCGGGATGAGGAAAAGACGGCTGTATCAACCCCGATAATTGGGGTTGAGAACCCTCTCTATGGCCTTCTTTTACAGAAGCGATGAAATCACTTTTGACATGGCCGGATGACGTGACGACATGTCGATAGGCACACTTGTCAGAGGAGGAGAAGAAATGAAGGGAATTGGATACCCTTCCTGTATCACAGATAAGATCCAACGATCCTGTGACACTTTCCCATTCCTCTATGAAAAACAACAGGCGGACCCGACTGTAATCTCCGGCCTTGGAACGATCATAGAAAGGTGCGCATCCCTAGGGCTGAGGCCTAGGGGTTGTGCTGTACTTAGAAGGCTGCCGATTCTTAGCCCCTTGGTAAGGGGCCTTCGGTTAGCCGACTTATGACCTGTGTAAATCGGTTGTCTCTGCGTAAAGGCCTTAACTTCCCGTTTATGCTCTTTGCAGGGTAAGGCTTCTTAACCGCAGAAGTCGCAGAGTGTTTCTGGCCCTGTGCAAATGTATTAACTGCACTCGCCGAAAGACCTCTGGACTGCTCTGACATATCAGACACAGTCCCGCAGCTATCCTTCCACCAAAGAGGAGCTTAGAGTCTAAGGAGTCGTTATCTGAAAGCGACTGACTTCCCTCATCTTCTTAACACGAAGAGCTGGAAGAGTGTCTAATCCTCCGACAGAGCCTAACTGGTCTTACAACCGGTTGATCTACATCTGACTCAGACATGGACCTCCCTTTCCCAGAATGAATTAGTGTATTCTGGTCCAGGGGTTGCCTTTCTAAGGACTGCCTACTATATAGGTGTCCCTCCGGGTACAGTGAAATCCCACGATTGGGTATTGCTGAACCCCGGTAGGCTTGGTATTCCCGTCTATTACTGACCGGATCCATTGAATGGACCGGTGGTTGGTATTGGGAAAGAGTGTCTTCTTAGTGAAGTTCACAGTTCCCTTTGGGGACAACGGAAGAATTTCTCCGACCGATAATTCCCATTCCCGGAGCTAGACGGATAAATATTAGAGTTGGTGCGTCCTACGCTCTGAATATTCGTATAACCACTCTGTTGTTGACCCGGATTGAATGATAATTGGAATCGATTCGGTCAGTCAGTACAGAGCCTGTGCCTGGTCGCGCCATGTTTACATAAGCGACTGGCTGGCTAGTCGTGTCATTGCCAAATGATGGACTGCCTGGTCGTGCCATGTTTACTTAACCGACAGGTAGGCTGGTCGCGTCATTACCAAATGACTGCTATTAGTTAACTGCTTGACCTCCGCCTTGTTGTGACATGGCTACATGTGTGACTGGTTGGCTAGTTGTGTCATTGTACAATGATTGACTGCCCGGTTGTGTCATATCTAAATGATTAACCGTTTGCCTGGTCGAGTCTTACCGACCCGATCCACTGAATGGACCGGTGGTTGGTAATTGGGAAGAGTGTCTTCTTTAATGAAGTACACAGTTACCTTTGGGGAACGGAAGGATTTCTCCGACCGATTATTCCCGTACTCGGAGCTATACGGCTGAATATTAGAGTTCGGTGCTTAACCTACTCTGAATATTCATAATACCACTCTGTTGTTGACCTGAGATAGAATGATAATAGTATCAATTCGGTCAGCCAGTACAGAGCCCGTGCCCGGTTGCGCCATGTTAACATAAGCGACTGGCTGGCTTGTCGTGTCATTGCCAACTGATAGACTGCCTGGTCGTGCGATGTTTACATAACTGACAGGCAAGCTAGCCACGTCATTACCAAATGACTGACTACTGCCTGGTCGTGTCATGTTCACATGCGTGACCGATTGGCTGGTGGCGCCATGTTTACATAAGCGACTGGCTGGCTAGTCACGTCATTGCCAAATGACAGACTGCCTGGTCGTGCGATGTTTTCATAACCGATAGGTAGACTAGCCGCGTCATTACCAAATGATTGACTATCTCCTTGCCGCGTCATGTTCACCGGCGTGACCGGTTGGCTGGTCGCATCATAGCTAACTGATTGACCCCCGCCTTGTCGCGACATGGCTACATGCGTGACTGATTGGCTAGCCGCGTCATCGTGAAAGGAGTGACTGCCTGGTCGGGTCATATTTAAATGACTGACCGTTTGCCTGGCCGCGTCGTAGCTATTCGACTGCAGACCTGTCATGTCACCGCTAAGTGAATGAATACCTTGTCGAGCCATGGCAAAATGACTGACCGGCCCGGTCGTGTCATGGCTAGATGACTGACCGGTGACAGGTCGCGTCATCGCTAGCTGACGCCCCGGTTGCCCGGGGACCTGTCGCGCCTCGGCATATGGGTTTTGCTGTCCAGCACTAGCAATACCCGGTTGACTAGAGATAGGCAGTTGTGAGGCTGACCTATCAAAAGTCTCCGGAAAACTTTGTCCGCAGACATTGTAATCCGGCACTCTGCAGCCGTCCGAAGACTGCTGTAGCTCAGAGTGTGGTGTTGGAATTGACTAACTCGCTAGGTTTCCCTGCAAGTGGTCTGACAAACCAACCCGCTCGGTTTCCCGGCGGGTGATTCCGGCATCCCCTTCTTTCGAAGGTTGAGCCACAACACCAGGCGTCAGATAATGCCGTTCAAGTGTAGAAGACTCCAGCTCTTGAGCACATTCCACCCTGTTTCTATACGGTGTCTGGCCCGAAGGCTTTTGTTTCCCGAGAGAACAACGAGCATCCAAAGCTACCTTCCGCTCCTCCGTGTCTCTAGCTAGACTAGGAGGTGCGGTTGTGCTAAGTGGAGAAGGAACAGCCTTAACCTTTGATCGACTCAACACGGTCGCGGAGTCCGATTGGGAGAACCCCTCGAACTCCGCTTCACTCGAAGAGATCAGAGACGCCTTTTTAGGGGCACTCTTACCCTTCCTGCTTTTGCTAGTCTTACCCTTCCCAGCCCGTTTCCAAATAGAAACAGTCCAAGAAGAGCAGAACTCGCACGGTGAAAGCTGTGTGCACTTTGAGCAAACCACACAGTTCGGATGCGTGTCCCATGCGTCCACAGCATGACCACACGAGCCACGCCTCCGTTCACCTTTATGTGACATATTTATGATACAAAAATATATACGAAATGAACACAACAATAAAAACAAAAAAAATTATAAATTTTTTCTACTTTTTATTTTTCTACCCGAGTGAAAACCCGGAACGTATATAATTGATAAACAAAAATAATAAATTTTTGTCTATGTTATAAACACATGTAATGTACAACAATCAATCATAAATTATCATCTATAACGGGATTGGGGAACTCATCGTTGAACTTTAAGTCTTGAACTCAGTATTACGTTCCGCACCCGACGACATTAACTGAAAATAATGGGTGGGGTAACCACCTCGTGCTTTTCAGCCAGTTGTCGACTACAAAAACAAACAATTACAACAATAATTTAAACAATTTAAGTTGAATAGACTCTGTCAGTTAAATAACTGAATGAAACAACTTAATAAGGCAATAGGCCTTAAAAAACCAAGAAAAGAATAATTAGAAAATAATTGTAATTTCTTAGCCTGTCTAGCTGGTGGATCCAGAAATGAAAGTGACCATATATCACATGATGCTCTCCCACTCTTACGGGCGACCGTGTATATCACATATACGTGAGGAATACGCAAGGCGAGTTCTTTTTCTGGATGAATTAAGGGTGTAGAGATTATATATCAGGTATTAAATGACTGGTAATGTATTTTTGACATAAAATTGTTGATTCCCTTATACATGTCCTCTCAGATTGACCTTTGAGTCAGCCAATCAAGTTGTCGCATACAAAACTGTTAGGTATAAAACAGGGGAGATTACCCATATAAATAAACTCAGTTTAAAACCAAGCGTTGGTTGCAAGAAAGGAGCACCCGATTCTGAATATACATATATAAGTTTAAAGGGTCAATTTGCGACAACCTTTATTGCAGTGTCTTCAGATCCTCTATATATGTAAAGCAAAGTATTTTGGTTTAAATTTTTGTTATGAGAATGGCTATTATATTAAACAAATACTTTGATTTATTACAAAGTGTTTGATATGAGCTGAAAACATTCTATAAAGTAAACGGTTTAAGGACATACTTGAAGCACAAGTTAATCCTGATACATCTATAAGATCTAATATTCATGACTAAATTACTCTGGGCATACGCAGTAACTGATAAGGAGATTATGGTCATTACATTATTGAGGAAAAAAAAATCAATGAGGAAATATTCCTTGTTAAATACTCAGGGGATTCATTAATAGTTCAGACTTGCTCAAATTTCATCTTGTTCTTCAATCATATGATCTAAGTATTATCTGCATTTCAAGTAAAATATTTCAATATACATGAATTAATCCTTTACAGCATGCAAACCCATTTTGAAGCAACTGCAGCAACCAACTTTTGAAAAACATTAACTTTCAAAGTTTCAGATATATACAATGTACCTTCTTTTGCCACTTTGTTTTCAACTTCAACTTTCATTTTTAGAGATTGTCCCAATTATTGCCTATGACAATAAAGTGTTTTAAAGGTTGTCTAACTATGTAACTTCAGTATTGCTGTAAGTGGGAAAGGGAAAACCCTAAATTCCCTTATAATTATATAAATACATTATACAACAGTTTGCAAACCTAACAAGAGCTGTCGGAGGACAGCGCGCTCGACTATTCCACCGCTTATTTAAGTTACTGAGATAATGGACTCTAATGTAGTTGCATGCAAAACATTAACCACAATTTCTTAGTGGGTGATAATTTGCATTATATGCAGGATAGTGTTATTTAACATGATTATTTTCATAGATGTGATGGTTAGATAGGGTTGTATAACCTTTCAATGGAATCCATCAAGTAGTTACTAAGATATGGACTCTTAATGTAGTTGCACACAAACCTTTAACCATAATTTCTAAGTAAAAAAAGGGCAACAATTTGCACCATATACAGGATAGAGTTATCTTAATTGGTTGTGTTTATAGTTGTACAATTGGGAAAGGTTGTATAAAGTTTCAATACAATTTTTCAAGTTGTTACTGAGATTACACTCTAAATGTAGTTGCAAAACTTTAACCAGAATTTCTAAGTCCAAAAAGGTCCATAACTTGCATAAAATGCTGGATAGAGTAATCATACTTGATTGTTTACATAGATGTGATGGTTGGTAAGGGCTGTATAAAGTTTCAATGCAATGCATCAAGTAGTTACTAAGAGATGGTCTCTTTATGTAGTTGCATGCAAAACTTTAACCAGAATTTATAAGTCCAAAAAGGCCATAACTTGCATAAAATGCAGGATAGAGTTATCATACTTGATAATCTACACAGGTGTGATAGTTGGGTAGGGTTGTAGAAAGTTTCAATGCAATGCATCAAGTAAATACTGAGATATGGACTCTTAATTTAGTTGCACGCAACACTTTAACCAGAATTTCTAAGTAAAAAAAATGCCATAACTTGCATAAAATGCAGGATAGAGTTATCTAACTTGATAATCTACATAGGTGTGATAGTTGGGTAGGGTTGTATAAAGGTTCAATGCAATGCATCAAGTATATACTGAGACGTGGACTCTTAATTTAGTTGCACGCAAAACTTTAACCAGTATTTCTATGTAAAAAAAGGGCCATAACTTGCATAAAATACAGAATAGAGTTATCATACTTGATAATCTACACAGGTGTAATAGTTGGGTAGGGTTGTAGTAAGTTTCAATGCAATGCATCAAGTAAATACTGAGATATGGACTCTTAATTTAGTTGCACGCAAAACTTTAACCAGAATTTCTAAGTAAAAAAAAGTGCCATAACTTGCCTAAAATGCAGGATAGAGTTATCTAACTTGTTAATCTACATAGGTGTAAAAGTTGGGTAGGGTTGTGTAAAGGTTCAATGCAATGCATCAAGTATATACTGAGATATGGACTCTTAATTTAGTTGCATGCAAAACTTTAACCAGAATTTCTAAGTAAAAAAAGGGCCATAACTTGCATAAAATGCAGGATAGAGTTATCTTAGATGATAATCTACACAGGTGTGATAGTTGGGTAGGGTTGTAGAAAGTTTCAATGCAATGCATCAAGTAAATACTGAGATATGGACTCTTAATTTAGTTGCACGCAAAACTTTAACCAGAATTTATAAGTAAAAAAAGGGCCATAACTTGCATAAAATGCAGGATAGAGTTATCTAACTTGATAATCTACACAGGTGTGATAGTTGGGTAGTGCTGTATAAAGTTTCAATGCAATGCATCAATTAAATACTGAGATATGGACTCTTACTTTAGTTGCACGCAAAACTTTAACCAGAATTTCTAAGTAAAAAAGGGCCATAACTTGCATAAAATGCAGGATAGAGTTATCTAACTTGATAATCTACATTGGTGTGATAGTTTGGTAGGGTTGTAGAAAGTTTCAATGCAATACATGTAGTATTTAAGAACTTGCATGCAAAACCTTAACCAAAGTGTGACGTGGACGCCGACGCCGACGCCAGGGTGAGTAGTATAGCTCTCATATTCTTCGAATAGTCGAGCTAAAAATGAAGAAAACGCTTAAATGGCTGAATATTTTAAACTGCATGAAAGTACAGGCTAATATTGTATTGTTTACATATTATGTCAACCTGACTGCCAATGATGTCTTAACCCTTTCCCTCATACGGCAATTCTGTAGCAGACGACTTTGAACGTATTTTGTTAAAAAATAGAAAATTTCCATAATTGAATGGATAACCTATGAATAAAAGTGGAAAACATTGTGGCAAAAGGAGAAATTGCACGTTTTGTGCAATTTCTCCTTTTGTCACTATGTTTTCAAAAAGCCGTCTGCTGCAGAGGCGTCAGAAAGCGTCTATATGAGGGAAAGGGTTAAGTTTTAGGAGCATGAAAATCAACTCATTGCATGGCATGGTCGGCTGTTTACATACTTGCAAATATATTCACCTATAATTTATAAAAGGCATTAAAAAATGGATTTATATTTACAAGCCAACTTAGACCTGGTCTGCACAACTGTTACTAAATGTACAGTCACAAACATTCTCTGCCAGTTTTTTATGAAATATTTTCTGACAGGTTGAATATTCAAGAAGCACCTGTTTGAAATATTAATTCAGTGAACATTTTATTTTTAAAAGCTTCTAAGAATTGCAGTATTGGATTGTACATTGATAATCAACCCTTTCCAAAATACAACAAATTTGTAGCAGAAGACAATTAACCTTTTCCCTCATATAGACGCTTTCTGACGCCTCTGCAGCAGACGGCTTTTTGAAAACATAGTGACAAAAGAAGAAATTGCACAAAATATGTTCAAAGTCGTCTGCTGCAGAATTGTCGTATGAGGGAAAGGGTTAAAAGAAAATGTACATAAGAAGAGAAAAATCAACTATTAATAGTTTTGAAAATGCTGTGGTATCTTTATTTCTGCTGCAATTAACCCTTTACCTCATGTGACAATTCTGCAGCAGACGACTTTGAACATATTTAAATGTCAAAAAATAGAAAATCTCTATAATTGAATGGATAACTAAAAGTGGGAAACATTGTGGCAAACGGTCACTATGTTTTCAAAAAGCTGTCTGCTGCAGAGGCATCAAAAAGCGTCTATATGAGGGAAAGGGTTAAGGCATCAAGATGCCACTCTGTCTCTCTGTGTGAGGGAAAGGATTATCTTACTGCTTTTTTTTTTGAGAGAGGGAGTGCTCAATGTGTTAAACTAATCATGGATTTGAATTAATTTACCAAGCAAGTGTGGAGTCTTATGCAGGGTCTTACTCAATATATAACCCCATCCCATATACAACATATCTACAACGAAGACTTCGAAAACATATTGGCAAATATGTGAAATATCTCAAAAAATCAGGGTTTTTAAAATAATTAAATTATTGAAAACATTGTGGCCAAAGGGGAAATAGGTCATCATGAGCAATTTCTCCTTTTGCCACAATTATTTCAAAAGTCGTCTGCTGCAAATGCTTTGGAATACGTCTGCAGAAGACTACATTGAAAACAATCTACTCCTGGCCAAAATGTGGAAATTCGCTATTAGATACTTATGAGAGAGAGAGTGTATTTATTGAATGAACTTGAAGGAATGGCGAAATAAAACAAGAGGCCCATGAGGGCCTATTCTCTACTGGTATGGTTCTTTGGTCATTTTCAATCCAGAGCATGTATGTATGGTGAAGATCGGATAGTAAATGGAGGCTCTTTTGTGTTCACAAGCTGTATTATAGCAATTTTTACAATTTCATGGGCCATAATCCAGTCTTGGCGGATCTGGCTGGTTTTCAAAAGGAACCAAGCTCTCATCAATATTTAACTACTATCTAAGTTTGGTGAAGATCAGATAGTAAATAGAGCCTCTATTGTGTTCACATGCTCAATTATAGCAATTTGAACAATTTCAAGGGCCATAATCCAGTCTTGCATGGGCGGATCTGGCTGGTTTTCGAAAGGAACCGAGCTCTCATGGATATCTAACTACTGTATAAGTTTGGTTGAGATACAATCAAAAGTGAAGACTGTATCATGTTAACAAGTTCTTTTATAGCAATTTTGACCATTTCAAGGGCCATAATCCAGTCATGCATGGGCAGATCTGGCTGGTTTTCGAAAGGAACCAAGCTCTCATAGATATCTAACTACTGTATACGTTTGGTTGAGATACAATCAAAAGTGAAGACTGTATCGTGTAAACAAGCTCTTTTATAGCAATTTTGAACATTTCAAGGGCCATAATCCAGTCATGCATGTGCGGATCTGGCTGGTTTTCGAAAGGAACCAAGCTCTCATGAATATCTAACTACTGTATAAGTTTGGTTGAGATACAATCAAAAGTGAAGACTGTATCTTGTTAACAAGAAATTGTTTACGGACGGACGGACGCACGCACGGACGACGGACAAATCGCCACGACATAAGCCCTTCTGGCCTTTGGCCAGTAGAGCTAAAAATTGCTCATTATATTTTATATTAAAGCAATATTATTTCCGAAAACTGCCTTCCGCAGAAGTTTTAAAATGAGTATTCAAGTGGAAAAGGTAGATGATCTATTTTAACCCTTTTTCCCACATACAACACATCTGCAGCAGACGACTTTGAAAACATAATTTATATTATTGAAAAAAACCTGAAAAATCTTCATAAAAGATTGCTTATTGCCTTAATTGTTTAATAAAATTGAAAACATTGTGGCCAAAGGAGATATTTGCTCATCATGAGCAATTTCACTATTGTCACCATGTTTTCCATAATGTACGTCTACTGCTATTGCGTCAAAATGCATCTGCAGGTGGGAAAGGGTTATCCTTTATGATCTGCTATGTATTATGTGAGTTTTAATCAACATGATGTTATTGTTCAAATCCTGTGTCATGAACAATTATAAACATTTTTGAGAAGTTATGTCGAGTCACTAGACCGTGATCAGCCTGAACATCTGCAGTCTTATCTTGGTACATTTATGTTTGTTTCTCATAAATAAGTTCTTCAGAAAATAGTACTTTATGAATATGAAAATAATTTAAACCTTTCCCACATACAAACCCTTTCTGACGCTTCTGCTGTAGACAACTTTCGAAAACATTGTGACAAAAAGAGAAATTGCCTGACAGATGAGCAATTTGTCTATTTGCCAGAATGTTTTCAACTCTATTCTTAAATTAACCTGCCATCTGAAGTTGTTTTCTACTTTATTCCTGAATAGTTGTTAAAGTCGTCTGCTATAAATGTGTTGTACAGTTGTCATGTAAAATGAAGACTGCCTAAGTTTCAAATGAAATCTAAAATGAGTAAATAAATATTATATATACATAATGTATGTACAGCTTATTATAAATTAATTAATTTAAATTTGTTATGCCTTACAGTCATATGCAAGACTTACTGACACAGAGAACAAGACTACTACAAGTCATGTCAGCGATTTTTTTCCTTCTTTAGCTGGTACCGTTTAACGGACCCATTCACAATTACAAACGGCTCTTCACAATTTTCCAAAAGGGTCCGACGGACCCATTCACAATTCTGGCCAAAAGGGTCCGTCAATTCACAATTCTGGCCGACTAGCCTAATTTTAACTTTGTAACTAGCTTTTCTGACAAAATCAAAAACATTCTCGGCCCGTCGCTGTTGTTTACATTTTAAAACAAATCGCAACATTTCTCAGTGCCGTATATCCATTCAGGTGTCGCAATTATTTATCGGAAACAAATATTTAACGAAATAATTATATTTCTTATTCGTACAATAAGTATCGGGAGTTGGGTGTTATTTCGTTTATTTATTTTTTACCCATTCCGTCTTGTCGACTTAACCACGTGTTTTTAAAAAAAAACATGGCGTCCGACGAAATTTTTCGCTGATGTGAATTGGATTTTCATGTATTTAAATGGTAACTGCATATTTTCTAGACTCAATTTAATGTTAAATATGATTTATTTAATCGTTGCAATAGCTGCCTATGATGTTAACAGCGGATAAATGAAAACAAAATTACTTATTGAAGACGCATGCATCTATAACTAAAGCGTCTAGATGATTACGATAAAAACGATTTGACAATGTCGAGATATAATAAATATTATCAGAAAAAACTACCATCAGCGCCTGAAAAGGCTATACAACGATCAATTATTTGGTAAGGCACAATTGGACACTAGCCATGATACTGAGCAGCGTACAGAACATTCACCAGGGCCATGCATGGAAACAGTTTTAACTGTCTAAACCCAACTAGAATTAGGGTCCGTATCGCCTACATCTGAATCTCAAACCGTATCCCCTGCTACTCAAACTGACGATTAAGTGATTGTAGCTAGTAATGCAAGCCTTAACACAGACAGCGGCTTATTATTAAGTTACATAGCTGTAATATTTAAATTCACAATTTTATGGAAACAACAACACTATTTTTCACAATTTCCCTGGTACCGGACCCATTCACAATTTAGGTAAAAAAATCGCTGCATGTACTAACAAGATTAGCCCTGAATACTGATCAATGCTCCTTTTCATCATGACACTATGGCTGCTAGATAGTATTAAAAGTAATAGAACAACAGTTTCATTAGCAAATAAAATTAACCCAAGATTTTAAACCTATTAGCTCAATCCTCAAGGATGTTTTTTTCTCCTTTTTTTACCTTAATGAAAGATATATATATAATATAACCTAGCACCTGTATTTTAGCTGGGAAAAAACTGAACCATTAACAAATCTGTCTCAATCTGAAATTCCTAATAATTCCAGCATATAAACCTGCATCAGAATTCAGATGATTTTGAAAATATCAAGGGTATATAAAAGGAACAACTTCAATAATTAAGTATCATTCTCGAATTAAGAGTTTTTCAAAACGTTTTGTCAAAACAAAACTTTGCTTAAAACCCTTTTCAACCTTAAAATCAAAAGATTCAAAATTAAACCTTTACCCACAATTGTATGCGGATGCATTTTGATGCCTTTGCTACAGATGACCTTCACATTTAATGAGATGAGGTACTCTCTTGTTAATTTGAGTGAAAAACTTCTGACACTTTAATACAAAATGCTATAATATAAGCCTCTTCAGCACAGACTTAAGACTACATAGACTCAAAGAAAGATCTAAACTTTCTATGCATGAACTTTATCCAGTCTATGTCTAAAACAAAAGAAGGTAACCAACTAAAAGTGAAAAACATTTTAAACAATTTTACATTTTCATGTTTACAAGTGAACCTGTAAACCAGCTTGAAACCTTACAACTTACAAATCAAACAACATAACAAGAGGATGAAATCCTTCCTGCCTTTACCCCATTGGTACTTTGATGTTGTTTTATTAATGTTGTAACTTGTTGTGCACTAGCTCTTCAACATGAATGAAAGATACAATAAAATGCTCTTGTAAAATACCTCAGTTCCTGCCTGAATATTTGCACTCACTGCATATGACTACAATGTCTAGACACAATCATGAACAAATTCTCTATGAATGAAATATAATTCTTGAAGAGATAGAAACATAACGGAAAAAGGAGTATCATTATGAAACATTTCCCCTATTCCCATGTTTTCAAAAGTCATCTGTAGATATGTGTTAAAACACATCCAAGTTCCAACCCCAAATATAAATTTGCATCTTAAAGGCTTGGGTAAATTTTACCCAAGCCTTTAAGATGCAAATTCTTCATAAAAGATTTCATAAGAAGTTTAGAAATTTATCCTTTTTCCAAAATGTTTCCAAAACTTGTCTGCTGGATATGTCACTAAACATTAGAGCGCCGTGGAGAGAACGCCAATGCTCGTCTGCCTTTTTCTAAATAGAAAAAGGGGCATTACTGAATAATTAAGCCAGAGTTATGTGACTTGGTATATAATCAATTGTGTATTGTTCAGGACTAGGATCATAATTCGAACCAAGTTTCATTTGAAAATGTTATATATGCTTAGAGTTATGAGATAAGGTTAAAGTTTTGTGATGAAACACCAACGCCAAGGGTATCACAATACCCCAAATTGTTTTCTTTGAAAAACAGACAAGCTAACAATTTATATTCCTGTCTTAACTTAATTCATATCCCTCACACCTGAGTGTCATTTCTGCTAACTTTAGAATATTTGGTATAACCCGCTTAAGGCCCGCCCTTTCATTTGCACTTGCATTTGCAAAGATTCTGGAAATTACTGCTTTTCCTATAATGTGTTCAATTCAGTATCATTTACGTATCTTCTTCATTTATAAATACTACATTGTTTTTCCAATGTTCTGTGAAAATAAATTGTCATGGAGTAAAGGGTCTAAAGTTTATTTAACCCTTTCCCTCATACGACAATTCTGCAGCAGACAACTTTGAATGTATTTTGTCAAAAAATAGAAAATCTCCATAATTGAATGGATAACCTATAGATGACAAAAATTGGAAAAACATTGTGGCAAAGGAGAAATTGCATGTTTTGTGCAATTTTTTCTTTTGTCACTATGTTTTCAAAAAGCTGTCTGCTGCAGAGGCGTCAGAAAGCGTCTATATGAGGGAAAGGTTTAAGTTATATTCAATTCATTTCCCATAAAAAAAAAAATATTAAAGGGTAATTTCAGAATGTACCACCCTAATTCTTGGAATAGCAGGAGAATTATAGTTAATTTTTTTTATAGATCATTTCTCCAAAAACTATTTTCAGACTTACATTAAGTTATATAAACCCTCACCCACTTACAACCAAACTTGTCAACTTTCCACCCAATTTTGTGAAGACTCCCTAATCTACTGATTTTGAGAATATCAATGTGTGAAATACCAAAATTGTTGGGTGAAAAAAAAGGGGCGAACGAAATTGCAAAATTGTCAAGAAAAAAGGCATGTTATGAAATTTATCTGTAGCAAATGACTGAAGATTTAATGACAAAATCATGCAAAATCTCTATTTATAAATGGAGGTATAATTACTTTTTTACCTTTTTACTGAAAGAAAGCTGAAAACGTTGAGGTAAATACTTGGCAATTTCTCCTTTTACCACAATGTTGGTAAACACTTTCCCAGATACTACAAACCAGCAGCAGACTCCTTTGAAAACATCTACATAAAAAATGTGGAAAATCTCTATTTGAGAAAGTTAATTTATTGAAAACATTGTGACCAAATCATGGAGAAATAATCGCATTGCTCATAGCAATTTCTCCTTTTTCGACTATGGTTTCAAAAGTCGTCTTCTAAGGAGGCGCCAAAATGTGTCAACATGGGCGAAAGATTAAATCCTTTCCCACGTGTATGCAGACAAATCTGTATAGATTTTCATAATTTCAACCAAGATTTTTATAAAGCCCTCTGCTGCAGATTTAATCTACTAGTTCTGCTAGAATGTAGGGTTAATCAATTTCCATTAACATTTCAAAGACTTTTTTTTTTTTTTTTTTAAATTCGCTTGTCCATCTTTGCATTTGAAAGAGCTGAAACAGAATTTTATAAATATTTATAAAGATCAAAATGTTGAGTTCAGGACAGCTAACAGAATCACACTGGAATATGAAGGTCTCATAAAATTGTTGCCAGCAGTCAAAGGGCCGCTCTGAAAAGGGCTATCTCAACTTTGGTATATATATATATCAAATCCTAAGGTGTTGGCACTCAGACTCAGTTAATTGATAAATGAATCACATTGATTGATTAGGGTTTAACGCCGTTTTCAACCAACCATTTTGCAGTCATATCACGGCGGCCAGTTCACCTACTCATGCTTATTCCGGCTTTTCCACATCATACTTTCCAAGCAACAGGCTGGTTTTCCACATTGGGCTTATAGACCATAAGCCCATTGGTGGAAAACGAATGACGCGAGTCACAGTGTCTTTTGTCAACCGTTGGAAAGAATTTAGGATGAGCTGGATTTCTAACTCTTCCCTGTTGGTTAACAGGGTTTTTTTACCTTATATAAAAGGGGCCGTTTAACGGCCCCTTCCCCTCAGAAAATAAGCATAGTTTTTCCCCTAAAAATAAAATTCCCCTCAGATTTTTTTTTTTTTTTTTTTTTTTTTTTTTATATTTAACTTTTGAACATTAGCTTAAAATCATTATTTATCTTTCCACAATGAACAGAATAAAATTTGACTTCAGGTATAGGCTTGGTACTGAAATACTTGATATTTTGATGAGAATTAAAGTTGCTGATGTTGAGAATATGACCCAAAAACTGCTGTGACAAGATGGACTAAGACAGAAAAGACCCCATACTTTGCCATATGGAGCCAGAAATTGAAACACGGTTTCTAGACTATGCTGTATATCTGACAGTCTCAGCAGCTTCTTTTCACAGCATGGTTTGGACCATGTTTACATTACCTTCATGATTGACCATAACAGTGTGTTGCACTATTTTAGTTCACATTGTGTTGCTTAAAATTAAAGTTCTAATAAGTTCTCAAAAATTAAAGTTGTTTTCTCATTTAGCAAGTAACAAAAAATAGCACTTGCGCAAAAATACAAGTAGAAAATCTTGCTAATTTCGACCCTTGACAGTGGTATAGTTTGAGTGAACTGGATTATGACAATCTAGTGGAGGAGTTCAAGAACATGAAAAATAGAGAGATGGCCTTGTAATGATAAAAGTTAAACATGCACATTATACTAGTTTACAATATTCCCCCTTTTTTTTCTAAAATGCCGCGAAATTTTCCACTTCTCAAAGGCCCCAGGCCCCTTCCCCTTTTTCAGAAAAAAAAACCCTGGTTAATGTGGTTTTAAATCGAACATTCGGACATGAAGGAAAAAACACGTTTAATCACAGGACACAGTATGGACAAATTTGGTTTTAAATGGAGCATTGAAGGAAAGGAGCACCACATTTAATCACAGGATACCATACGTAACTTGCAGGATGCACTTAGACCACGGATGCACGGTCAATTCTGATGATAAAGCTATTAAAGATTCATAGCATTACATTGTGTTGTATTTAAAAAAAAGTGTTTAAAAGTTATACTAGTAACACTTTATAAGACTTTAAAATAACTATTATATATAATTCTCCTTTTCGACGTTTTCACTCCCGTTTTGATCGGTTTTATTAATTCGAGGTTTTAGTCATCGACGTTATCACTGTAATTCCCTACTGTGCACACTAATTAGGGTTTTGAAAGAGAACTAAATTAAAAAGCATCGTGATAAAAAGACCAATTTAAATAATCCTGATATGGACAAGGAACTGTCAATGTTTTTCACATTGTTTGTTTGTCATTGGTGAAATAAACATGATTTTTAAAACTTACTAATTCGCCACAACCACAATTGTATCATTTGCGTCCTTACGAGTCGTCTGATGTTGAGCGATTGAATATCCAAAATAACTGTTTTTCGGACCTTCCTTAATCACTGGTATCGTTGTGTCGATATTAAATCCAAACGTAGAAACAAACAGTAGGGATGACACGATGACACAGGTAAATCCGAAAATCGCAGGACCCTCCGCCATTGTTTGGTGACAAAATCTAATCAAAAGCGCACCTGTACAAATTAACGCAACGTGCGATCAAACTTGACACTTAATCCGAATTTTAATCCAGTTATTAGATAAAATTTAAGTTTGAATTATTGCATATTTGACAAAAACTTCGAAAAAGATATTATTTCACACGAACGTAAACTTCGCTCGTCTGTCGTTGACACAAAATGTGTCTATTACACAAAATTCATAGACATTCACGATAAGTAACTCAGAAAAACTAATTTGTAAACATTCAAAATAGTTTAACAGATTTATGTCCCTTTTTTGTAGATTTGGCGCGTTGTGGATGTTACCACTGTATAAAAGGGAATCAAGCAGACGAAAGTATTTGAAAATGTTTTAGAATTAATTCCCTTGTTACACACAGTATTAAAGGCCTAACATGTTCCACTGCATTTGGGCAAACATATGGAATTTGTAGCTAACAGAGAAATTGCTCGTATTTAGCGATTTCTCCTTTTGTCACAATATTTTTTCTAAAGACGTCTGCTTCATATGTGCAAAAAACACGTTTGTAAATGTGAAAGGGTTAAAAAGTTTCTGGAATCATGATCGACCAGTGTAAATCCAAGCAGCGATCTATTCGGATTCTAAGATTGATCTGCATCTACACTGGTCGCACGTGCTTTGTGAGCAGGTTTCTTTGTCTTTATAATGTTATACTGCAAGAAAGTTACTAATGGCTAGTTATAATTGAGCGCTATTCAAGTATACGTACGTAAAACTCGTTCCCACATACTCTATAAGTGAAAGTAAACATTTTGAAAAGAGTTGGAAACATTGTTTCAAAAGATGAAATTGTTAGATGAAATTGTTCGTTTGATCAAGTATAAGTACGCTACTTTTGTCACAATGTTTTCAAAAGTCGACTGATCCAAATGCATCAAACTGATGTAATACGTCTACACGAGGGAAAGGGTTGAAACGTTTCTTAGAACCGTCTGTGACTATCGATCGACCAGTGTATAACCAGATGCAAATATATGCGGATTCTTTGTCTACACTGGTCGCACGTAATTTGTGTGCAGATTTATTTTATCTTCACAAACTTTACACTGAACGATCTTCACAAACTTTACACTGAACGAAAATTACAAATGGGAGCTCCTCAAGTACACGTTAATTATTCTTTCAACACACGACTTTAAATACACCTACTAGGCTGAAATATGGAAAATACCTAAATGAACGATTATTACTTTAAACGTTCAAAAAGTTCAAAACTTAGTGTCAAATTTCTTTTTTTAAAAATTTCTACTTTTGTCCAATGTTTTCAAAAGTCGTCTGCTTGATATTCCTTTACGTCAAAGTGCGTCTATATGTGCTGAAACGCTAATCATTGTATTATATCTCGCTGTGACTTACCACCATTGCGGCAAAAGGAGGAATTGATCGTTTCGAAATTTTGTCTCCGTTTGTCACACAATTTTCAGATATTGCATCATATGCGTCAAAATGCATCGACATGTGGAAAAGGGTTAAGAAGTTTGTTTGAACCCAGGTTGACTTGTGACAAAAGGAGAACATTTGAACAATTTCTACTTTTGATTCAATGTTTTCAAAAGTCGACTTATTCGTGTGCATCAAAATGCGTCTACATGAGGGAAAGGGTTAACATATTTTTCTTTGAACCGTCTGTGACTATGGATCGACCATTGTACATCCAGCTACATATTTATGCGGATTCTCACATTGATCTTCGTCTACACTGGTAGCACGCGTATCCATGTGCAGGTTTACTTTACACAAATAGAACATTTCTTACGGATGGTTTTCATGGATCGTATCTCAAGTATACGTTAACGATTTCCGCAATACAAATGCATACGAAACAGACGACTTTGAAAACTTGTTCGTATTAAACTGCTTCTCCTTTAACTCTTTCAGCGCCGAATTGTTTAAAACTCTTCCATGTTCAAAATCAGGCGTCTCCATTGTTCATGTAATACAAATGTGGACTTTTTTGATAACTAAAAGGCAAACAATGCTGATTTCAGGTGAGACAGCTCGTTACGAGCTGACTCACCTGAATCAGTATTGTTTGCAAAAACCTCAATATTGCCTTTGGCGCTGAAAGAGTTAATCAAAATGTTTCAGGAGGTATTTGTAACCCTCTGTGACTCATGATCGACGTGCTCTGTGAGTTGTTTTTATTATGCTTTACAAACTGTACACGGAAAGAAAATTACCAACAGTCGGTTTGAAGGCAACCTCTAGCCGAGCCCCGGTAGCTCAGTCGGTAGCGACGCGGGATGTCAATCCAGGGGTTGTGAGTTCGAATCCCGGCTCGGCCAACTTTCTTTCAGACGATTGACAAAAGTCAATGCGACATGCGTCATTCGTCTTCCACAAATGGGCTAAGTCTATGTGGAAAAACAGCCAGTTGCTTGGGAAGATTGTGTGGAGTACTGGTGTGAGAAAACCAGGAAATGCATGAGTAGGTGAACTGGCCGCCGTGATATAACTGAGAAATTGTTAAAAAACGGCGTTAAATCCCAATCAATCAATCAATCAATTGAAGGCATCCTCGGTGACCAGGCTATTCATAAAATATGTGATACCCTGGGCAAATTGGCTAGCGAAACTTCGAAAAGCATGCACCACGTTTTTCTCAGTTATTTAATTACTAGAATGGTAGCAAAGGTCGTGGCAAACACCCGGATGTACCACCTGGACACGTTTACTGGAGGCGACGACCGACAATGCTAGATACCTGTACCAACGACCGACCAGTTGGGGATCCTGTGTAATGCTTGATCCTTGACAAGCAGTACAATACATACCCGTGGCTTTACCCGGTCCGAAGCAGTGTCAGGTCGTACTCTTAAGAAATTACATTAGCCGTTCCGCGAGAAAGCAAACATTGTGGACTCTGCGTAAAGTATCGACCCGGATCAGCATAAGCATGCCTCGCAGGCTAACCCGGACAGACACTTTTCACCTTCTGTGGATTTTCTGTTTCAGGAATATTTACTCTATATCTCTATACCCCTGATACAGAATATGTCGGCCCTGATTAGCTTGCGCAGGCTTATCTGGGTCGATACAATACGTAGAGTCCGTATTGTTGGTTTTCTCGTGGAACGGCTCACATGTAGTTCATGTAGATTTAATAACCGGATATTCTTATGACACTTAAAAACATTGCTTTCGTAGGTTTTTTTTAAAACGGGTCGTTTTACCTTATTGGAATTATGCCATTTTTAATAATCACATATTGTTTACAGTCTCTTTTCGAACATTTTTTATTACTCTAATCATCTAATGTCATATATTGTACCTTCAAACTTTGAATAATGTTTATGTTTTAACCTTTTTATAGCTATGCATTAGTTGCTAATGACACACAACTTCCACACTTATTTTACTTACAATTCTTAAACGGTTTTCAAAAATTGCCTCATGATGAAAGACGAAATATCTTTGACAACTAATCAGCCAAACTGTAACGTCTAGAAAATAAGAAAATATGTCTAGTCTATACCCCGAATCAGTTCATATAAACAGTTTTATACCAACCTTCATGACTAGAATGAAAGACCTACATATAAATAATTGGGCTTCTAGTATAAACATGTGCCCGTCATTGAACACGTTTCGATATATGAAAACAAATTACGAAAGATCAAGCTATATTGATATTCTAGACAACAAACAACAACGAAACCTCATCAGTAAAATAAGACTATCATCACATGATTTAAAAATAGAAACCGGGAGATATAATAACACTAACAGAAATGAAAGATATTGTGAATTATGCCAACTACATGATATAGAAGATGAATATCATTTTACCCTAATTTGTCCGCACTATAATGATATCCGATCAAAATATGTAACTAAATACTTTTCTAAAAATCCAAGTATGTATAAATATTTTGAATTACTGAACTCCAGTAAAAAAACGACATTACTAAACCTTACATATTTCTATAAAAACGCATTTCAGAAGCGAAGGGACTATTATCTAGCCAGTACAGGTGACTAATGGAACCAGGAAACATGTAATCTATGTAAATACTAATAATTTGTGTAAAATACCAATAATCTGTTCAATGTTTATATATGTACATGTATAAACTAGTCTATGTATATATAATGTAAATGAGTACCATGTATTAGATATGCCATGTTGACGTAAATAGAAAACATCTGAAGAAACAACCAAAGATCGAGGATGGAAGACATTGTGGGAAAAGCAGGAATGTGAACACGATTTCTTCTTTCCCGAAAATGACTTCAAAAATAAAATAAAACAAGGAATAAATAAATGCTTTTGTAACAAATATCATCGGATGTGTGTAGATTCTGAAAGGGAAAGGTAAAACATGAAATACTAGTATATGACCAGTACTGGATGCTATATGTTCCAGGAATAAGTAAAAATAAGCGGAAGTATTCTCACGTTTCAACCAAAATGTATAAAATATGAAAAAAATGCTATGTATGTATATATATGTATGTATTAAATGACATGCCATTTTCTGTTGTATGTATATTTATATGTATGTTTTATGTGACTATGAGCTTGTATGCTTAATGTCAATTAAAATTTCTGTTCTGTTCTGTTCTGTTCTATACATCATTGAAAGTATTGTAGTAAAAGAAGAAATGTAATCTATGCAGTAGTTTTTTAACAATATTTGCTATTGCGGCCTGACGGATACACAGTGGAAGTTGATGTCATATATATTATTTGTGTGTGAACTCTTCCAACGTCAATAGAAATATTGAGATTTTTACAAACAATACAGCTTCAGGTGCTACAGCTCGTAACGAGCTGTCTCACCTGAAATCAGCATTGTTTGCACTTAAGACATCAATATGTTCCACAACACTTATTACATGAACAATCGAGTCACCAGATTTGAAACATAAAATATTCTTCTTTAGGAAATTCGGCGCTGAATTAATCACTGAATATCAATTTATAGAGCGGATGAAGATCTGGTATCGCATCAATGCTGTCCATTCCATCTCATCCAAATACACTTTGTCAAATGTTTCTGGGAACGTTCTTTGACTGACATGCAGAATAAGATTAAACTGTGCGTTCGCAAACATCTCTATGGATGTTTTCACAGACATCGGCTAGTATTTTGCGCTTTAAAAAGAACATCAACTGTCGAACCAACAACCAGGGACACTATATTACATTACATATCTAACATGTGGAAATATTGTTTTTATGTACGAGGAGTTTTCATTGTAATACAGCTCGTATTTATTTTTATTATTTATTGGTATATAAAATGGCATAAAACGAAATAAAGATTGATAAATAAGAGAGACAAACCATCCCCTAATAAACCCTTTCTTATGAAACAAAATTTCAGCAGACGGGTACATGTACAATATGTAAAACCATTTTTAATTGCAAGTATTGTCATGTAGTATAATTGAAGACGTTGACGGTAAAAGGAGGAATTCCTCAAAATGAGCTTTCACCGTTTTCAACAATGTCTTTTTTTAAAACTCGTCAGCTGATTCGTCCAGATGTGTGTATGTGGGGAAAGGGTAGAGCAGATGGACCACTAAAATATACTTATTTGCCGCAGGAACATTAAATCCCGTATGTCCGTATTTCAAATGGTTGATGCTATTGTCCCTCCTTAATTAAATACTGAAATATGAATAAAACGGGGTTAATTAAACGGATTACCTTTATCAAAACAGACCGAAACAAAACCTTATATAGCATGACTATATATTGTAAAACATTGTGGAAAAAATATAACATTGTTAGTTATTAAAATTGACTTTTATGCCAACATTATATATATGTTTTTTTTTAAACAAGCAGATCAATGAACCCAGAATTTTGTAATTCTTTCTCTCAAAACCTTTGAAGATTTATTAAAAGATGGAACATTTCGAAATCCCCGGTTGTGAAAGGGATCGTGGCAATATACGTCCAGAGCACCTGGACCCGGTCAGTACTATATATGGCTCGAGATGACACTCGGAGTCAGCAGTTAAAGCCTGTATACAGGGACGTACTGCAAGAATGGTATGTATCAACATGTTTTGTTCTCTTGACTATTTTGTTCACTACTCAGTATGTACATACTATACTATGATGATGTCTTCCCTTGCTTTTGCATCTTAAATGCTATTAACTGATCCTGCTTTACATTTTCTCTTATACATTTTATATTAACTCTTTCAGCGCCGAATTGTATAAAGTAGACTATTCCATGTTTAAAATCGGGCATCTCCATTTCTCATGTAATAACTGTTTTGATGAATAAAAGGCAAGACAGCTCGTTACGAGCTGACTCACCTGTAATCTGTATTGTTTGCAAAAACCTCAATATTGCCTTTGACGCTGAAAGGGTTAAGTATGATATACTCATGTTAGGCCTTTTTGCCTAATGTGTTTGCTATTTTCATTGGCCTAAATGTTTTTTTTTTGTATTATTAATGTTAAGTATCACATACATCATGTTTAATTATTTTATCTAATATTCTTTTTTATTATCATTATTTCATCATTAACAGTCGTTTACGAATTTTAATAAGCGCCCAAAATGACCTTAGACGTCGACGGACCTTAGAATCCCATTCATTCCATACTACACGAATGACACAAACATTTTCGTATTTTTACTTGAAAATTAGGAAGTCAATATATGTATAAATAAGAACACATAAATGAAAGATAATACTATTGTGTAATAAATATTTCAACCTGGTTAGAGTAAAATGCGTCTTTTCTTTTTATTGACGTCTTTGTTTCAAATCTCTACATGGGTTTTTTATGAATGTGTTACTAAATTGTCCATTACTACTTTTACTATTTTCGGTAAGAAGGTTGAATGGATTCATCTCCTAAAAATCGCGCAGTTTTTTTACCTTGGAAAAACAGCACGATAGGTTTATATAACATAGGTGTGAATATCAAAAGTGTGCTTCTGACTGTTACATCTTTTACTTCATTCATTCATTCATATTTATTGGCAATCAGCAATATTTTTGCCTTTGGCCATTTACAAAATAATTATATGGCAAAGACAGACATAATACATTAATACATACAATACAATTGTATTGTATTGTATTGTATTGTATTAATATATAACATTACATACAAATACAAACAATTTAATGTTAATATACATTAATAAACAGCAATATCATCAAGGGTATTTTTTCTAATTGACATAGCTTCCTTGATATATTTAGCAAGATTGTAGAGTTTCTTTTTGTTTGTTTGAGACATTATTGCGATGAACTTTTGTATTGAGGGCCATGTTACATTTCCTAAATATTTAGTTCTAAGTGAACTGTATTTTGTACATACTAAAAGAAAATGAAATTCTGTTTCCACTACATTTTGGTTACATATTTTGCATATTCTGTTTTCTCTGAATCTACCCTGCTCAATTTCTAAACGATGGGAACTTAAGCGCAAACGACTCATGTGTATTCTCAAGTTATAACTTTTTAAATAATTTTCTAATTAAAACTTTCCTTAAATTTACAAAAATAGTCTAGTTTAGGTAACGAATTTATGTTAGTATTCTATTCTTGTAAGAACTGATCTCTTAGTGTCTGTTTCATATTGTGAAAAGTGTTTGAGTTGGTATTAAAGTTATATCTTAATTGACTATATCCTAGGTGATCTATGATAGTCTTAATCCGTGATGCCCAACAATTACCTCTGACGTTGTCGCATAGATCTTTATTCATAAAATAAATAGGAGAATCAGTTTTTGACAATATCTTACACCAACATTTTAGTGACCTTTCTCGACATAAAACAGATAGGGGAAAACGACCAAGCTCTCCTAGCACTGCATTGTTACTATGTTAATTTCATGTTTTGTATTGGGTGTTACGCTGTACTTGAAATACTATTAATTAATTGAACAAATAATTTTCAACCTTATTTATCTACGTTTTGTAAAGCACACTATGATATATTAGACTTGATATTAATTTCTAAAACTGAATTATCAAGGACTAACTTTGTTCTTTTGGTAGATGCATTTCACGGTGTGCCAGTTTAGCTTTTGCGGCGTACAGATAATAACATAAATGCAATTCGAATGGAGGCAATGCAAGACAAAATAATAATAATAAAAAAATAGAGTTAATAGAGAGACAAAAAATGAATAAAGGAAAACATGAATAATAATTAAAAAAGCATATTCTTTACCGCAAGGTATGGACACTTTTCGTGTTTCGTGATGTGTTTCAGTGCAAAATGGTCTTGATGACACCATTTTCTGGATTGTATCTACATTTTGCCCCAATCTGTGTGTTTGTCTGTCTGTCTTTTTGCATATATTTATGTCTGTATGTCTGTCCGTCTGGCGATATCTTTGTTTAATTGTTAATTTATAAAACTGAAAATGTTCCTCCTTTTATTTTCGTTCTTCCTTTCTCTCTTTCATTGCTTCATTATTTACTTCATAAACAGTTTTAATATATCAGGGAAAACCCAACAAGATAAATACTGCGTTTAAAACATTGTTGGATAAAAAAGAAATTTATTGTGTTAAGACATCTGTCCATTTTCACATTTTTGTAATATTTGGATAACTAAAAGGCAAACAATGCTGATTTCAGGTGAGACAGCTTGTTACGAGCTGACATACCTGAATCTGCATTGTTTGTAAAAACCTCGACATTGACATTGGCGTGGGAAGAGTTAAAGAGCAACACATATACACATTAGCTGCATTGTTTTTCTCCTCCGCCAGATATTTCTTTTGTGAGGATACGTTGTGATTATGAGCAGTGGAAAATGTATGTACTGTATGAACAGTACAGGTACGGTTATCTTGCCCAACTGCTCAGACTTATAAGAATCTACACACGTTGGCATACTATCTTCACAATGTTGTGTAAGTAATATGTGAACAGTTTATATCTTGATCAGACTGTGCGGATGCACACGATGATCTGGATATAAAACTGTTCATAAAAGCCAACGTGTACCTTTTCCTAAACACGGAAACATATATATATTTTTTTTACAATACATGTTTCCAGATGAAGTTTGGAGTTGTAATCCTTCTGTGCCTGACTTTAACGGGGACTTTCGGAGACGAAAGCGATGTAAGTATAAACTACAATTGACACCAGAAAGACTGTGCGCGTTCACAGACTCATCTGAGTTACCACTGTTTTCAGATGCAAAAAGGTCCTAAGCGCCAGACGGGACTCAAATGGATAAGAGGATCACAGACTTTTTTTTAAATTATCGCGTAGACCTAATTATACAGATAGGAATATTTTTGAAAGGCTAGCGATGGCTTTCCCTCCTTGGCGCTCAGGAGTGTGGGGTTAATATAACGACTGACTCGCTGGTGTCTGGACAAATGGAAAGTGCTTGTTAATCTAAGAGTCGCCGTGTTACATACTTAACCCTTTCAGCGCCGAATTATTTAAAGTAGACTCTTCCACGTTCAAACTCGGACGACTCTATTTTCATGTTATAGGATTTTTGGAATATTTTTATAACTCACAGCCAAACAATGCAGATTTCAGGTGAGACAGCTCGTCACGAGCTGACTCACCTGCATCTGTATTGTTTGCAAAAAAGCTCAATATTGCCTTTGGCGCTGAAAGAGTTAAACAAAATATTGATAGCGGCGTTAACATGATACAAAAAAACACAAACCAATTAACTTTAATCAATGCCGAGCCGAGTGTGTTGTGTGGTCCCGCAGCTCGATAAAACTCTCTTGGGTATTGAACCAGGACCCTTTGAATCACGAGGTCGTCGCTTTACATTCAAGCCATGGTACTCGCACATAAAGTTTTAGTTTTCCGTGTATGCTTATTAAAAGTGAAATTATATTCAATGCGACTAGTAAAATTAGAAGAAAATGTATATGAGAAACCAATATTGCGTAAAGGATCGACCCGGATCAGCCGAAGCATGCCGCGCAGGCTTACACGGATAGACGCCTTTCGCCTCCTGTGGTTTTTCTGTTTCAGGAATCATTACTCTATACCTCTATTCCTATGAGACGGAATGTGTCGGCCCGGATTAGCATGTGCGGACTGCGCAGGCTGATCTGGAACGATATATTACGCAGAGGCCATAATGTTGGTTTTCTCGCAGGACGGCTCAATTATTTATTGTATTGAGTTGGACTGTAGTTACTGACAGCCATGTTATTTGGCCGATCATTGAGTCTCCTACTACTTTTGTTGTAGGTCACATACTATCGATAACATATATTAGACTATTTCAATAAGGACCAGTGGTGTCAGAGGAGAATATTTTAAATTATCATAGTCGCTGATGCACATTATTATATCTACTCGTACCTTCGACATATTTACTTCCCTTTAGCTTTTATAGCAGTACAATCTCTAGATAAGGTGCCTTTTGCATGTTCTAACATCCTTATTTGACATAATTACCCTATGTTGTGGGTACTCAAAAGAATCGTCTCACTGAGACGATTCTTTTGAGTACCCACATCGAAGGGTTTGGTTGGATGATAGGATATATGTTATGGAGGGAAAAGAGCTGTATACGCCTCCTTATGTGTTAGAAATTCAGAAAACGACACTGACAACCCTCTCCCAGACATCTAGATATGTATTTAGGCTATCAAATGCCATTATGCCAATCAATTGAATTTTAGCTGTGGTAAAAGGTTTGCTTTTTTTTTGTAATCGTTTACATGCTGGACAAAAGCATATATCAGAAGAGAGATTTTGTCAAATAAAACGCTGACCGGAATACAAATGTTTTTTTTTTTTCGAATACAAACTGCTTCGAGCTGTTTCACAATCGAAATACTGAATCTGTTTGTCAATGTAATTGATTGATTGATTTAAGCGCCGCTTTCACCAATGTTCAGTTATATCACGGCGTTTCATCGGTACGTTACCAGTACTACTGCTCCATTTATCCTGTTTGTATTTAATATTTACTTTAAAAGTGGCAGAAAACACAAATTAAAAATATATAAACATTACAAAATACCCTAAAACTGCGGGATGCATACTGTCATTTACAATGACGATGTACAAAAAAAACAAACCTGTATCTGACACCTATTATTATATTTTCCGCTATTCATTAAAACAGTCAACAGATACTAATGACAAAGGTGATGATGTCTTCCCCAACAACAACGTAGGATCCTTTAACGAGGGCCAGCTAAACGGACCGGAGTTTGAAAAAGGAAAACATAATCAGGTAAGTTTCAGAGGGATATGTTTAGCCGCGATTTGGGGTTCTCATTACAATCCCCGTAGCTGATCCCTTGCAGTTCAGCCTTTAGGCACACGGGCTGTCAATTCAGGGGTTGTGAGATCGAACGCCTGTTCGGACTACACGTTTTCCGTCGTTCGACACAAGTCAATGCGACAGACATCCTCCGTCCTCCACCAACAGGCTAACAGTCTATGTGGAAAAGCAGTCAGTTGCTTGGAAAGGCACTCATATGTCGAGATCTGGTGTTAGAAAACCTGGTAACACATAGGTATGTGTACTGGGCGCTGTGATATGACTGACAAATTGTTGAGACGGTGTTGGTCTCCAACCAACCAATCAATCAAAGCAATCCACATAAAGGGATTACTAAATTGGTTTATAATAGTAAAACCCGTTGAACTACAATGCGAAAGATTTGTCAGAAGGTATACACAGGTCTTTGCTACGTGCACTTGCTTCATTGATGACACCTATTTAAATTATTGTGATTCCCTTATCGGCGTCGTCGTCGTTTGCGTCTGCGTCATAGTCGTCCACGTCGTCTACACAAAACGTTAACCTTACCTCATAACTTAAAGACAGTTACACATATTCAAATGAAACTTTTAACCATGTTCCTAGAAGCAAAACGTTTGTCTATATATGTCAAATATGTTAAATACGCTTTAGAAACAAGAATTAATTACATTAACAATTTGAAAAATGATTAGTATAACCTTACCAGTATATATATAATTTATTGTTTATATATTATCAATCTTTCTTCCATAAACATTTTGCTTATTGTTTATTTGAAAGGTGACATGTCATGTAAATTATTGTTAAATTTGTAATATGACTAGAAGCTGTATTAGCTTATGTCAATAATAAAATATCTATCTATCTATCTATATCAAGTCACATAACTCTGGCTTTAATAATTATTAAGTTATGCTCCTTTTTGGACTTCGAAATTCATACAAAAGGTTTACCTTAGCCCATAATTGGAAGACCGTTCAATATCCTCAAATGCAACTTGGTACAAATGTTCATATGAACAATACGCATGTCTATACCAAGTGACATAACTCTGGCTTTAATTATAATTTAGAAATACCCCTTTTTTCCGATATCCCGGGATACCCAATCTAAAAGCGTTTACGACAAATGTAGATTATGTCTCACTACGGATTTCATCAACATACTCCTTTATGTTTTACCCAGAGGGAGAAATTGTATCACTAAGGATTTCATCAACATAATCCTTTATGTTATACCCACAGGAAGAAATTGTACCACCCGTCAGTATGTCTTCTTGTCCGTTATGGTTAACATGCATTGATTACTAAAACTAACAACATTGATACCTCATGATCAGGAAAATTGACCATAACTATATCGTACATAGTTTGAGTAATCCTGCAGATGTTCAATGCTCAAGAAACATAAACCTAGCATGCATATTTTCGGAGTTATCCATTTTTTATCGAATCTTCCAATTATTTTCCCACTTAATTTCCAACTTGCTGCAAGCAACACATGGATCACTTTGAAAACGATATTGTCTAATAAGTTAACGTTTGCTTCAGCAAATTTCCTTCAATACATAAATGAATGAATGAATGAATGAATGAATGAATGAATCAATCAATCAATCAATCAATCGAATAATCTATTTTTAGGATGAAATCGACCAACGTCGTCAGAATGAAAACAATGGCGATCCTACACACGAGTTGGAAATCATGGAGGCAGAAGAACACTATTACGCATGGCAAAAAAGTACGTGTATGCGGTCAAAGTTTAGAAATGTGTGCTCAAAAGGAAAAGAACTATCTTTTGCGGAGTGATATATTTTTTGACATAATACATGACGTCCCCCCCCCGCAAAACGGCGTTAAAGATGCTGAACTCCAGATTCAAGATAGTAAAGTCAAAGTTTTAAAACTGTTCTAAAGATGTCTTGAAATATTAGAATCATAATTCTGAGATACAAATTAACAATTTCACTTTCCAGTACAATAAAGATCTAAATATTGATCGTTTATTTGTAATTTTTACACGGTAGACATACCCACTAAGCCATTTTTTGCACATTTTCATTGACTTTCAATTGAATATTGTTCAGATTTACTGCCAAAATAGTTTTGAACAACATATTTCTAACTTTGTTGTCACTATTAGCAATATTTGCAGACGTTTCAACATTTCAAAATTTTGATCTCCATCTGGAGTTCAGCACCATTAAGCTCCAGTCAATCAATCAGCTTTGTAAAGTATTGCATTTATGTTAGTCATGTCAGGCAAATATTATCTGGTTGCGCATGTAACAGTCAAGGCTTTATCAAGCATGTTATATTACAAATGTAGTCGCGGCAGTTTACGCTCGTGTGTTTTTAACTCTTTCAGCGCCGAATTGTTTAACTCTTTCAGCGCCAAAGGCAATATTGAGGTTTTTGCAAACATAGTTTGCCTTTTAGTTATCAAAAATAGTCCAAACTTTTATTACATGAGAAATGGAGACGTCCGATTTTGAACATGGAAGAGTTTACGTTAAACATTTCGGCGCTGAAAGAGTTAAAGTAGACTCTTCCATGGTCAAAATCGGGCGTCTCCATTTCTCATGTATTGAAAGTTTTTGACTATTTTGATTACTAAAAAGGCAAACGATGCTGATTTCAGGTGAGACAGCTCGTTGTCGTCACAAAACATTAATCTTACCTCATGACTCAAAAACGGTTACACATATTCAAAAGATACTTGGTACACATGTTCCTAAAAGCTATACGCATGTCTACACCAAGTCACATAACTCTGGCTCTAATAATTATTCAGTTATGCGTCTTTTTGGGTAGTTTTTAAAATATGTAAGTGAAAGCAAAAACAAACTTATAGATTCGCCGAACGGTCTGATCATAGCCTTTACTCTCAGTCTTCAACATTAAAATTAATATATGTGATATCGATAACTTTCTTGCAGAGTACTTCTCCACTGGAAATATGCCTGAAGCTTCGACTGAAGTGAAACAATTTATGGTGAGACATTTATAAGATATTCACCATAGAAATAGAAAATTTGACTAATTCATTTTTGATGCAACAGGAAATATGACAAGGCATATTTCTTATCCTAGTACTGGTTTGTCACCCAGGGATCACGGTTGAGTGACCTTGGGCAAAGCATATTTCCTATCCTAGTATTGTTTTGTCCCCCAGGGATCACGGTTGAGTGACCTTGGGCAAAGCCTATTTCCTATCCTAGTACTGGTTTGTCACCCAGGGATCACGGTTGAGTGACCTTGGGAAAAGCATATTTCCTATCCTAGTACTGGTTTGTCACGCAGGGATCACGGTGGAGTGACCTTGGACAAAGCATATTTCCTATCCTAGAACTGGTTTGTCACCCAGGGATCACGGTTGAGTGACATTGGGCAAAGCATATTTCCTATCCTAATATTGTTTTGTCACCCATGGATCACGGTTAAGTGACCTTGGGCAAAGCATATTTCCTATCCTAGTACTGGTTTGTCACCCAGGGATCACGGTTGAGTGACCTTGGGCAAAGCCTATTTCCTATCCTAGTATTGTTTTGTCACCAAGGGATCACGGTTGAGTGACCTTGGGCAAAGCCTATTTCATATCCTAGTACTGGTTTGTCACGCAGGGATCACGGTGGAGTGACCTTGGACAAAGCATATTTCCTATCCTAGAACTGGTTTGTCACCCAGGGATCACGGTTGAGTGACATTGGGCAAAGCATATTTCCTATCCTAATATTGTTTTGTCACCCATGGATCACGGTTAAGTGACCTTGGGCAAAGCATATTTCCTATCCTAGTACTGGTTTGTCACCCAGGGATCACGGTTGAGTGACCTTGGGCAAAGCCTATTTCCTATCCTAGTATTGTTTTGTCACCAAGGGATCACGGTTGAGTGACCTTGGGCAAAGCCTATTTCATATCCTAGTACTGGTTTGTCACGCAGGGATCACGGTGGAGTGACCTTGGACAAAGCATATTTCCTATCCTAGAACTGGTTTGTCACCCAGGGATCACGGTTGAGTGACATTGGGCAAAGCATATTTCCTATCCTAATATTGTTTTGTCACCCAGGGATCACGGTTAAGTGACCTTGGGCAAAGCATATTTCCTATCCTAGTACTGGTTTGTCACCCAGGGATCACGGTTGAGTGACCTTGGGCAAAGCATATTTCCTATCCTATTACTGGTTTGTCACCCAGGGATCACGGTGGAGTGACCTTGGGCAAAGGCTTTTTCCTATCATAGTACTGGTTTGTCTACAAGGGATCATGAATAATTGAAATATCACAAACATATTACTGAAATGGTATTGAAAACGGCGTCAAACCACAATAAAACAAACTTCATACCAAGATAATTAACAGGAAAGTCAATCAGTCGATTCTTCATACTAGTAATTCAACTCAAATGTCGATTGAGCTTTCTACTGTTATTTGTGGAATTTAAATAGCTGAGAAACTGTTCAAACTTTTCTTTCTATACGCTAGATCAGATATTGCTAAATGTTTACTCTGAATTCGCAGGATGATACTGGAATCACACTTGACATTGTTCGAGCACTATACGCAAAGCAGAAAAACTCGGGGCGCGGCGGTAGAAAGCGAAGGTCATACCTAGCAAGCAATACTGGTGTCTGGACGAAGTGTATCATCCCCTATGTTTATGAATCCATAAGTACGTATTGTACACACTGCGTATCTAGACGATGTGTATCAATCCTTTTCTCTGTTAATGTATCAGTACGTATTGTACACAATGAGTATCTAGACGATGTGTATCACTCTTTTTCTCTATTAATGTATCAGTACGTATTGTACACAATAAGTATCTAGACGATGTGTATCAATCTTTTTCTCTATTAATGTATCAGTACGTATTGTACACAATGAGTATCTAGACGAAATGTATCCATCTTTTTCTCTGTTAATGTATCAGTACGTATTGTACACAATGCGTATCTAGACGATGTGTATCACTCTTTTTCTCTATTAATGTATCAGTACGTATTGTACACAATGAGTATCTAGACGATGTGTATCAATTTTTTTCTCTATTAATGTATCAGTACGTATTGTACACAATGAGTATCTAGACGAAATGTATCACTCCTTTTCTCTATTAATGTATCTGAACGAACTGGACACGATGAGTGTCTAGACGAAACATATCAATCGTGTTCCTTATTTATGTATCAGTACGTACTGGACACGATAAATATATAGACGATGTGTATCTATAACTACGCATTGGACAATATCAGTGTCTAGACGAAGCGTATGATAACTTTGTATATACATCTATCGATATGCTTTGGACTCAACACTAGTCTAGACGAAGTGTATTCCATTTCTTTATGAATAAGTAATAATTGAACACGATCAGTGTCTAGACCAAATGTATCATCATCATGTTAATGAATCTACCACTAAGTTTCGAACACCATAAAGGTCCAGGCGAAATGTATCAACCCCTGTGTTGATGCATCATAACTAAGTGTTGGACACGATAAGTGTCTAGGCGAAATTTGTCAACCCCTGTGTTTATAATTATATCTCTAAGTATTGAACACGATAAGGGTCTAGGCGAAATGTATCAACCCGTATGTTTATGATTATATCTCTAAGTATTGAACACGATAAGGGTCTAGGCGAAATGTATCAACCCCTATGTTTATAATTATATCTCTAAATATTGAACACGATAAGGGTTTAGGTGAAATGTATCAACCCCTATGTTTATGATTATATCTCTAAGTATTGAACACGATAAGGGTCTAGGCGAAATGTATCAACCCCTATGTTTATGATTATATCGCTAAGTATTGAACACGATAAGGGTCTAGGTGAAATGTATAAACCCCTGTGTTTATAAGTCCATCACTAAGTTTTGAGTACGATAAGGGTCTAGGCGAAATGTATCATCCCCTATGTTTATGAGTCCACACTTGTTCGTCATGTTGATGTGCAGAAGGAATATGAGCCGTCCCGCGAGAAAACCAACATTGTGGTCTCTGCGTAAAGTATCGACTCGGATCAGCCTAAGCATGCTGTTCAAATTAAAGATCGTACCGGTAAAACGCACTTAAATAAGAATGTGCTTATTGTTACTGAGTTGAACATATTGTTGGAACAAGGTGCATTCGTTTTAAGCAATTTCCGTTTTAACGTCAAACTCTTTGACTGCAGAAGCGCATTTTAATGTCGTGTGTATCGTTGATAGGCCAGAGCTCTAGATAAGCGGCATGTTTCAAGTTCTAAAATCCTTATTTGACATTCAAACCCAATGTTGTGGGTGCTCAAAAGAATCGTCTCAGTGAGACGATTCTTTTGAGTACCCACAACTTAGGATTTCGTTCAGTAATAAGATAAATATTGTGGGGAAAAGACCTGTTCACTCCCTCTTTTCTAGTCCTCTGGATCATAGGGTTATATAAATGATTGTGGATGGTTTATATCCACAGCGGAGAGTGATAAAGTCGGTATGGAAAAAGTGCATACGTACTGGGAGAAGTATACTGGCTTCCGGTTTGTGGAATTCAACGCATCAACAACGCAGGAAGCGTACGGATTGGACCATAACAACTATATTCGCTACGTGCGAGCTTCGGGGTAAGTGAACTTGGTGACGCGTCTACCGAACGCTTGGTTTCTACTGAACGATGATTTTCAAAAGTACTGTTTTGATGGCATTTTACCAGTCTACAAGTATTGTGGACTTTTATAGAGCTTTCTACACATTTCATTTTTTTTTCTATAGTTGATTCTCGTGGATCACAGCTTACTTAAGTTTTGGTTTGTATTTCTACGGGGCGTAACAAACTGTTGTAAAGCGAAACATTTTGTAAAACACGGACCAATTTAGATGTGGGCAATTGTTCACTATTTTAGAATGAAAGGGGTCAAGCGATGTTTTGCGCGTGTTTTGTATGTATCTATCCCTCTATGAACTTAAGAAACACAACAAAGTATGAGCTACTCGGTGCTGGCTGGTATTTACGTTGACATTTGTGTTTATCCTTTGGAACAGTGAAATGTAATAACTGTGAAAACTTTTTTTTTAACTCTTTCAGCGCCAATGTTAATATTGAGATTTTTTTGCAAAAAATGCAGATTAAGGTGAATTAGCTCGTAATGAGCTGTCTCAACTAAAATCAGCATTGTTTGCATTTATGTTTTCAAATTATTCCAAGACTCTCATAACATGAACAATGGAGTCGCCCGATTTAAACATGGAAGAGTCAACAACTATAGGGAATTCGGCGCTGAAAAAGTTAACAGTGACATGTAGGCCCATTGGATTTTTTTTCTTTATTTTATTTAGTCATATGTTTGTTTAGTTGTACATAATTCACTCTAATGAAATATTTACTTATTTGCTTACTCACTAACTTACATACATGTTTTGTTATACACAATTCACTCCAATGTAATATTTTCTTACTTACTCACTTACTAACATACATGTTTAGTTATACACAATTCACTCCAATGTAATATTTTCTTACTTACTCACGTACTTACATACATGTTTAGTTATACACAATTCACTCCAATGTAATATTTTCTTATTTACTCACGTACTTACATACATGTTTAGTTATACACATTTACTCTAATCAAATATTTTCTTACTTACTTACTAACGTACTTACAAACATACTTACAGCTGTTGGTCTTACGTTGGGAACTTGCGTGGTAATGGACAAAAGTTATCGCCATGTGGGGGAGGGGTAAGATTTCATATTCTTCGTAAATTTCTGCTTCTTTTTCCTTTTTATCTTAGTATCTTTACCCAACGTGATTACTTTCAAAGGTTTTTTATATACAAAGTCGAGCCTGACATAAAGACATCATCGAAATTAGCACCATGTGGCGGAAGGCTAAGATCTAATTTTCTTCGTAAATATCTGCTTCTTTTACCTTTTTATCTGTGTCTTAACCCAGCGTGATTACTTTCAAAAGGTTTTGCATACGCACTCGAACCTGCGTTAAAGACATCATCGAAATAGCAATTCCCTGGCTAAATCAACCACACTTTTAGTTTTCTTATTATTCATTTTATGCACAGATGTCCCTGTTAAATTAAGACCACCTGTGATAAAGACCAATTTGTTGTTACAAATCTGCAGCAGACGACTTTGAAAACATACCCGCAAAAAGGGAATCTCTTTAAACGAAAGACAAATTATTGAATAGATTTGAAACATTGTGACAAATAGAGAAAAATGCTCATTGTAAGCAATCACGGTCTCAATTTTCCATAATGTTTGTAACATTCGTCTGCTTTAGGGCCACCTGAGGGCTTCTGTATGAGGGAAAGGTTCACACTAAAAACTATTAGCTTAGTACATGTAAGCCAGTTTTGGACATTTTAGCGCATACAACTCATATCACTCGAACAATTATTGAATAAGAATATTAAAAACCTGATTCACAAGCTCAATACTTTCAGCTATTTGTAGGGATGAATCAAAATACAAACAACTACATGTACATTGAATCTCTTAATCCTTTCACACTTACAAGCAATCTGCAGCAGACGATTTTGAAAACATCTGAGCGAAACTATGGACAACCTCTATATATAGAAGTTGTGTAATTATTGAAAACAATGTGGCAAAAGGTGAAATTACTCGTTTTCAAAAGTCGTCTGCTGTAATTGAGTCATAATGCGACTACAACTGAGAAAGGGTTAAACCAGAACTGTCTACTTGTTAAGATTAATTTCGTGATTATATTAACAATGGGAAATTAAACTAACGCACGCCGCGCAGGCTAATTCGGACAGACACTTTTCGCCTCCTTTGGGTTTTCTGTTTCAGGAGTCATTGCTCTATACCTCTATACCCCCTGAGACGGAAAGTGTTGGCCCGGATGAGCCTGCTCGGAATGCGCAGGCTGATCTTGTCGATTCATTACGTGTAGTATTGAGTTCTTGAAGGAAGCCATCTTGAAATCTAAACCATTGACCGTTTCAGGGCGTTGCCATTCACGAGCTTGGACACGCCTTCGGGATGATGCACGAGCAGAAGAATCCGCAGAGTTTCCCCTATATTCGTACTGAGTTCGACAATATGAATCCGTGTAAGTCATTAATCATGATTATCCCTTTCCCTCATACGACAATTCTGCAGCAGACGACTTTGAACATATTTTGTCAAAAAATAGAAAATCTCTATAATTCATTGGTCAACATATGACTAAAAGTGGAAAACATTGTGGCAAAAGGAGAAATTGCTTGTTTTGAGCAATTTTTTCTTTTGTCACTATGTTTTCAAAATGCTGTTTGCTGCAGAGGCGTCAGAAAACGTCTACATGAAGGAAAGGGTTATAGTAGTTAAAAGTGAAAACTTAAGTTTTAACAATAGTGGTAATGACTTATCCCGCCTTGGCACTTGGTATTGTGGGGGTAAGCATTGCGACTGACTCGCTGGTGTCAGGATAAATGGACCAGCAGTACCGGTAACTTACCCAAGAAATGCCATGATGTAACTGTGAATTGTTCAAAGCGGCGCAAACACAAATCCAAACAATACCAGTTCCCCCGATGAATCTGTTGGTAGCCTGATAAATGGTACAGGGTTTAACGTCACGTGACGCGGATCCCATATTAACATTATCATCGACTCAATCTGATCTAGGTCTGCACTGTACGTCACTAAGTCATGTTTCACTAACCTGTTGACAAATACGGGATATTAAGAGAACATATAACAGGAATGCATGTTTTGATATTTACCTACATTTTCCCAATGTTGGTTGGTTTCCATGGAGTACTTTCTTTTGCCCCGCTATCCCATTTTATATTAACATTTTACCAGCATGCATCAAATCTGCAGCAGATGACTTCTAATACATCTTATATACGTTCCTGAATACAAATAGGGAAAAGAATAAAACTTTCTAGAAATGAAAGTATAACTATTGAATAGATTTCAACACATTGTGGTAATAGTAGAACTTGATAATTATGTGCATTTAAAAAAAAAAAAAAAAAAAAAAAAAAAAAGGTGGATGCGTTAAAATGTGTCTGTATGTGAGAAACGGTTAGTAAACAATAAGGCCTGATTGTCGGTACTCTTTTTATACGGTTAGTAAACAATAAGGCCTGATTGTCGGTACTCTTTTTATACGGTTAGTAAACAATAAGGCCTGATTGTCGGTACTCTTTTTATACGGTTAGTAAACAATAAGGCCTGATTGTCGGTACTCTTTTTATACGGTTAGTAAACAATAAGGCCTGATTGTCGGTACTCTTTTTATACGGTTAGTAAACAATAAGGCCTGATTGTCGGTACTCTTTTTATACGCCCGGTTTGAAAAAAGAGTTAGGCCTGATTGTCGGTACTCTTTTTTCATTTTAGAATTACACGATTTCAAATTCAAGATGTAGACAAAATATCTTTATATCTATTATTTCGGCCACCGGCCCATTATACAACATGCAATGCAATATTACGCTTGAACAGAGAGCCTCTGCGAATTGTATCGACCAAGATGCACAGAACGCGCAGACTGATCCGGGCCGACACATTCCGTCTCAGGGGAATAGAGGTATGGAGTAATGATTCCTGAAACAGAAAATCCACAGGAGGCGAAAAGTGTTAGTCCGGGTTAGCCTGCGTGGACTGCGCAGGCCGATCTTGGTCGATGCATTAAGCAGAGGCCACAATGTGTGGACGGCTTATATCATAAGCGAATTCAGAATCACTTTCCCTAATACAGGTAATTTGGACTCGTGACGCCGTTGAAACAGATCAATTTCAAGGCAGTATTTCATTATAGACTACATTTTTTGACAGCTACTATGGACATTGTTTGATTGTTTTATGTTTTTAAATGGTGTATAATGATCAGACTTGACCGGGTCGACATCATGCTTTGTATTTACATTTACCCACGTATACCAAATCTGCAGCCCATGACTTTCAAAGCATCCAGGCAAAATAACAAACAATCTCTACAAGTGAGAGTATACTAAATATTATTGAATACAGATAAAAAAAGAATTGTGGTAAAGGTAATCTCCTGCAGATGTAATGTACACACGGGAATTGGTTAAGTTGATACGTCTTAACATTGTCATACAAATGAAAATATGCCGATATGAAAGGTCCTGTATTTTACAATCGTTTAACATATCATTCTTATTCTAAATTATCATATATACTCCCACTGCACGAAAACTGGGATTTAATTGGGATTTAATTTAGAGTAAATTTCCCTAAATTCCGAAATTTTCTTTCACATGTGTTTTCGTGCAGTGATCCAATATTAATAATAATTCCCTCAGCCTACAGGAGTCAATATACCAGAAACGATATCGACGCCTTACAGGATAGAACTGGATTCTACGACATCAGCTCTAGAATGCACTACGGTCCATGGGTAAGCATTTGTTTCATTGATTGTGTTATTAACCCTTTCCCTCATATAGACGCTTTCTGACGCCTCTGCAGCAGACGGCTTTTTGAAAACATAGTGACAAAAGGAGAAATTGCACAAAACGTGCAATTACTCCTTTTGCCACAATGTTTTCCACTTGTTGTCATAGGTTATCCATTCAATAATGGAGATTTTCTGTTTTTTGACAAAATACGTTCAAAGTCGTCTGCTGCGTAATTGTCGTATGAGGGAAAGGGTTAAATAATAATTGCTTGTGAATTTCCATTATACGTATTTAATTTGACCGCCTCGCAGTTGTAGTGGTAGATCGTCCGCCTCGGTTGCGGGATGACGCTGGATTGATCCCCGTCCGGTTCATACCAAGTACTGTAAAATTAGTAGTAAAGGCTTCCCCCCCCCCCCCCCCCCCCTGTCACTCGGGATTTTGGAGTAAGCATTCCAAGCGATTCGCTGATAACCGGCTCTCTAGAAGAGTGGATGGTTTGTTAACCCCCCCCACCCCCCCCCCCCCCCCCCCCTCCCGACCTCCCCACATACAACATTTCTGCAGCAGACAACTTTGAAAACATCATGGCAAAAATATTTAAAATCTCTGTAAAGGAAAGTACAAGTATATTAATTGAAATAGTCGAAATCATTGTGGCTAAATGAGAAATTCTGTTTTGTTCGCAATGTTTTCAAAAGTCGTCTGCTGCAGAGATTACCAAATACACCTTCAAGTGGGAAAGGGTTTATTAATAGGGTCCGCCGTTTCGAATACAATATTGAGCGGGTTAACTTTTGCAATGTTCCCAGAAAAGCATCTTCAGGATGCAGACACGGAATTTTTATTTAAATTGTGACATCTTCCACCACCCTCACAAAAACAATACAATGTAATTAAGCTACTTTAATCTTCACGTCAGGGGTTCAACATCAACTATGGACGTACAATGACAGCAAACGATCCCGATTACTCGTATCTGATTGGCTCTGGAAATGATTTCTACATGTTTAAAGAGCTACAAGAATATCATAATTGTTACGGTATGTATATGTTTCAGTATACTGTGTCTACGTGTTTAATTGTTTATATGTATGTATGTATGTATGGTGTTTTACTCTACTTTTAACACGATTTCACTTATATCTCCCAGTTAAGCTAGTTAATGTCAACTAAGCACAGTGCAAAGCCCCAGTATTACATCCAAACCAAAGCTCAGATATGTCAACACAGCACAGTGCTAAGCCCCAGTAACACAACCAAACCAACATTCTTTCTTACGTTTCACAAGAGTCAATGCGAAACGAATCATAGGAAAAGTAGCACGTTGCTTGGAAAACATGTGTGGTATACAGGTGCGAGAAAGTCATGTAACACATGGGTATGTCAACTGGCCGCCAATATATGACCGAAAACGTACTGAAAACGGCATTAAACATTCAATATAGCACATAATAGGTAGTGCATGAAATACATATTTGTAGGTCCAAGAAACGCTTGTTTGAATTCGACCGTTAATCCTTTCATTTCAGATGAGTTTGATTCTTGTGACGTCAGACCCACGTGCTTCAATGGCGGATATGTATCTGTGGTAGACGGAAAATGCCAATGCCGATGTCCACCTGAATTGGATCCCGACACAAACTGCACAACGAAGTTCGGAACAGGTAACCAGTATTGCATTAACGAATAAAAAACGAGCTGTATAGGCTTAAGTTCTGTTCTAGTAATACATTTAAATTCATACATTTTACAGAGGTTGTTTAAACAAGTTATTTCAATTGGTTGAAGTCGCCTCCTTCCTTGGTACTCAGATTAAATTCTTATTTAAATCAGACCTTAGCTTCGCTGCAGCTGTAAACGATGATATAGCATAAGTCTCATTTTAATTGTGCGTCTAAGATCGACCTTTGTCACAGCCAATCAAATGTTACATACATAATTACTAAGGATCAACAAGGTTAATAGCCCAACTTTATATATACATGGACGAGATAGAGAAGCGGTGATGGCATAGCGTTCGTTGTATACAACGATTTAATTGGACAGACAAAAAAACCAAGCTCATGGATATTAAAATGTTTAGGGTTAATTTGAGACTGACTTTTATGCGGTGTCGTCAGATCCAATATACACAGATTGAAACAGCGAAGTATTTTGGTATGATTCTAATGAGATTGGACTAGATTGAAACAGCGAAGTATTTTGGTATGATTCTAATGAGATTGGACTAGATTGAAACAGCGAAGTATTTTGGTATGATTCTAATGAGATTGGACTGGATTGAAAACAGCGAACAGGGAAGACTACTCGTCGTGTAAGTTGATCCGGTCTGTACGAAAGGGTACACGTTGGAGATTTTTTAAGTTTTTGTCACTATATTTTCAAAGTCGTCTGCTGCAGATTTCGTGTATGTGGGAAAATAGTGTATGTATTGATATATTTCCAGATGTTGAGTTACAGAGTTTGACGTGGCCCGAAGGAACGTTCACGCTGTTAAAAACCAATGTAGCCGACTGTCCAGACGATTTCAAAAATGGTACTATGGTCCATTGGCCAGCCAGCCACATCTGGTCATCAGATACCTATCGACACTCTCCTCCGTAAGATGGTCATTTCATAACATTTCTGTTTATCTCAACCGCCTGGTCGGTGTTGTGGTTAGAGCTTCCGCATCGAGAGTGGGAGACCCAGGCTCGATACCAAGTCAGGGAGCCTTGGCTTCCGATCTCGGCGTTCAAGATTGCTGGCATAGCATAACGTCGTCGCTTGTGTATGAATAAGCTTACAGACAGTACTGGTTATTTACGCAGGAAGCGCATTGACATAATATAACACATATTGAAAGCGGCTAAAACACCATTCAAACAAACCTTTGTATCGCATTCCGAGAGTTGAGATACTATACTTTAATGGTGTTATGCCTTACCTTAATAGTGTTGAGCCATACCTTTATGGTGTTATACCATACCTTAATGATGTTATACCATACCTTAATGTTGTTATACCATACCTTAATGGTGTTAAGCCATACCACAATGGTGTTATACCATACCTTAATGGTGTTATACCATACCTTAATGGTGTTAAGCCATATCACAATGGTGTTATACCATACCTTAATGGTGTTATACCATGCCTTAATGTAGTTATATCATATATTAATGGTGCTATACAATACCTTAATGCTGTTATACAATATCTTAATGATGGTATACCATACCTTAAGCGTGTGTAGCCATACCTAATGGTGTTATACCATACCTTAATGGTGTTATACCATACCTTAATGATATTATACCATACTTTAATGGTGTTATACCATACATTGATGATGTTATACCATACCTTAATGATGTTATACCATGCCTTAATGGTGTTTTACCATACCTTTATGATATTAAGTCATACATTAATGGTGATATACCATACCTTAATGGTGTTGTACCATATCTTAATGGTGTTATATCATACCTTAATGGTGTTATACCATACCTTAATGGTGTTATACCATACCTTAATGGTGTTATACCATATCTTAATAGTGTTATATCATATCTTAATGGTGTTATACCATACCTTAATGGTGTTATAGCATACCTTAATGGTGTTATACCATACCTTGATGATGTTATACTATACCTTTATGGTGTTATACCATGTACCTTACTGGTGTAAAGCCATACCTTAATGGCGTTATTCCATACATTTAATGGCGTTATACCATACCTTTAATGGCAATATACCATACCTTTACGGTGTTATACCATTCCTTAATGGTGTTATACCATTCCTTAATGATGTTATACCATTCCTTAATGGTGTTATACCATTCCTTAATGATGTTATACCATACTTTTAATGGTGTTATACCATACCTTTAATGGCGTTATACCATACCTTTAATGGTGATATACAATACCTTGCTGGTGTTATACCATTCCTTAATGGTGTTATACCATTCCGTAATGGTGTTATACCATTCCTTAATGGTGTTTTACCACCTTAATAATGTTATACCATACCTTAATGATGTCATACCATATCTTAAGGATGTTATAACATACCTTAATGGTGTTATGCCATACCTTAATCATGTTGAGCAATAACTTAATGATGTTGAGCAATACCGTTATGGTATTATGCCATACATTAATTGTGTTATTCAAAAGAATAAGCTCGCTGAGTGTCAAATAAGGACTAAAGATCATGCGCCGTAATTAGAGCTCCGCCTTCCCATGTCATCGAGTACCAGGAAAGCCTCACGACAAATGCACCGAAAGTAAGATAAAGATATAGGTGGTTCTGGTAAATCATCAGAAATGTCGTTTGTAACTGAATTACTGTTGTACATTTATAAATACCATCCACCACAAATATATTAAACGTATGTCAATTTCTCCTTTTCAAATGATATTGATTTGAAAATCGTTAAAAATCTACTATAGTATAGCTACTACCTTTAAAATACTTTGTTAACTTCTTTAAACAAATTTGGTTTCGTAAGTTTGGTGTTTTACGCCGATTTTAAAATGTTTTCATTTGAATCACTGAGTTTCCTGGATAAGTTACAAGTACTACTGGTCCATTTATCCTGGCACGAGTGGGTCAGTCGTAATGTTAACCTCACAATCTTGAACATCAGTAGGGAAACTTTTTCTACCGTTTTTAAAGTATTGGGTTTGACCCGACCGGGACTGAACCAGTGACCTCTCGCACCGAGGCGGACGCTCTACGTCTAAATCGGTAAAATATGTGTTACTAATGTATATGAATGTGATGTGACGAGCACATTTGTCATTTTTTCCTAAATCAAATCCATCTATTTACCATATTATTTTGTTCACTTTAGGTTACAAACGTACGAACTTGGTCATGACGTTTGTACGAAGACAGACCCAACGGCCGGCACCGCAATCTGGCAACCTGGACAATATTGTTTTTTACGATATGGTGGCGCCTGTCCCGAAGGTAAGAATTAACTCTGTCATGTTATACATTTTTGATGTCAATATTAATGTGTATATTAATTCATAATGAGCAGCAACTCAAACAGAAGACTTGACGTTCAGATGTCTTAATATTGATGATAATGTTTTATATAGGAATACATATTGAAATGTCATCTCATTCAGAGTAAACTTCTAGTCTATCTCATTACAACCAGATTTAATCTTCGTTGCATAATAAAACGCTCGTATAGATATGTAGAATGCCTATAGAGATAACCCATATAAATAAACAACGAGATTGGAAAGCGGTCATGGCCGAGTGTTCCGAGTGTATAGTAACCAATTTGATGGCAGAATCGAGCAATATTTGCATCGAGCAATTTCATTGGACAGAATAATGAACACCTACATATGGATATTTAGACGATACGCCCTTGTGTGCGTTGTCGTCAGCTCCAATATACGGACTGCGATGTAATTTTGGTCGGTTGAGATTGAATTAAAGTCATCTTCTATTTTGTGTAAGAAGTTAGGTTTACATTACATTGATGTGAACACATGCGGACACGTGTCTTCACTGTACATTATATAGAGGTGAACATGCGGAAAAGTGTCTCAACTGTACATTATATAGAGGTGAACATGTGGACACGTGTCTTAACTGCACATTATATAGAGGTGAACATGTGGAAACGTGTCTTCACTGTACATTATATAGAGGTGAACATGCGGGCACGTGTCTTCACTGTACATTATATAGAGGTGAACATGCGTAAACGTGTCTTTACTGTACATTATATAGAGGTGGACATGCGGACATGTGTCTTCACTGTACATTATATCGAGGTGAACATGCGGAAATGTGTCTCAACTGTACATTATATAGAGGTGAACATGTGGACACGTGTCTTAACTGCACATTATATAGAGGTGAACATGTGGAAACGTGTCTTCACTGTACATTATATAGAGGTGAACATGCGGGCACGTGTCTTCACTGTACATTACATAGAGGTGAACATGCGGAAACGTGTCTTCACTGTACATTATATAGAGGTGAACATGCGGACACGTGTCTTCACTGTACATTATATAGAGGTGAACATGTGGACACGTGTCTTCACTGTACATTATATAAAGGTGAACATGTGGACACGTGTCTTCACTGTACATTATATAGAGGTGAACATGCGGAAACGTGTCTTCACTGTACATTATATAGAGGTGAACATGCGGACACGTGTCTTCACTGTACATTATATAGAGGTGAACATGTGGAAACGTGTCTTCACTGTACATTATATAAAGGTGAACATGTGGACACGTGTCTTCACTGTACATTATATAGAGGTGGACATGCGGACATATGTCTTCACTGTACATTATATAGAGGTGAACATGCGGACACGTGTCTTTACTGTACATTATATATAGGTGAACATGTGGAAACGTGTCTTCACTGTACATTAAATAGAGGTGAATATGCGGACACGTGTCTTCACTGTACATTATATAGAGGTGAACATGCGGAAACGTGTCTTCACTGTACATTATATAGAGGTGAACATGCGGACACGTGTCTTCACTGTACATTATATAGAGGTGAACATGTGGACACGTGTCTTCACTGTACATTTTATAGAGGTGAACATGCGGGCACTTGTCTTCACTGTACATTATATAGAGGTGAACATGCGTAAACGTGTCTTCACTGTACATTATATAGAGGTGGACATGCGGACATGTGTCTTCACTGTACATTATATAGAGGTGAACATGCGGACACGTGTCTTCACTGTACATTATATAGAGGTGAACATGCGGACACGTGTCTTCACTGTACATTATATAGAGGTGAACATGTGGACACGTGTCTTCACTGTACATTATATAGAGGTGAACATGCGGGCACTTGTCTTCACTGTACATTATATAGAGGTGAACATGTGGACACGTGTCTTCACTGTACATTATATAGAGGTGAACATGCGGGCACTTGTCTTCACTGTACATTATATAGAGGTGAACATGCGTAAACGTGTCCTTAATGCCTCTGCGTCCAGTGAAGACACAAGCGAGCCTATGGATCCGAACTGACTTATCAGAGCCCTCACTGCCGGCATACATGCCATTAAGAACTAACAAGCGACTTCTGACAAAACACTAGCAGTGTAACCCGACTAAGGGCCCCGTTACGGAGAGTCAATAAGACCCAAAATATCTTAACGTTGCTCAAATATGCAACAACAAACTAATCCCAAAAAAACTTTCATGTAACCCTCTCACACACACGGACGCTTGTTGACGCTGCAGGAGACGAATATTGCAAACATAATGAGCAATTTCCTCTTGAGCAAAAATGTGTTCAACTCTATTAAAAAAATGCATTAATATATACAGAATGTCCATATATTTGCATAGATATTTTTACAAAGTCGTCTGCTACATACTTTTTGTATGTAGGAAAGGGTTAGCGAGGAAACAAAGTTTTATAACAAATGCAAGTTCAAAAGACATGAGCAAAATAAATATACAAAACAATATAGCAAGTGGAGCATGTGCGGAGCAGTTATACTATTTGATACACTTTTTTTAACTCAAGCATTTACACTTAAGTACAAACTTCAGATAAAGTTAAATTGTCGCGTTTTAAACGGAGACGGTATCATTTACTATTTACCATGCAATATAGCAATATTTCACAGTAATATAAAATGTAATACAATATAATAAATAATTACATTATGATATAATATATATAGGATCTGACATGAGTTGTCATATCATACAAAGTTTTATTAAACGAGTTCAAGAAATTTGTTATTAAGCGAGCCTTAATAGCACATTTCTTAGACGAGTTTAACATAACTTTATGAAATGACAACGAATGTCAGACCCTTTTTATCACATGACGAAACCAAACAGAAAATCGGGTTTTTGCGGTCAGAAAATAGTCCAAACTAATCACACACAAATTGTTTTTATGACCGATATTGGTCCCTTTACCTCGCTCATATATCGTGAAGTTTGTGTTTACACGTTTTCAGCCGTTTTGTAAACATTCGCGTATGATTAGAAAAATAGTGATTCGGTCATGTTATATTACAAACTTTACATATGAAGAAATACGTAATGCGTATATCAGATCGAATACAAGCATTGTCATGTGATAAAATATGATGTCATATAATTCCCACTTCTTATCATTTAGGTTTTACGATGGGATACCAAGACACATACGGTCCAGTTAAGAGAAATGACACTAATGTTGGGACGCTACCCGATGGCGAGCATACTAACCCATTTGAGTACATCTATTGCTGCCGAAACGATGGAGACAAGAACGAACCGATAAGACTACCGACCATTCAACCGTTTATATTGTACTTATTGAGTTACTGGGGATGTCAACAAGTAGAAGGTAACATTTGTGTCTGAGTTTTTCTTTTGTCGCCGTGATATGAAATCATTAAACTCCAATCAATCGATTATTGTGTAAGACAGTGGTGTACAGTGGTGAAGGGTTGACATCTTGTACTAAAGCTTCAGGATTCGAATCCTACGATGGGTTTTTCGGGGTTTTCCACGTAAACGGCGCGAGTTCTGGTTATGTCTCCAGGAATAAGCATTGCGAAAGACGAAATGTAAGATGACAGTTAGTTTCACAATCGATGTAGAGTTAATTATAGGTAAGTTTAAATTAAATGAATCGGTTTTCTTTTCAGGCATGCTTGGCATGACCGAGTATTTTGACTTTAGAAGTGATAGTTCAGAAACACTCAACGAGACAGGACTCCTTCCCTATATGTATCGATTTGATGCCCACAGAAGGAACATCTACTACTGCTTTTACACACCAATTACAAAGGGTATGAAACCGTCTCATTGATGTAACATCGCTTCTCTATCGGGTTTATTCGTATAGGTTATCTCCCATGTTTATACCATGCTTTTGTAGGCGAAAATTTGATTGGCTGACGCAAAGGTCAATCTGAAACAACCTTTAACAGGCAGTCGTCATATCTATTATGAGCAGACACAGGGGTTTATTTTTTAAAGATTCGTGTTCCTAGTCCTCTAGATACTTTCTCCAATCTGATCCATAATGGTTTGCCCACTTAAGGACGTGTTCCACACAAATGCATAGACCAAGTGGCCTTTGTTAAACACGCCAGATGTCTTGCTAGTAAACCCTGGGGGCATGTCTGTAAATATTTATGAATAACTCCTTTAAAACTATATTCTTTGTTATGGTCGAGGCTTAAAATTCACATTTTACATAGAATACATTTTATTGTTAATACATATTTATGCATGAAAAGAATCGGCTGCTAATTAGTCTCCCTCCGATTCTGAAGGAGGCCGACATTTAATTTGCTAAAAATATTTCATATTCGTGCGTTAATGCACGTTTTATCCTTCGGGGTCAACTTCCTTCACTTTTGATTGTATTTAAGACGAAATTAGCATCCGAATCTTTATTGTGCCATATAGATACATGCTTGTGATAAAGATAAGATATTGATGTGTTACATACTTTACGTATGACTCTCACTACTTACTTACTTACTTGTATTTCATTTCATGAAAGGCCGTTGGCTTCATATTTGTAATATTATTTTAACAATACATGTAGATATATAGGATTTTACCTGGATGAGACTTAGATAAAATAAAATAAAATATAAATAGAATACAAGTAATTCAAAGTCAAATTTGTGTTTAAATGGTAAATATATTATGTACCAAAAAAAGTCAGAACTTCTGTTGCAAGTTAAACCATTTAAATATATCTTATTATTATTTAGCTTAAATTGAGACATATATAAGCAAATTGTAAAAAAACCCATTACCTATCACAAATAGAGTATGATGAGATTGTTGAGGTAATAATGCTGAAAATGGAGAATTTTCATATGTGGTTGTAGAAATTTCATACAATTTACGATTGTGTGTGAGAAATATCTTGCAGACTAAGATTTTCAGGATTTGTCTTTACCTTGATACATAGTAAGCAATTAAAATAAGAATCATAAGGTAAAATCAAAATTCAAACTTCTTGTTTTACAAGAAATTATAACAATGCATTTTCGTGAAAACAATAGATGAAGTTCATTAAGAAGGTTTAGCATTGACAGTAGCGTTACAATTGTTTCATTACTTTAAAACTAAAAGTTTTTTATCAATAGAGAACAGCTTCTTGGTTTAAACATGAACATTAAGTATCATCCTAAAATGATCCTAAATTAAAACATAACAGTTTTAAACAAAATTAAAAATTGCAAGAGCATTAAATCAATTTATCTGTAATGATTTGAGAACAACTCCTGTTAAACTTCATTCTTCAATATGATCGAGTCTTAGACTTAACAATCGGACAAAAACAGGTCTTTATTTAGTTGTTCTCTATCTATGTAATACACTAATTTATGTTTTACCACAGAGGTGTTTATCTGATACAGTATTGAACAATTAGTAACCGTAAGAGTGTCTCCATTGTTTTGTAAAGCAATTGGTGGTAATTTGTTATGTAATCTTATCTACATATGTTTAAAAAACACTAAAGTGACAGTTGTTTAGCAATAACAAAATGTATCATTTGCAACAAGATTATATAATAGGCGATCTTATATGGAAATATCAAACCTGTGTCAAAGTTCAATTGACATGTATACCGCAACACTTGGTTAATTTGATCTTGTTTTAACAAATTCCTTTTTTATGTAACATTCCCTTATTATTGCCGTAAATTTTTCCCTACAAATTTGCGAATAAAGAGAGGAGAGCGTCTTATTTGCGAGACAAAATAATAATATTAAACATTACAATGCTTCAAATGTTTGATTGATGTTTTAATATGCAAACATCTAACTCATATTATATCTATACGAGCGTTTGTTACTGCAGTGAAGTTTAGTTCTGGTTTAAATGAAAGTTCTTTAATGTAGTCCACATTTTCTCAGGTCTACACGATTTGTATTACATTTCGAAGCTAGTTATTATATAACACACGATCTTTTAAAAAATAAAACATTCCTGTTTCATTACAGATTGTGGGGAACTGGTAGTATTCAATGAAGGCCAGACCAGTTATACATTTACGTCACCAAATTATCCCGAAAACTACGATAATGCCATGGACTGTTTCTGGCATTTCACGGTACGAGTTACACACTTACCCACATGAAAACGCAAGACGAAACATGTACTGCTGGCTTTACATTCCAATACAGAGTGGCCAAATATGAAATTGCCCATGATAAGCAATATATGCCCCTGTCACAAGGGTTCAACAAAATTATATTGAGAAGCCTTTTACAATATTGTTTGCACAGATGTTTTCAAAGTCGACTGCTGGAAAGAGTTAACCTCATTTCATTCTCTAAAATAAGATATTGAACAACATTTCAAGTAGCCGGGCAGTGAAGAGGCTTTTGATATTATGTTATTGCAAATTCTACTATATATGTCAGCTACGTTTGTCGTTTGTTTCCTGGGATTGAACAGGTTATCTTGAAGTGTAACCTTTCTATTTTCCAAAATGTTTTCATACTATTAGCCTCATAGTAATGCCTTAACTTTTCATTTACTCCTCACTGTTCAGCGGTTTTTCAGTAAATCACAGCGGATGTGGTTCGGTTCACATGCCGCATCGAGGGCTTGGCGTGAAACGGTTGTAACTCAAAACCTATTTTGAAAACCCTGGATTAGGGGCAATTTTGACCTATTTGTAAACAATGCAAATTTAGGTGCCATTGCTCAGAACGAGCAATGGCACCTAAATTTCCATTGTTTCCAAGAAAAATGATTTAACGCCTTTAAAGACATTATGGCGAGGTAAATAACCTTGGTAAAAAAATACCAATTTTAGTTACAACCGTTTCACGCCAAGCCCATGTCTTATGACTTTCTCGTACCTTGACTCAACACATCATTATTCCCAGTTTGGTGTCTACCTAAAGACTAATTAATCCATAGCTAGAAGACGAGTAATGCCAGTCACAATGATCTTTGACAATGATCGGAATATATGAATGACCGAGCCGGTATGAATTGCTCAAGATGATAAATATTTCCTCCTCTAAAAATGTATTCAACTGTATATTTAAATAATTTTTGTTCAAGATGTTATTTTTTATACCTTTCGCGCAGATGGTTTTAACCCCCTTTCCCACATACAGAAAATATGCAGCTGACGACATCGAAACTCTTTAGTAAAAGTATGGAAACTCTCTATAAACAAAGAACAGCCATTGAATAAAATTGAAAATATTGTGGCAAAGTTCGAAAGTGTTCATAATGAGTAATATCTCTTTTTGCAAAAGTGTTTTTAAAAATCGTCTACTACAGAGGCGTCAGAAAGAAGCGTCTGTTTGTAGGAAATTGTTAAAGCAGGCGACCTTTAAACTATCATACACGTTTTTAGAGCCCAGAGGGAACCCGGATGCAACTCGACTTCAACGATTTTGAGGTATCAGCTGCTGACTCATCCTCGTGCAACGACCACGTGGAAATCAGTTTTACAAAACCTTCCGTGAAAGGATTCAGGTAGCTACCAATCTCTTTAAAATTAGACCAAACAACTTCATTGTGAGTATATCATTAAAATCAGTCGAAAACACTTCCATGTGTGTATATCAATAGAATCAGACGAAAACACTTCCCTGTGTGTATATCAATAACATCAGACGAAAACAATTCCCTTTGCGTATATCATTAAAGCAAAAACAAACTAATCATCTGTGCGTGCCTTTGATCTGACGATATCGCATATTGTCATAGTATACCAAATACATTCGCGGACATGCTGACAAACAGCCAAATAGTCCCTGAAACACATGTGTTTGCCTAACAGTGATTGTATACCTACAGCAGACTGCATTGAATAAGTGACGATGAGTTTAAATTCTTTTTTATGTGTTTAGGATGCACTGGGACTTTGGTTTTTATTTGATCACCGCTTCTCTCTTTCGTTTATTCTTATGTGTTATCGCCCCTGTTGACAAAAAGGACTTGTAGACGACAATTTAATTAACTGATGCAAAGGTCAATCTGAGATGACGGTCAGATCTATATAAACGCTCCCTGCTGCAAAACAGTTAACGTCTGATTTAAATGAGACGTTACTTTATTGATCTCAATAATTGTATAATTATAACATACATTATTTGGCCACCATCATGGATTTTTTATGACATAATCCATTGATGACCAAACACATGGTTTCAATGGATTCCTTGACCTTAAAATGTTATGTATTGACACCAACATTATCATCCTATGTATATCATGAGAGATGTAATGGCAATTTGCATGAAACGATGGCCATCTTGGAAGCCATCTTGAATTGTTCAAATTTCTCAAGGGTGACCTAAAGCCACCCGAAGGATTCTTAAATATGGCAGAAAGAACTATACACATTGGTTGTATAATAACACCTATATAAAACCAACATGAGAAACTTCCAGATTCAACTCGACTTCTGCTGGACTAAATGTGCATGCAATTTCGTCGACTTTGAATAAGCACACTCATCTGAAAAGGTAAAATTTAACATTTGTGCCCAGAGTAGGCACATACAAGCCTGCACATCTGCTTCGTCTTATCAAAAACTATACAATTATCAGAAACTTCATACAAGTTTGTTTTCATTAAAGTGTAGATATGTATCAGACTGTGAGGATGTAGATGGATCTACTTGTACCTAAAAACATTGTTTAATGTGGCGAAAACACCGCATGAACAAACAAAATAAAAATATATCCTTTGTTAGGTTCCATGTATACACCAAAGCTATGAGAAAACCCAAACATTTATTATCTTTCAACAGCGTATGTGGCCATGGTTACAAGAAGACCATTTGGACGTGGGAAAATTTCCTTTCATTAAAAATGGTGACCAAATTGGGTAACACGTTCAAGGGCTTCAATGCTACTATAACTGTGTTTAGAGGTAGGTCACAAGTCTAAGTAAACTAATGTTGAACACACCACCATTCCCTACAGAGTAAGCTCTTTTCCTCACACATACGCATTTTGAAGCATATTCAATTCAATTCAATTCTTTTTCTTTATTCAAGTATTAATGCCTCTGGCCATATACATTAATATTTAGAAATAATACAATAAGACTGACACAATTGGAATGAGTCAAATTAGAGAAACAGTTTCGTTGAGAGATATTCTTAAATATTGAAATGGTGATATGATTATGAATATAAAAGCATTGAATTAATTTATTTTAACTTTAAGAATATTTACATATTTTACCCAGCTGTTTTCAAAATTGACTGTTGCTGATTTTCCGTGTGTTGGGAAGTGGGCAATTAATGTGAACCTCAGTCAACGAATTCTGCTTTTCAAACCATAATTCTGATATATATCCTTAACTGTTTGTCTGCTATGATAGTTACAGATTCGTCACCATTGAAATCTTCCGAAAAAAATAAATTGAATGAATTTTTTTAGCACTCCATTCGGAAAAGCTACGGAAATCATTATGAGATCAAATTCATTGAAAATAATTCAACTCATTTGGGCAAAACGGTAAATCGCTAATTTTGATCAATTTCTTCTTTTACCACAATCATTTCAAGGGCCACTTTTACAGATGCACCAAACGTGTCTGTATGTTGGACTGGGTTACTCTGAATATAAATCCCGTTTTAGATACGCAGCAATGTTACAACGGCGACGGCAGTGATGGGAGTTATACGGGAGATGTTAACTACGCTAAAACCTTCCAGCCTTGTATTCCTTGGTACAAGGCCACCAAATGTTTGTTCAACAAGTTCGATTCAAAGTAAGTATTTCTTGATATATAAAGTTGAAAACGGCGTTAAATCCCAACCATTGAATCAATCAATTATTAAGACATAAATCTAGATATTTTGCTGTGCTCCTCTATAATGGGTATTGTTGTAGTGGCTAACATAAAACATACAATGATTAAACAATTAAACCCCCTCCCAAAAGAAGCCCAACACACTCACCCTGTCCCTTAAAAAAATAACAACAACCCCCCGCCCCCCCCCCCCCCCCCCCCCCGACGAAAAAAAAATGAAATAAAAATACAAGGCCATGACATATTCGATCCAAAGTTAGTCAATCCTTTCATTTAACATGGAGATCAAGATATTCTGCTTTACTCCTATATAATATATTGTTTAAACGTTCCTGTCTTGTATTCCTTGGTACAAGGCTGTCAACTGTTTGTTCAACTTATTACTTCTTGCCAATTGCATTTAAGTACAGAGCTGGAAACACTGAGTGAAAGTAGAAATGGCATAATATGTGATATATATATCTGTTTCTATACACTGTTTTTAAAGTTCATTAAATTCAGAGTATTATGTTTAATTGTAAACTTATCATTTCATGTTTTATTTTCTGTTAATACTATGTTTATTTGCATGGTGACTAAAGGCCCGTTGAGCCGGTTTTTGTAACTTTGTATAATACTTGTTATTCAAGTATGTTGATTCAAACAAGTCACGGTACGAAATATTTGTTGTTGTTGTTGTTGATTCGCACAGGTCACTTTAAGATCAATTTTTTTTTATTGCGCGGGTGCATCAGCACCAGTGCATATATTGGTACTGTTTAGAACTACCATTGGTGAAATGGGCAATGGGCTTGCGCATGCGCCGTGTTAATCGTCTTGATCGCGCATGCGCCGTATTTCACCGTCAGCTCGCGGATATTTATGTAGCAGTTCGTCACTAGACTGGTTCTCGTTCGAGTTTGCAATAGAAAATTAAGATTAGTGAACCAGTCTATTTATATAAGAGGTTTTTTTTTTATATTTAAAATGCAAATTAAAACCATAGTGTAACGTGTACCGGCGTTAAGCCATCGCGGGTCACCCATACAGGCACTAACCGCGATGAACGTTGCTTAACTTTACGAAAAGGTCAACCACTCTACCAGCGTCTTTATAAAAGCCGGCTTCCACAGCAAGGCTGTATAAGTGATATTTATACCTATACCCCGTTCCCGTTACATTTCTCTCTATGTTCTCTTGACTTCGACCGAAGTCACACAACTGAACACAATTAGTATACCAGAGCGGTGTCTATGTAACACCACTGGGAACCACCGGGGTTTTAATAACAAGAAAATGGGAATATTTTCATTAATGCGAAGTTATTGTGCAAAATTTTGCGATTTTAAGAATATATTAAGGGGGGAAAAAAGACGCGCATGCTTACAATAATTTTGGGAGGTCGAGGTCAAAACACGATGGGAAAAAAATGTTTTCGTCTTACGTATTTAACTGAATACTGAAAAACTGAAAAACTATTGTTATCATATATTTATATCATATATTTAAAAGCGTGTTTCGTGCTTTTCGAATCAGACAGTATTTCTTAAGCCATAAGATGCTGATTCCCGCGCTAACATCCAATTGCTGCATCTTGCAGCAACTCTTGTTTATTTCTTTGTTTATGTATATAATCAGCAAAATACGTCTTCGCGAACTACAAATAAGCCGAATCTTATGTGGTCCCTTTGAGTTCGAAGAAGCGAGGGTCGACTGTATATACTAATACAAGGGTCAGGATCAGGTTAAACTTGCTGTGTAATACTTCTATAGCCAATATATATGTATAAGGGGACATGTAAACTTCATGTAACTATAGAGATAGCTTTTGAAGCGACCTGGTAGAATGTTCGCCTTCAGATAAATATGTCTACGGTTCGAGCTCTGGTCGGGGTGGATCTTTTAGGACTATAACAATGCCGCCCAAAATAGGAATGACATGTGATTTGCCTCGATAATGTAAAGTTAGGATAGGGTATATACAGCAAATATGTATGCATAAGGGGATACTTATACTGCCTTGTAATGGAGCGTCATTTTATAGCGACGTGGTAGAGCGTTCGCCTTCGGATAATGAAGTATTATGCTTGAGCCTTGGTCCGGTCGGATTTACTAGGACTGTTACGATACAAGTCATGACTTTACACCATGTATACACCATGTATACAGAGATTCTGACTGGAGATTGAAGAGTGATACATGCCGTAATGTTGTTGTAGGCACACAACCATGATTTTACACTAACTGTAACAATACTAGTAATGACTTCACTCGATGTATGTAGGGCTGCTGATTGGCGGTTGACGGGTAATACATGCCGTAATGTTGTTGTAGGCACACAACCATGATTTTACACTAACTGTTACAATACTAGTAATGACTTCACTCCATGTATGTAGGGCTGCTGATTGGAGGTTGACGGGTGATACATGCCGTAATGTTGTTGTAGGCACACAACCATGGTGTTACACTAACGCTGACACTTGCGAACGTCAAAACTGTGATGCATGTATGTGGGGTAAGTCTGCTATATTTACCGTGAAATCTACAGCATACGGCATTGATAGCATAACATAAACAAATATATGCTAACTGTCTGAAAAAGAAAGTTTAAGAGTTGTAAACATTGTGACAATAGGAGATTACTTGTTCAGCATTTTTTACTCGACTTAAGTTAAATATACATGCCATGTTTTAGCCTTAAGATTTTCTTTTTAAAGTGGTCGTCTGCATATTTTTTGTTCATGGGCGAAGGTAAAATTGCAGTTATAATACAATGTACATACCAAAGCTTTGATAGCGATCAAGTGATTACAATAGTCATTCGTACAAAAAGAGTCTGTGCACACTTCAGACAATTAAGACATATATTTATTGCTTTCTTGATGGTATTTGCTTTACGCTTGTAGGAAAGGATTTATAGTTATAGTTTAACCATTTCCTTCAGAGAAACCTATTTTGAAAACTTTATGGAAAAGGGGAAATTGGTCAAAATGACTAATTTACCGTTCCCCCTTTACTTTTTTGCCATGACAAAGTCATTACTTAATTATTCAGATTTTTTATTTTTACAAAACATGTCATCTTTTGCAGATGTGCTATATTTCAATGCCAGTTTATCAACTTTGTGTTTACTATTGTCCCCTTGATTTGTACTACAAATACAGGAAAGATTTATCCGTGTCCAATGACCCCGATATTACTTAGGGCTGAGCTAATAATCAAATACTTAGCATATTTCATCATTTTTGTTACCAGAATGTTTTGTAAAACATGTTTGGTGGGATGTATTTAAATACATGCATAAGTTGACATAAGTAGATTACCTTTCTGAAAACCAAAACTTGATAAGAAATATTTAGACATTTTCCTCTTCATTTTGGAAACAAAAAAGACGAAATATCAATTTAAGTATATAAGTTTTGCTTAGTGCTAAGTAAGGTTGGTGGACTTGGACATTTACTAAAATACTATGTGATCGTTATTTGATTCATGGGTGTTGTGGCCGGAAGGTCTGTAATACCAAATAATTTTACAATGACAGCTTAGGCTTCAACTAAGATCGGCAGCACTGTTAAGTTGTCCAGGTAATGCCGTGGCAATACTGAAGTATTAAACTTTTACTAAAGACGGCGGTGTAAACACTCTACTGCAATAAACAGACTCACAACACGATATGGTCTAACTTCGCGGTCTTATTTCGGCAACGAGGTACAATCCCTTAACTCTATCCAACATGTTAACAACTATTACCTCCAAAGTTTGGTCTTATATGTAACTGTATTATCGTTTTGTTTTTTGCTTATTATAGGAAGTTGTTATGACGTTTTCCCGGATTGTGAAGAACAACTCACCAACGATGAGGACTACTGTTCTAAAAACGAAGTCGGCGAAGCTCATCGTGGCTGCATGGAGACCTGTGGTCTGTGCCAACCACGCGTATCACAGAGTCGAGGTAACACGCATGACAATCACGTGACATTCACATCAAATTCACATCACATGCACAAAGCATTCACATATAACTTTTATGACATACACACGACATTTACATGTAATTTACATTTATTCACCTGACATCCATATGCCATTCATTTTACATTCGCATGTCATTCACTTGCCATTCACACAAGACATTTGCATGATATTCACATGTCATTCACATTACATTCACAAATCATTCGGATATTATTCTTATGACATTTACATGACATTTACATGTCATTTACCTGTCATTTACATGTCGTTTTGCATGACATTCACATAACACCTACATGTCATTCACATATCATTTACATGGTATTCGCCTGAAATTCACATGACATTCACATTATATAAGTAACGTTACAACGGCCTTCTCTTCTTAACTCTTTTTGCCGAGCCGCAGTAGCTAGTCGTCCGTAGCGAGACGTGTTGTCAATCCAGAGGTTTTGAGTTCGACCCCCAAATGCGACGTTTGACAAAAGTCAATGCAACAAACGTCAATCGTCTTCCACCAATAAGCTAATAGTTTATCTATAAAAGCAGCCAGATGATAGGAAAGACTGTTGTGTGGAGAACTGGTGTAAGAAAACCAAAAAACATGTGTATATAGGAGTTGATATGACCGAACAATTGCTGAAAACGACGTTAAACCCCAATCAATAAATCAATCAATGTATATATTAACTATTTACAACTTAAAACAGATATCAGCAGGCGACTTTGAAAGCATAAAGGTTAAATTTGGAAAAATTGCAATAAATGAAAGTTTTATTATTGAATAGAGTTTAAACCATTGCAGCATAAAGATCATTTTTAGCTCGTCTGTTTTTCGAAGAAGAGTTATTGAGATACCCTTGGCATTGTCGTCGTCGTCGTTGTCTGTATTGTCCAAAACATTAATTTTTTTTACTAAAAAACCGTTCCACATATTCCAATAAAACTTTGCTTCGCGGTGCTCTTGTTTTATTTCGGGAAAGTATTTTAAAAAGTCGTCTGATGCAAATGTGTTAAATTACGTCTGCACGTGGGAAGATGTAAACAGAAATTACCATTAAACTTCATATCGGCCCGCATGGGAAAATGTACAAGTTTGCTTTTGTGATCTGACTACATGATCTGAACATACACTGTTCTGAAATGCCAATGTGTACCTTTTCCCATGCACTGACTCATATGATACATGGTACTTTTCAGTTTTTCCATGACTTTCAGGATGCTTGGTTAATAATGATCTGACGCCAGAGTTTTAAGTTTACTTTTAATAAGTAAACATGATTCTTTTCATAATTCTGTGTGGTCAATTAGGGGGGAAATCTACGATTTTTATATACATTTGATTCGTTTCATTATTTTGTGTGAAAATCTACGAGTCTCCGGTACATTGTTTCTCTACGATCCTTCCCAGCCTAATATTGTTGCACTGATATTGATTGTATCGAAAGTAACATTTGACTGCTGTGTATTCAATCTCATTAAAATCAGACTAAAACTTAACTTGTGTGCGGGTTAAGATCTGGTGTTAATGAGAATGCCGTGTATCGTAACAATTACAACGTGTGTTTATCTTTGGAATCGCAGCTGACTGGCGTTCAACCCGGTTATACGAGGCGAAATTTTTTCAATAACATTGACTGTCGAGTATACATTTCAAATATATACACACAAACAGGAAGCTGCGCAGTCCCACCAGACGTTAAAGGAATCACACCAGTGTTGGAGAAGACGATTTATGACGTAGGAGACGTTGTGACGTATAACTGTCCAACCAGTGGAGAATTTCGCACAAGCACGTGCACATCGGACGGGTCGTGGAGTAAAGTTAACACCGTCAATGGATGTAAGTACAATTGAAATGCCAGTCCTTTTTATAAATGTTTGACAAAGTCAGTTCGACACTCTTCATTCGTCTTCCACCAACGTGCTAACGTTCTATATGAAAAAGCAGTCATTTGCTTGGAAAGATTGTCGTGTGGAGAAATGGTGTGGATAAGCCAGAAAGACATGAGTAGGTAAACTGGTCGCCGTGATATGAATGAACATTGGTTGAAAACTGCGTTAAAACCCATTCAATCGATCAATAGTTTATAAACATATTGCCACAGGCGATGTGAGGTATTGTTGCATCTCCTTCGCCAGAATGCACATTTATGCCTCTTCTAAATGAAGGCGGGCAGTAAAGACTCGGGTGCGACTATGTGGAGGCCTTGTCTGTATACTACATGTATGTAGGCTCTTTTTAACAGTTTTTCAGCACTTTCTTTTAACTTACCAGTAGAAGTATGCCATTTATACTGAAACCAGCTAGTCATTCGTTATGCTAACACCTCAACCCTGAGCGCCAAGGAGGAAAAGCCATCCCTACCGTTCTTAAAAAACTTTGGTATGACCCGGTCGGGGATTTTACCTGCGACATGTTCCATCCAAGGCGGACGCTCTACGACTAAGTCACAGCGGCGGTTGACTATGCGGGTACATAGGATCACACCACTATGCACTGTTCGCCTATAGATGTATAAAGAGCCTTATTAGCAAGTTGAGCCACATAGTCTAAATTGGTATTGAAAACTCAACAACACTTTGAATTTCACACCTAATTTAGATATGTTTTGGAATATATTCTAACAACAGGACCTGACATCATTAATGCAAACAATACAGATTCATGCGAGTAAGCTCATAACGAGCTGTCTCACCTGAAATCAGCATTGATCTTTTTGTTATAAAGATATTTCCAAAGTCTTATAACAAGATAAATGGAGATGCTATTATTGCAATGTTTTGTATGGAAGAATCTACTTTAAACAATTTGGCACTGAATGAGTTAAACTCTGCATGTTATACTTAAAATAAAAAAGTCACACAATAGCACGTCAATATCCAGTGTGACCACAGGTTGCCTTAATGACTCCCCTGTGTCAAATGTAGCCGTTTTATAGCTCTTTCCTGACATATGAATGTGATATGTATACGAGTACGTCTACGTCCGTCGTACCACCAGTACGTTTAAACCTAGCCAAGAGGTTTGTAATGGTCCTGTCGTCGCCACCTTAATCGGACAACAAGATAACACTTACCCCAGATTAGGCGATTCAATTTAGTAAAGCATTTAACAATCCAAAGGAAATCCTAGTTGACTAGCATGCGTAAAAAACATAACATTAAGTAGTATCAGACTTGATTAACAGTCTTTGGGACTATCTTTTGGCCAGATATCTATCTATGGCCTCTCCAAGTGTAGGCGTACAATGAAGGCTCTTATTAGAACGTAAGTCAGCACAATATACCAATATAAACCAACATACGGTGCTAGACAATATCTGTAAGAACTGAGCTGAGCTGTGATTTGCACTCACGACTCTTTGAATTTGAACCAATTGAGACACGTGGAATCAGCAATGTTGTATGACATGGTACAAACATTGATTTAGACCGATGACCTGAATTTAACGCTTGTTTTGATACTGATGCCATTTGTCACATAAACATCAGATATGTTTACTCTTTTCCACATTCAAGAAATTTGCTACAGAAAGCATTGAACACGTTTTAGAAAACAATGGACATTCACAAGGAATATTTCAAAAGCAGTCTGCTGTAGGCAGAAACAAGTGGGAAAGGGTTCAAAATGATGTTTTTTTCTCGGATGTTTTCAATACTGGGAACTCTTACCAATTATAGTCGATGCCATTAAATGAATTATTGAGCATTTAGGTGCTGAACTCCAGATTATAGATATTACAGACAAAGTTTTAAAAATGTTCAAAAGTTGTCTTGAAAAATATTAGAATCTTAATTCTTGGATAAAATTAAAGTATTAATTTCACTTTCCAGTACAATAAACATCTAAATATTGATCGTTCGTGCTTCATTTTTTACATTTTTACTGGGAAGACATACCCAGTAAGCGAAGTTATGTACATGTTTTGAACTATTTATTACTTACTTTGTTGTCGCTATCAGCAATATTTCCAGAAGTTTCAACATTTCAAAATTTTGATCTCCATCTGGAGTTTAAGCACCATTAAGGTATTGTTATGGACTTGTTAAGGTATTCTTAAGGTATTGTTGAGGTATTGTTATGGTATTGTTAAGGTATTCTTAAGTTATTGTTGAGGTATTGTTATGGTATTGTTATGTTGTACATTATCAGCCTGCCCGACCGGGTTCGCTCCATTCAACCAAAGATGCTTCAAATGGTTGGGTTACACCGTTAAAGTAGATTATGCCACTGCTGTGGCTATGTGTAACGAGACAGGGTCAGTGCTAGTTAAAGTGGATAGCCCGGAGGTCTCCAAGTTTGTACAACGTCTTGTGGAATATGACGAGTAAGTTTTGACTCCTTTTGCTGCTCAGTTTGATCAGTTCCCGAAGAATATAGATGAATTAAGATATAATCTTCTTTCAGAACCACATCGCATACTATACTAAGTCCATAGCTACAATTAGGGGGTATATCTCGCTAATTTTTGGATATAATTCAATGCAATTTGAACACAATATAGATCTTACTTTTATTTAAGATAATTTTAAATCAATTGAGTAAAATTGCAACAGTATTGCTACCTGACGGGGAGTATATATATTTGTTTTCTTAGATTGTGTTTTTTTCGTAGCGTTCAAAAGTTTTTCAGTTATAACATTGCGTTAACATAATAAATAAATACTGGTAATGTTTATTCTGACACCGATCGTAGTGCTATCCCGCTACCCTGAGTGTCGAGGAGGCAATCCATTTTAAAAGTGTTCCGTATGACCCAAGGGTGGGTCGTGACCGAACCCAGGTCGTCCGCTCTCATATTCATCGAACAGATTCAATTCCTTTATTTAGTTAACATTGGCAATAACTACGTCTGAGTGAAGGGGGAATATTGTAATATTGTTTAGTAAAGGACAGACTTCTTTCACATAAGTGCATTTTAGATCAAACATATAACATACAAACGTATGCAAAATTGTTCATAAAAGTTAATTTGTACTGACAAACTTTGAGAAACTTTCTAATGACGCGGAATTATGCATTTGAATTCTTCATAAAAAAATACATGAATACATCAAAAGTACATGTTCAACTGGACATACTTCGAATGTATGTATATCATGTATATATCTTTTTGTGAAATAAAAATTAAAATCATTTACAATAAAGTATAAATCTGCTTTCTTGATAAAGGGCAAATCGAACAAGGTTTGTGTTCGATCATCGACTAAACTTTGCATATGAGCCGTTTTATGAGAAAACCAACATTGTGGACCCGGATTAGCCTAAGAATGCCTCGCAAGCTAGCCCAGACAGACACTTTTCCTCTCGGAATGTGTCGGCCAGGATTAGCCTGAACTGGGTCCATACTGTTGATTTTCTTGTGGAACGGCTAATATTTAGGATCAGTTTTTACGGCTTTCATAATAAATTAAATTCCATACAAATGAGCCATTCCACGAGAAAACCAACATTATGGTCTCTGCGTAATGTATCGATGCAGATATGTCCGTGCAATCCGCGCAGGCTAATCCGGGCCGACACATTCCGTCCTAGGGAGATAGAGATATAGAGTAATGGTTCCTGAAACAGAAAATCCACAGGAGGCTAAAAGGGTCTGCCCGTGTTAGCCTGGGCGGCATGCTTAGGCTGATCAGGGTCGATACTTTACGCAGAGTCAAAATGTTGGTTTTCTCGTGGGCGCCTCAAAAATGTTCTACAACTGATCTGTTGATGTATTGTTATACAGATACGACAATACCAATGTATGGATGGGCGCGGTACCTGACAGTGAGCGCGTTTGGCGCTGGTCAGATGGTACCCTGTTTTCAGACGGTTGGACAAACTGGGATTCAGGTGAGACAAGGAGACATTACATGTATAAGAAATTAAAATGGGGATTTGCTATTATCTAGCAACATCATATTTTTTTTAAATGAGTTCTTAATTTGATTCAAGCCGAAGATAAAGATTTCCTGAATACAGATAACTTACCGTGTGTTATAGCTGTAGAATAAGATATATATAATTGCCCTATGATAGCAGCGCATTAAAATGATATGACACTTCTTAAAAATGGAAAAATCATCTGATTTACGAGTTTTTACTCGGACCTCTCGTCATCTCAGTGATGTCCCCGAGCAGTAGTTTTACATTGAAAGATATATCTCGCTGATATATCTCATTAACTATAATACGATTTGGTAAATAACTTGCTTTGACTGTAATATCTTTGAACAATAATAATTCCACGGGAATATCTTAAGGTAAATTACAGCCACTGCGATCAGAGAAAAATGGCCGTTAAAAAGGAAATGTGCCTTGTCAATATATAGTCAAATGCTAATTTTAGATTTTAAACGAGACTAGCACCAGTGTATATTTACCCCATATAAATGAAATAAAAATATCAAATGAACATAAACTGCAGATGTTTTTTATACATGATCATCTTATACACTAATTTATGCGTTCACCAGTATGGAGACGCCTTCTTATAAAAAAGGGTCCCGGGTTTGTTTGATGTGAATAGCTTTCTGGGTACTTTTGTAAAAGTGTGAACTTTTCCAGGACCCATATTCACTAATCGTGCTAAATAACAATTTAATAATGATTATAAATTAACAATGCAAAACAATGCCTGATTGGCAGAACCATTATGGTTAATCCTCTAAATTGTGTTACTTTGAGATTTAATATTTCTTCAAATTTACAATTAGAATCAATCTAAATTGATTGACGAACGACAGTTGTTATAAAATTTGATTTCCAATCTTCTCCGTTTCCAATGGACTTAGTGCTTTGACAATCCGGTTTCTCTTCGTTTAGGACAACCCAACGACTGGGGTAGGAATCAGGACTGTGCCCAAATGGAATCCGACGAATTATGGGATGACACCGTGTGTACGAATCTGAAGAGTGTGGTATGCGAGTATCAGTTCGATAGTAAGTGCACGTTTACATTCGATCCAAACTCTCGCATGTGTTCAATAGACATTAACCGTAAAATGGGAAAAACCATTTCTTTGTATAAGTACTGAAACGTACTGGGTCTCATGGGACACATGTTTCCATTACAATGTCTATACATGTGTGGCTAAATAAATATGTGTTGCTTCAGGCAAAAGGCATTCTTAATGCATCAAGATTATTAATATGTTGGTTTTGGGTTTATGCTCCTTTCAACAACAGCTAAGGTCATATCGCGGCGGACATAGAAGTTGAGTTTGGTACCGTTACTTCTATCTAAATCGAGATATTAATATATTAGGTAGGAAACCAATATCTCCCAACCTGCTGGAGCACACGCGGTGCATTGACTCTAATCGTTCAGATCCATTTGCCAGTTCTTACGGTTCAAGCAAGGATCAGACTGTGGTTGTCACTTTTATTTAGCGACCTCAGCCACAGGAGAATTATTAAAACGAGATATACGTGTATCTTCCATATATCCCGTCCGGTGTCATGCCACAGCACCTTTCAGTTATGCCGAAACGGAGAACCAGTAAGATTCTGTCTGATTGACACGACTCAAGAATTACAAACCGTAATAGATTAATACATACGAGTCGTTCCACGAGAAAACAAACATGGTAAACTTTGCCTAATATATCGACCCAGATCAGCCAACACATTCCGTCTCAGGGGGGATAGAGATATAGAGTAAAGATTCCTGAAACAGAAAATCCACATGAGGCGAAACGTGTCTGTCCGGGTTAGCCTGCACGACATGCTTAGGCTGATCCGGGGCGATACTTTACGCAGAGTCAACAACGTTGATTTTGTTGTGGAACGGCTCTATTACGTGTTTGCCCTGTACTAATATAAGTTGTCTCTCTTGAAACATAGTCGTATTTACATACTTGATAACTTGACTCTTATAAGTATCAATTATTATTTGTATCGGAACATAGACAGTTTATGGATTAACGTCATAATAAATTAAGAATTTGACATTGCTGATTCTATAATTGTTAGAATTGGAAATGAAATCTAAATAAATGTATAGCACTAGCTGCTAACAATACTATAATTAACAGTTGTCCATCTTTATTCTCGTAGTTTCTATCGTCAAATTTGCTTTATTATAAGTTAGTATACCTTTATCCTTTGCTGCAAACGTGTATAATTATATTGCCCCCATTGTTTGCATACGTAGTTTAAAGTATTCATATTATAAGGGCTAGGAGTACATACATACGGAATATTACGTTGCGGGAGCGATAAAAGGGTTTGTATTGCACTACAAGTAGCGTGGAAAAATCGATATCTTACGAGACCGAAGGTCGAGTAAGATATGGATTTTCCCACGCTACGAGTCGTGCAATACGAACACATTTATCGCTCCCGCAACGTAATATTCTTTTTATTATATACCTACGTTCTACGAAGAGCGAAAAACTAACAAATATACATATTCAATATATTTTTGATTGGGGATACAATTTTGTAATCTTGAAACATAATCGGATTTTATTAAATTTGACGCCAGGTTTACGATATATACAATAGAAACGATTTTCCTAGATAGTAATGGTTGTCTGCATATTTTACTACGTAGCGCAGATTCAAAACGGGAACCTCGCTGAAAGTAGTGCGCGCACTGTCTGACGTCACAATCTTGTATTTTCACCGCGTGTAGATACGGAATTTAAAACCGTCGTGTGTGAACTGTGCATGTCAATCCGCATATATTTCCACCGGAAAAATGTACAGGCATATAATAAAATTAGTAATTGCATGCATTCCTAGTCTTAATTATACGGAACTATCGAATTACAATTAAGCAGGATCAAGTCCAAATTTCATTTTGTATTAAGCTCTATTACTGGTTGACCACTTTACCTATTTGGGTGATGTCATCTCTAGTCTAGATTCAATTGTAGCATGTTGATACTTAATAGTTTGTCTAATTGGAAATGAAACCTTCGCTAACAATGGTCTTCTTTTTTGAGGCATAGTTAAGTCGCGGAAACGAATGCATGTGCGTTTCAACTATTTTAAATTCAAAACGCAATAATACGGGCAAACACAATTTCAGAGACAGGAATTTGTGATGATCAAACATCTGACTGTGATGCTATACTAAAGGACAATCCAGATATGTGCACACAATATCCAGTATATGCTCTGCACAATTGTAAAACAACTTGTGGGATAAAAGGTACGCTGTTTATTTATGAAATTTATATTCACCTACAATTTGGACTTAACATTTTGCTGCAACCATTTTTTTTTTTATCAATAATGTATTTTTTAATTATTAGTTTGTTTTTAATGGTTGCATTTTTATACATTCATTTATACGACATTTGAAACCATTGTAACAAAAAATACAAAATGCTCATTATGAGCAATTTCTTCTTTTTTCCACAACTTTTCCAAATCCATTAAACGAATTACATGTTTCTTTATAAAGACTTTTGATATATTTGCCTGTCTGTTTTCAATGTCGTGTGCTGATGTGTTGTATGTTGGAAAGGGTTGGATTTCTCTGATAGGTTTGCCACGATGGTGACTGTCTTGTATTCGATTCAGAAACATGTTGTCATGACTAAATATTGTGACCCCTGAATTGAGAATTTTGCGGGCATATATTTGACATTGGGCATGTGTATTGCTTGTGACAATGTCTTTCCAGACATGAGCTTCGCTAGCTCGTATATATATCTGATGACTTCCTCATACTCTCAGATTGGCAATTGTGTCAGCAAATAAAAGTGTGTCCAACACAATTGTTAGGTATGAAACATGGCAGATATACTTTATAAATAAACAAGACAGAGAAACGGTTATTGTCGAGCGTTCCGATTTTATAGAACCAACGGTTGGATGTTTCGGAAAAATTTAATTGGACAAAAATACCAAAACTCATGAATAATTATGTGTATGGTCAATTGAAGACGACATTTTGTGCGATATCGTTGAATCAAATATACGGTATTGTTAAATCAAATATATGGTAATGTTTAATAAAATATACGGTATTGTTAAATCAAATATACGTACAGCGAAGTATTTTGGTCTCATTATCTATGTGACCTTATACTGCTATCTTACCTAACCCAGGGGGCGTTTGAGTATCCAACACGTTTTGTTCATTCTATCATTAGACTGCAAGTCAGATTTACAATGTGTGGACGACTCCAAGCCGGAGTACCAAACACAAAGAACTGCGGGAGAGGACAATATAAGCCCCGGTCAGGTATGTACATTTCTGAGTTTGTATGAATATATAATTTAGTCTGACTCGTAAAATCATAACATTTAGATACATGTAGCATTGTCATCCATTTTAGCTTGCCTGTTTGTCGACGAAATAAAGTTAGACTATAGTGATACCCTCATCCTCGGTAACCAGGCTATTCATAAAATATATGATACCCTTGACAAATTGGCCAGCGAAACTTCGTAAAGAATTCACAAACGATTTTCTCCGTAACTACACTGTAATTTTCGTATCGCATGAGGTTTGTGTCATGCGTCCAATAACGCGGATTTCCTTTCATATATAATTCATGATTACGAGATTTTTACAGCCAATTTGCCAAGGATATCATATATTTTATGAATAGCCTGGGTACCGAGGATGTGATACCCTGGGTGTAGTCGATGTCCTCGTTGTCGTCGGCACAAAACTTTCACCCTACCTATAAGATCGAAAACATTTACATGTTACCAGAAACAATACACATATCCATACAAAGTCTCAATAACTCTGGCTTTAATAGTTATTCAGTTATGCTCCTTGTTGGACTTAGACATTCATACAAAAAGTTTAACCTTGACCATAACTAAAACAACGCTCAACATTTTCAAATGGAACTTGGAACACATGTTCCTATGAACAATACACACGTTTATATCAAGTCTCAAAACTATGTCTTTAATAATACTTTTTCAATAATTAGAAACTTAGACTTAGAATAAACAGACGAGCGTCTTGTTTATGTTAGACACCACACTTGAAAAGTGTGGCCATGTTATACGTAAAGCTTGTAAAACATGAAAACTCAAATAAATATGTAGTTACTTCTTTAATGTAAATCTCATCTGTGTACAAACAATGTCATACACATAGATTTACATTATGATAACGAATTGAGACTTATGATATAAGCATAACACACATTCCTTGCATTATCCTACTTTTTACCTCATAAAGCGATAAATCAGCCGCTAATTAATATGACGTCGACCCACGATGAAGTTTTGATTTTATTTTCTAGATTATTTAAAGTTAATGTAAATGTTTGACCTGCATACGTCGGTTTCGTTTTCTCTTGGGTTTATCTATTTACTATGTCGGTGTGTTCTTCAATGCACCCACAGGATAGCGCTGTGGCAATACTCGTTCGAACTTATTGTTGCAGTGCTAGAATCTCGCAATGTACATACACTTCTCAAAGAAATTAAGTATTTTTGTTTTATCGTTCGTTATTCATCTTACTTTTATTTCAGTATGTTGAGTATGAATGTCGGGAAGGGTTTATTAAGAAATCCGGAGATGCCGTCAGAATATGTATGACATCAGGGAACTTAACCAGTTCTAGTCTTATGTGTGAAGGTATGCTTCTTCTCATAAAAAACTGTTATTAAAACGTTTAATCGAAAAATAACCCAATTCTTATCTGATTTGAATTGAAAGTAATCAAGCGAGAAATATTTGAAATAACTTGAAAACAGAAAGCAGGAAATATGTACATTTTTTATGGCTTAGGAGTAAGAATTAAAATAAACATGTAACTTAAATATTTGCAGCCGATGGTGTGTTGTTTGATTGTGTTTTATCCTTAAACTTATTATATATCTTTTGAGTTAGGTTTTAACGAACTACAGTCTGAATTGTGATCACGGTATAACTGTGACATATTTAGGCTTACACTACGAACTAACTTACTTCTATTCGTCGACTGTCTACATTGTGCAGTCTATACTAGACTGTGATTATGCATAATTGCAGTTTGGTTCAAATGCACTGTGAATCGCTCGATTTGATTGGTTTAAAAAAGGATCATGTGACTCAAAGGAATTGCGTTTATTTTTCGATAAACGAAATTGTTCACATGACCAGTTCACGGAACTACTTTCAACATAGAAAAGAGATCCCAATTTTTAATTGATATTTCCCTTTTTTAAACAATTCTTTCGTTACGTTAGAAAATAACGTTTCTTCCAAAGATGCAATTATAATGGTTACATGTATGTTTTGGTACAGTTATACGAGTATAACACGAAATTGCTAAATTACACAGCTGACATAATGCCCTTCAGGCAATAATTTGGCAATTTCTCGTTTTAGACTCTAATAATTGCACCAACACATACATTGAACTCTTTAAAACAACATTGGCGCAGTGCTAAGTCGCTATCCTTAAGCCCTAGACCCACTGACCTCCCGGACTGTCACGGAGCGTCCCGGACTGAAATTTGGCCGATCCGGAGTCAGATCCGTGTTTGATCCGCGTTGGGTCCGGGCTTAAACTGTTTAAAATTGCCCTGGTCATCCGGGACCGTCTTTTTCAATCCGGGGTAGTCCGGGACGGTCCTTGAAGCGACCGTGTTAGCCACAGGAAGGTCCGTAGTGGCACTGTATTGATCCTTGGCGATCCGGCATGTCGTGTTGGGTCCGGGGCAGTCCGTAGCTGATCTGGGATGGTCCTGGATGGTCCGGGTCATTCCGGGACGATCCGTTGCGCTGCCGTGGTGGTACCGGGGTCAGATCCGTGTTGATCTATGTTCATTCGTTGTGGTGCCATGTTGGGTCCGGGCTGGTCCGTGTAGTCGATGTCGATATCTCTTGATCCGGGGTGTTCCGTGTTAATTCGGGGTGCTCCGTGTTCGGTCCGGCTTCGGTTTGACTGTAGCTTTACATTACGATGAACGAAGTATTGTTATAAGTCTTCTATTTTTTTTGTAGTGTTAAGTTATATCTATTATATTGATTTGGATTTAACGTCGTTTTCAAAAGAAAATCAGTCATATTACCGCGGCCAGTTCACCTACCCAAGATCGTCCAGGCCTTCACTCACCAGTATTCCACACATCAATATTTTAATGCAACTGACTGCTTTTCCAAATGGACTGCTAGTCCATTGGTGGCAGATGATTGACGTTTTGTCGAATTGACTTTTGTCAAACGTCTCAGAAATAAATTCAACTGTTCTTGGGTTCGAACTAACAAACTTCGATTGCTACTCGCTACTGAATGAGTTATATACGAAATGTATTTTGAATAATTGCATCGCATCTTTATTCTTAAACACTTTTTTAAAATAGGAACTGATGTGTGCAAAGATTTCTTGGACAACTGTGACGACATTTTAAGACAGAATGGTAAAATGTGTGAGCAGAATCCGGAATACGCTGACAGATACTGTAGGAGTACTTGCGGAGTTGGAAGTAAGGAATACATCATAGTCATGTCTGGCGATTTTAGGGCCTCTCCAGAATGTTATCAAATAACAGAACATATATTTTAATTTCTAACAAAGCTTATATGTACATCTCATTGTTGATATACACACATATACATTAAAAAAATGATTAAGATTATAAAAATGTGGACAAAAGGTAATTTAGTCTATTTTTTATATATATTTATATTAACATGTATATACACATTGTGACATAAGCACGCATATTAACATGTATGTAGGACTTTTAAAGGTATCATACAATAGTTCTACTCTTATAAATAGAGAGTTACTTTTCTCATTTCAAAAGCCTTAAAAAAATATGACGGTAATACTCGAAAGATTACAATTTCTATTCAAAGTTATGTCAGATTTAACATATGGGCTGTTACGTTTTGGTCTATAAACTTATTTTATGTTAAATTGTCATCATAAAATACTGATGACAAAGGACATAGAAACTTATCCAACTTAAATTTCCTTATCCTCTGACAAGGGGCAGGTAACTAGTATCAGAACATGAAGAAATCAAAAAAATGTACGTGAAGTTGAAAATGGACATTTTAGAAGAAACAAACCTTAAGTTTAACATAATTCATGACAAAAAAAAATGAAAGATTCAAAATATAGTTTCTGTTTTTAAATGCTTTAATAATGCCTTATAAACGAAATCGATCACATGATCAGGTCACGGAACTAGTTTGACATAGAAAAGAGATCCCAATTTCAAATTATATTTCTCTTTTCAAACAATTATTTAGTGTGAAATAACTTTTTCTCCCTAATCAGCAATTACAAGGTTAAATGTATGTTTTGGTGCAGTTATAAGTATAACACGAAATTGCATAATTGAACAGCTGACATAATTCCCTTTATTTAAAACGTTTATTTTTTTTGTTTTTTTTGTTTTCTTGCTTTAATAACTTGATTGTATTTTACTTGATAAGATCATAGCCGAAACGTTAATAATTATGTTATTTTTTCACAACCCTATTGTATCTAAAGTGAATATGTTGAAGTCTAAGCGTTAATTGTTTATTTCATGTTTTACTATATTAACATCTTTATTGCCTTCATTTTCAAAAACAGATCCCAGGAGATTTAACGATAAATGATTTCGATTTTAAGATGCTTTGTAGTCTAGGTAAAATATCAGAGAAGATCTCAGTCAGTCTATGCAGAGGTACAAACTGACTGTTATCTTCACTGATCAGCAGTTTATGGTGTCTGTTTTAGAGTGACCCGGCTCAACCTATTCAAATGCCATATATGTACAAAGTAGCTGTTTAACAGTTAGTACAATATGTATGAACTTATCGAAGCTCTTTCATAAGTTTATCTAAATAGCTTCTAAATCTAATGTGACAACGTCAAAGTCAAAGCGTTAATTGTTTATTTCATGTTTTACTAAGTTGACTGTATTTTACTTGATAAGGTTGTAGCCCCAACGTTAATTGCACGGATGAAGGAAGTCCATCCAGTTCTACTACAAGACAATATGGATCCGATGTACTTTCGGTTGGACAGGTAATTACAATAGATATAGAGTGTCTTAACCATTAAAATGTTAATATGATAGTTATGTCCCGAGTGATATTTACGCGCGTGTAACACACACGAGTGCGCCATCACGAGTTCGTTATCTGCTTGTTAAATCACGGGGGATAAGAAGTCTGGTGTTAAACGTTCATCGGTCAATATATTATATAATGAGTTATCTCAAGAGAAAATCTAACACTGTGGACTCTGCGTAAAGTATCGACCCGGATCAGCCTAAGCATGCCACGCAGGCTAATCCGGCCAGACACTTTGCGCCTCATGTGGATTTTCTGTTCCAGGAAACTTTACTCTATACCTCTATCTCCCAGAGAAGGAATGTGTTGGCCCGGATTAGCCTGCACGGGCTGCGCAGGCTGATATGAATCGACAGATTACGCAGGGGCCATAATGTTGGTTTTCTCGTGGGATTGCTCATATAACAAATCCGATCGTTGAACATGTATGCGCTATCTCGTTACTGATGTTATATTCTGATTAAAGTAGCTGTGATCTAGCGAATTCACGATGCGAATATCGAGGGCTTGGCGTGAAACGGTTGTAAATGAAAACCTATTTTTAAAACCTTGGTTTAGGGGCAATTTTGACCCTTTTGTAAACAATGCAAATTTAGGTGCCATTGCTCAGAACGAGCAATGGCACCTAAATTTCCATTGTTTACCGAAAAAAATGATTTAACGTTTAGAAAGACTTTATGGCGAGGTGATTTACCTTGGTAAAAAAATACCAATGTTAGTTACAACCGTTTCACGCCAAGCCCTCGATATGTATCGATATCGTGACGAAGGAAGTGAAGTCATTACTGGATGACTGTGTGAATTAATTTCTCACTAGGAAATTGTGATTTTTTTTGAGGTAATTATGTTTTTTTGTGACGGAATTAATTTCTCATTTTGAGCAATTTCTCCTTTTGTCACAATGTTTTCACAAGTCGTCTGCTTGATATGCGTCAAAATGCGTCTACAGGTGAAAAATGGTTAATACATATGTACAATGTCACAATTTGTGCTCAAGTATCTCCGAAGCAAATTCTTTCTCCAAATTGACCAATGAGAAAACATTATTTGGAGCATAGAGTTATTTTTGATCACTGAGAACGTTTTCAGGGTTTAATAGTATCGGACCCGGATGTAATTATTATTTGTTAAATTGTACATTTACATAAGTACATCACGCCGTATATTTTCAGTTTGAATCGAACAATTTCATGCTTAGTTATGTTAGCGCATCAATATATAATATTTCCCCTTTTAGTTTATAGAATACAGCTGTAATACTGGAACTTTGAAGACATCCGGCGACTTTGTAAGAGTGTGTCAATCGTCGGGTACCTTAGCTGGATCCCCACTAACATGTGCACGTAAGCAACTAATCGAGAATCATGTCCTCTCCATAATATATACGAACTTTCTAATAAAGTTCCACGCCGTCTGCAGAAGATTAAGTTTGAAAACATTGCGGTTAAAGATTTTGTCGCACCGTTTTAAACTCGATTAAATGATTAAACTTTCCTTTATTGAAAAAACTATATATCAGTTATTCTCGACGTCGTCTGCTGCAGTTATGGTATATGTGGGAAATGTTTATTTTATATAGAAATGAGCAATGGCACGGCACCTAAATCTGCATTTTTTTTACAAAGGGGTCAAAATCGCCCCTTAATCCGGGTTTTCAAAATAGGTTTTTAGTTACAACCGTTTCACGCCAAGCCCTCGGTATGTTAGTTAAGAACATTCTTTCATTGTTAACATTGATTTGTCTTTAAATGTTCATTGTATGTTTAAATGCTGTCATAGTATTGTGTATGTTTTAATGGTGTCATAGTATTTTGTATGTTTTAAAGGTGTCATAGTATTTTGTATGTTTTAATGGTGTCATAGTATTTTGTATGTTTTAATGGTGTTATAGTATTTTGTATGTTTAAATGGTGTCATAGTATTTTGTTTGTTAACGGCAGCCTCGGTGATGTTTTGATAGTTCGGGTGCGGGAACTCGCGGGTTCAACCCTAAGCCGGGTCACACCAAATACTTTATATATATTGTGGTAATGGTTTTCCCTCCTTGGCACTCCGGATTGTGGGGTTGGCATTACGACTGTTGCAAGGGAAAACGGACTAGTAGTACTGGTAATTTACACAGGAAAGCCGTGATAGAAATACAAATTGTTGAAATCGGCGTAGAGCAGCCTATGCAAACAAGTTCCATTACATGTTCATTGCAACCAGGGCTCTATATAAGCGGTGCTTTGCATATTCTAAAATCGTTATTTGACCAATAAACCGTATGTTATGGGTACTCAAAAGAATCGTCTTAGTGAGACGATTCTTCTGAGTACCCACATCATAGTGATAAGTTGGATAATATGAGAGATATTGTGGGGGAAAAGAGCTGATTACTCCTCTAATGGTTGTTTCTTTTCCAGCGAAAGTCGAGTGTGATGATAAGGTATCTACTTGTGAAGCTACTCTGACGGAGACCCCGGACATGTGTGAACTCCATGCTTCATATGCCTGGAAAAACTGTATGAAAACATGTGCATATGCCGGTACGTTGGAACCCGTCCCACGACTTTTTGTCTGTCGCCTCATATAATACCAGTTTAACAGAATACGGCGGCCACTTCACCTATCCATGTATTTCCTGGTTTGCTCACACCAGTTCTAAACATAACATTTTCCTCAAGAAGCCGGCTGCTTTCTTCCACATATACTGTTAGCCCATTTGTGGAAGAAGATTGTTGCTTGTCGCAGTGACATTTGTGAAACGTCTGAAAGAATGTTGTATGTTGTTCGAGAACTCAAAACCTATTGATTGATAGCCCGCACCGTTACCGACTGAGTTTTCGGGGCTCGGCGATTAGAGATGATGTTGTCAAATTCATCGACATTTCAAAACATAGCTAATCAACCTTTTGTTGTTGGATATGCCTGGTACACTTGCTCTGAAAACGTCACTGCTGGTTATTATCAATTTCGTTTAACTCTTTAAGCGCCGAATTGTTTAAAGTAGACTCTTCCATGTTCAACATCGCGTCTCTATTTCTCTTATAATAAGAATTTGGAATATGTTTTATAAATTAAAGGCAAATTATGCTGATTTCTGGTGCTACAGCTCGCTACGAGCGGACTCACCTGAATCTGTATTGTTTGCAAAAAACTCAATTTTGCCTTTGGCGCTGAAATATCTAAATTTTTCTACAGTAGTTAATGGTCGTATAAATCAGATGACTGGATTCCTGTAGATTCCTGCTCAGATTCACCTCTATGTGCAATTTTAAAACTGTTGCCTACACACTCATTCGGTATACACAGTCATTCGGAATCAACAGTCATTCGGTATCAACATATGAGCCGTTCTACGAGAAAACGAACATTGTAGACTCTACGCAAAGTATCGACCCGGACCAGCTTTAGCATGCTACGCAGGCTAACCCGGACAGACAGACACTTTATCGCCTCCTATGGATTTTCTTCGTCATGAATCATTACTCTGTATTTTTATCCCCCTAGTACGGAATTTGTCGACCTGGATTACCATGCGCAGGCAGCTCTGGGTCGATACATTACGCAGAGTCCATAATGTTGGTTTTCTCGTGGAACGGCTCTATTATTTAAGTTAACAATATTGAGATCGGTTATGGCCAAGTGTTCCTATTGTATGGAAACGAGAAATGTTGACTTCATGCGAATTTCATTGAACACAAAAACGAAAACCTGTTTTTGAATATTTTAATACATAGGGTCAATTCAAGACGACCCTTTTATGCGGTATCGTCAGATGCAATATACACACATTCGGTTTTCATATAAAAATGACTTGTTAATTGTCTTCCAACAGAATGTAAAGTATCAACAACTTGTACTGATGACACCGATCAAGGAGTTGCCGCGTTTAGACGGAGAGGATTGGCACAGATTAACGTTGGCGATGTAAGCATACGAAACAGTCCACTGGTTACTGTTACATGTATATGAATTGACCTGACCTTCATCTGTGTGAACAGATGAAATATTTCATAACCCCCCAATATCATTTATTTTTAACTATTTATAAGCATTAATGAACGAAAATTACCCAGGAAACGCCGCTTAAAACACCAAACAAACACAACCTGTAACCATCCCTGCAAAACTTTAATTCAAACTTATTCATCGATTGCGAAACAACCTTTAAACTTATATTAATCACGCTCGATGTCTACTTCCTGGAGACATAACCAGTTCTCGCGCCATTTGTGTGGAAAAATCCCAAAGGCAGAACCCGCTCATCACGGAATTCGAACCCGGGACTTTGGTAGGAGAGGCCTACGCTCTACCACTGTACCACAATCATCTACTTTTTGATAATAATTCACAGCTGTAAAATGACTTACTCGTAATGTTTAACACATTCGCGAGCAATTTTTAAATCTTTGAGAGTCGTTTGTCACAGTGTGACCGGGTGTCACGGGCTCGTTTTCCACTCGCGGCGATCATGCTGGAGTGCCATTGGACAAATTCAGAGTTGTAGATAAGGGGAGTTATTTTCGTTCTAAAATCCTAGCCCTATGATGTGGGTACGCAAAAGGATCATCTCAATGAGACGATTCTTTTGAGTACCAACATCATAGGGTTTGGTTGGATGATAAGAGATTGTGGGGTAAAAGAGTTGTGTACTCCTCCTCATCTGAACCTCTGGACAATTCACGTACTGGTTAGTCAGAAATGAACGATGGATTAATGCTCTCTTACTGGTATATAACTTAAATAATCTTTAACACCAAGTACTAACTCGAATAATTCAAACAAATAAATCATTTTTCAGTATTTGGAGTACACATGCGGTGAGGGCTATATGAAGACCGGTGGAGATCTGAAGAGAGCATGCTTACCAAACGGTGCTTTAACCGGGAAACCAATCATATGTTCTCGTATGTATTGTTATCAAAATATCCATTGTGTGTGTTGTTGATAAATTATGATGCAACGTAAAAACAGTAACAGAGAATTAACAAACAGTTCACAAGAATAGCATTTATGTCAAATACGTGTTCCCACCAACAACCAACATGTTCACGTTTGTCTCTCTATGTTTTCTCGCATGAATTATTCATAACGAAAACTCACGATAGAATAAAATTACTGAACATTGTCATGTATTTATTTGACGAAATATACACATATGGACAGAGCTCATATAAAACAAATGAAATTCTATTTTTACAATTTAATGCCAGAATTACACTAACAAGAACTTATTGCAGTCTACCTTATTCGCAAATGTTATTTATTCTTTATCACATACAGGTTACATACAATACACCAAATTAATTCCTTCTTTGTTTCCATGTAAATTGACCAGTTCAGCCCTCAATTGTCACATTTTCTAAACATTTCTCATGTAGAACAACGTATATCTTTGAAAAGAGTTACTTTTAAGTTTTAAAAAAATCCAACGAAAATGGAGGGCATTAAGCAAGAAATAACTCACAAGGTCAAAATACTAAAAGTGGTCAAAATCAATAATTTCCAGTACATCCTATACACATTTTCAATGCATTTAAACTTTAAACACAAAACCGGTGTTTATTATTTTATTATTCTCTACTTTCACTTTCAAACAAGGTCAAAATACTAAAAGTGTTCAAATCAATCATTTCCAGTGAATCCTATACACATTTAAAAAGTATTCAAACTCAATGTCATATATTCAATGCATTTCGGAGATGGTATACACTCCTTAGTACGCAAACAAGATTTCTTTAGGGACTATTTGGGTCATGATCGCGCATGTATTTGGCGTAATTTGACTTACACGAAACATGCAACACATACGAATTATAAGCATGTTTTTTCTTTCGTCACAATGTTTCAATAGCCGACCGCAGCACAAGGGTCTGAAAGCATCTGTATGTTGGACATATTAGGGTCCAGCATAGGCTGTTTGACTGCATCTGTTGCTACATGTTTTAAACTTCATTCGTTGATTATATATACTCTCGTTTATAAGGTGTTACCTTATTATTACCCAGATGTTTTCAAAATCGTCTGCTAAATATTGGTTGTAAGTGGGAAATTATTAGATGCATGTGGCAGTCTGAATTCCATGACATTTATATTAATTATCCCTTTCACACATACAGACGACTTCTTACTCCTTTGCAGCATACGACTTTTGTAAAAAAGTGAGGCAAAAGGAGAAATGGTTCATAACTCAAATAACAAATAGTACCCTTTCATTTATAGAGATATTTCATATTATCAAAGTCATCTGCCACCTTCTTACGACTTTTGAAAACATTGTGGCATAAGGAGAAATGGCTCATAACTCTATCAAATAGTATCCTTCATTTATAGAGATATTTCATATTTTATCTTACATATTATCAAAGTCGTCTGCTGCTATTTTTATGTATACAAGGAAATAGTCAATCACAGTTTTCTTTTACACTTGTTATTTTACGTAATATTTATATAATAAAATATTGGAGCAAAATATGTAACTCTCCGGGAACATTAATACATAGAATATATAACATGAAAGACGAAGATGGTAATTATATAAATGAGTTTAGAAAAAATGTGAATGATCTTTTGGATAAAAGTGGTTTGTCATATATGTTTAATTTAAGTAGTATATCTGGCACAGAAATGAATTATATTATACAAAGAATTAAAGATTTATATATACAAAGTTGGTATTCCGATGTAAATGAGTCAAGTAAATTAGAAACAAACAGATTAATCAAGAATAATTTTGCAAGAGAAAGATATTTAGATTTTGTCAGTAATAGCAAACACGGAGTATCTCTATGAGGCGCCGTTTTACTATTTATCCCTTATTTTTTGATATCAGGAATTCGATTTTTTGATATCAGAAAATCATTTTTTGATATCAGAAAATCGATTTCTTGATATCAAGAAATAACGAGTATTTTCTGATATCAAAAAATCGATTTTCTGATATCAAAAAATGAATTTTTGATATCAGAAAATCGATTTTTTGATATCAGGAATTCGATTTTTTGATATCAGAAAATATTCATTATTTTCTGATATCAAGAAATCGATTTTCTGATATCAAAAAATGATTTTCTGATATCAAAATATCGAATTCCTGATATCAAAAAATATCAAGAAATATGCTCTATTTTACCTTATCAGATCATTTTCTGATATCAAGAATTCGAATTCCTGATATCAGAAAATGAATATTTGATATCAGAAAATGTATTTCTTGATATCAGAAAATCGTCAGTATTTTTTGATATCAGAAAATAGATTATTTGATATCAGAAAATGGATTTCTTGATATCAGAAAATGATTTTCTGATATCAAGAAATGAAATTTCTGATATCAAGAAATGTAAATGATTTTTTGATATCAAGAAATCGAATTTCTGATATCAGAAAATGAATATTTGATATCAGAAAATGTATTTCTTGATATCAGAAAATGGTCAGTATTTTTTATATCAAAATATCGATTTTTTGATATCAAAAATTCGATTTCTTGATATCAGAAAATCATTTATATTTCTTGATATCAGAAATTCCATTTTTTGATATCAGAAAATCATTTTCTGATATCAAGAAATCCATTTTCTGATATCAAATAATCTATTTTCTGATATCAAAAAATACTGACCATTTTCTGATATCAAGAAATACATTTTCTGATATCAAATATTCATTTTCTGATATCAAGAAATTGATTTCCTGATATCAAAAAATCGATATTATGATATCAAAAAATGAATTTTTGATATCAGAAAATCGATTTTTTGATATCAGGAATTCGATTTTTTGATATCAGAAAATATTCATTATTTTCTGATATCAAGAAATTGATTTCCTGATATCAAAAAATGATTTTCTGATATCAAAAAATCGAATTCCTGATATCAAAAAATATCAAGAAATATGCTCTATTTTACCTTATCAGATGATTTTCTGATATCAAGAATTCGAATTCCTGATATCAGAAAATGAATATTTGATATCAGAAAATGTATTTCTTGATATCAGAAAATCGTTAGTATTTTTTGATATCAGAAAATAGATTTTTTGATATCAGAAAATTGATTTTTTGATATCAGAAAATGAATTTTTGATATCAGAAAATCAATTTTTTGATATCAGGAATTCGATTTTTTGATATCAGAAAATCATTTTTTGATATCAGGAAATCAATTTCTTGATATCAGGAAATCAATTTCTTGATATCAGAAAATAGTGAATATTTTCTGATATCAATAAATCGAATTCCTGATATCAAAATATTGATTTTCTGATATCAAAAATTCATTTTCTGATATCAAAAAATCGATTTTCTGATATCAAAAAATACTCTTTATTTCTTGATATCAAGAAATCGATTTTCTGATATCAAAAATTCGATTTTTTGATATCAAAAAATAAGGGATAAATAGTAAAACGGCGCCTCATATATCTCTGACAAGATTTAGATGTTCTTCTCACACACTTTTTAATTGAGGACGGACGATTTAGAAATATTGAAAGAGAAAATAGAAAATGTAATATGTGCAATTTAAATATGATAGAAGATGAATATCATTTCTTGTTGGTATGCCCTACGTACGTGGATCTAAGAATAGAGTGTCTTCCTAGGTATTATTAAAACTGGCCAAATATATATAAATTTCAAAAGTTAATGAAATCAGAGCAAAGATCTATGTTATGCAAATTGTCCAAATATATTTACTGAGCAAATATTAAAAGAGATGGTGAAATATATATCAATTTCAAAAGTTAATGAAATCAGAGCAAAGATCTATGTTATGCAAATTGTCCAAATATATTTACTTAGCAAATATTAAAAGAGATGGTGAAACTTAATTTTATCATGCTTTTCTCTTATGTAAAATTGTAATAAATATGTATTGTAATATAAACCGCCAAAGGTATTGTAAATTTTGGCGACAACATGTATTTGTTATATGCCAATAAAATATATTGAATTGAATTTAAAAAGCTGTTGGAGATTGTGATAGCGACCACCCAGAGTGTGACACTATGCTGGCCGAAAATCCCAAACTGTGTGAAGATGACAAGCAATTCGCTTGGCACACGTGTCGGAAAACGTGCGGATTTGGTAAATATACTATCTTTTTTCTTTTACAACAATTATGAATGAAGTTCGTACAACTTATATATGTAATTATATATATTCGCTTTCAATTATTTCTCCTACCTTGATACTCCAACGTGTACTGGCACAGCATGTGTGCGGGAGGTCTCAACCATTGATCCCGCTTTATCCTGAATCGAACTTGGAACCTTTGTATCACATGACCGTCGCTCTTTCTCTGAGACACTGGTGGATTGTGAGTGATTAGTATTTACACGCATAGTGTGAGCTATTGGTAGCTGCACTTAGCTGTATTGCTTATTACTTTTAATACAGACATATCTACATATATCCATACTGGATTATTTTAGGTATATGTCCACGGAATGACGTTTCTGTGAAAAAACAAAACACACATGACTTTATTCCTTTATACATTTTATTCAAATATTTAGGCTACCGGCCCATATATTCACAATTATCTATATCCGTAAAACACCCTGTATTGTGCCAATATTACAAGGGAAATAACCAGTTACCGTACCAAAGGATGTTCTTACGCAAGTGTTCAGGGTTTAATACATTTTTAGCTAGAATATTAAGAATGTTTCCACTTACGCCTTAAGCTTTAAGACTTTCATTTTTTTATGATTAATCATATCAATGGCTTTGCGGAAATCTACATACAGACAAAAGAAAGGACCCCCGCCATTGGATAAATACTTTTGAGCCATAGCTTGTAAACAAAATACATTGTCAATGCATGAAATAGTCATGTCTAAACTCGGCTTGTGACTCATCAATTTTATTATTTTTCTTCCGGCCAAGTATACAGACGTTAGGAAATCTTATTCAGTGTAGTTATTACAGATATACCTCTGAAGTTTCCTGGTTCATTTTGCATGTAATACTCTTTCCCCATGAAATAGGAAAATTACCACTGGAAAGAATACTTTTAAAGAAATTGCATAATAATGGACCTAGAATATGACTCGTACATTTGTAGAACTTTGAGCACGTGCTAATGAGTATCTAAGTGACTAGGGTCAATTAGAGTTATGCAGTGTCGTCAGATTCAAAACACGTACAGCGAAGTATTTGGATCTGATTTTAATGAGATTGGTTTTCCCCATAACTCAATTTACTTTATAGGATCTTCGGTCCACTGCATGGATGACACACAAACCACATCGGCTACAAGCTGGCTCAAGGGGTCCAATCACCTCACACCAGGACAGGTAGATTTTCATTGTAGTGTATATACCATCACCTACTTAGACCTTGTGGTGCGGGTACTCAAGTGAACTGTCTCATTGATGCGATTCTTTTGAAAAAAAACCCCGACTTATTAATATAAATATCTCGATTGTGGAATATAACATTTGCTCCTTTTTAGTGACATATTTGGTAGGTATTTTCAACACATAAATAATGTCAAAATTGTCAGTCTGCCTTGTTTTCTCTCATTTCAAATATTTTAAAAGTATTCTTTTATCAATTCTCGTATTTGCGATAATATTATAAAAACTGGTCCCTAATACTTTCCTATCCGATTCGAAATAACTTTGTACTAGCGAATTTAGGAAATGTTGTCCTTAAACGATATCGTTTCGCTACGCTTTATCTTTGTTTGCTGCATTTTGTAGCAGTTTTTGTATTAGTTCCTTTACATTTCATTTAGTATTTAACTGGTATCTTTACATTTCATTAAGTATTCAACTGGTTCTTTTACATTGCATTCAGTATTTAGAGTATGAATGCGGTGACGGCTATCTCAGAGATTCCGGGGATTATATCCGGGTTTGTCTACCATCCGGTAACCTATCCGGGTCTTCTTTGACGTGTTCACGTAAGTTTAAATAATTACTTGGTTAAAACAATATTGATATACATAAATATTTACAATTAAACAATTTATAGGATTGACAAAGAAGCTATGATGACTATATAAGTTTTATTCGCTACAAAATGTTGAATTTGTTCGTATCCCTTTGATATTTTAAACAGATATCAGGTGCATGTACACCTTTAAAAACAAACGTTTTGCTCAATAAAATTTAAACGAATCAATATGATTTAACACTATTTTATACTTTTTATTTATTAATGCCACTGAGAAAAGGATGTTTGATTAATTTTACATATACGATTGTATGACTTTGTCTATGTAACTCAATGGTAATGTTGGTCAGCGAAAAAGACAAGTTTCGACAACAAATGGAACAGCCTTTGCTAAACAAAAGCTGTATATCTGTGCACATGAAGTACATTGTTTAACCCTTTGACTACCAAAGGTAAGCACAAGCTTTTGCAAACAATGCATATTCAGCATCCTCGGTACCCAGGCTATTCATTACATATATGATATATTTTATGAATAGCCTGGGTACTGAGGATGATATTCAAATGAGACAGCTCGTAACGAGCTGTCTTTCCTGAAATCTGCATTAGTTGTCACTTAGACATTACACTTTTACCAAATATCCTGTTGGACGAGAAATGAACATGTCCAATTTTGAACATGAAAGAGTCGAATTTGTGAAATTTGGCAGAGAAAAGATTAATAAAGAATTCACTTATTCATGGGATGCTTTATTTTCTCCATAAGTATACCCACTCATTGTTGTTAAAATGTTTGTCTAAGTATGGTATTAAACCACGTGCGTAGTACTAAGTTTAGTTTTCTTTCGCTGTTCCAAACCTCTAGGATTCCACCGTACGTAATGTCAAAACAGAGGACTAGATAAGAGGGAGTGAACTGATCTTTTCCCAACAATATTTCTCTTATAACTCAACCAAATCCTATGTTGTGGGTACTAAAAAGATTCGTATTACTTAGACGATTCTTTTGAGTACCCACAGTATAGGGTTTGAATGTCAAATAAGGATTTTAGAACATGAAAAATGCCCCTTACCTAGAACTCTGGTAAAAATTAGTGGAAAGGTATCATTAATTTATATATACAAATGCAATATAATGAAGTTGGACATTTGTATCAAACATGTTTCCTAATGAAATTGTAAGATGCTCAAATGTTGTTTAGATATATTGATGCTTTTGAATGTTACTGAGCTTTTATGAGTGTTAAATGCGCTAAACGAGGGCAATAGCTTATCCCTCTTATCTAAGAGTCTGCTTGAACCGTTTATTTTATTTCTAGGTTCCTCGAGTGTGATTAACTGTGATGATTTACACGATGACTGTGAACGTCGTTTAGAGATGAACCCCAAACTCTGTGGCGCGTATCCTGATTACGTCGCACATTTCTGTAGAAAAACGTGTGGCGTGCAAGGTAAGGGGAAATTGAATTATTAGACACTAATGAGATAGTTGACTTTGTGATTGATTGTTTGGGTCTTACTGCCGTTTTCAACAATATGGAGTCATATCATGGCGACCAGTTCACATATCAATGTGTCTTCCGGTTTGCTTACACAATAATTCCACGCAAGAGTCTTTCCAGGAAGTTGACTACATTTCCGCATATACTATTAGACAATTGGGGGGTGACGAATGATGCTCGTCGCATTGACTTCTGTCAAACGTTGAAAAGAAATTTTGCCGAGCTAGGGTTCCAACTAACAACTCCTGGATTGATACATCGCATCGCTACCGACTGAAATACAGGTGCTCGACATAGTTGAGGTCATAGTACAATTAGAAAAAAATGTTTTTAGCTATCAACACTCATGTTGAACAGTTGTATATTTTTGTGGGAAAGGCATACGTTGATGTGATGTAAATGAAATGCTATTGAAAAACTTCATTCAAACAGATTTGCTTCTTATAAAGTATAATACTTGTAAACGACTTGTCCACTGGGTTGGTACACGATCGATTTATATGGCGTATAATCATATATATAATGTATATATACACATTTATTCAGCTTTCATTTTCACCGAAATAATGTTGAAAACGGCGTAAACACCAAATAAAAGATAAAAATCCTAATGTTTGTTTGAAAAGTTGAAAATCTAGAAGAGTGGTCCGCCCCTCATATAGACAACGTGTAGCTATGTTTTTGTATACGGGAATATACTTATAGGGCATTGATCCAGAGCTAACTTTTGTAGCGACGTGGTAGAGTCTTCACCTCCAGAACAAGAAGTCCTGAGTTGTGGCCCATGACGGGCCAGATCTTTTCAGCTGAGTAACAAAAACAAAGTTGAAATTAATTATAATTAAGATGCATTTTTTCCGCTAAAGTGTGTTCCAAAAACCGAAATGGGTATATTCATGCGGATTATAGTCTTGCGATAATAAAGGTAAAGATCTTGCGACTTGACATGGAAATTTAAAACTTAACAATAGGGAAAATAAAATCCTATAATAAATGTACAAGCCAGTTTCACATTCAGAAGCTGTTTATCAAACTATTGGATTCTACAATCTCACTAAAATCCATCCAAAATACTTCGCTCTCTCTATATCTGACGACATCGCATAAAAGGTCATCTCGAATTTACCCTATACATTAACTACTCATGATCAGGTTTCATTTTTCTGCACGATATAACCGCTCGGCCATCATCACTTCTCTAACTCGTTTATTATTTAATTGGATTATGTCCCCTTTTGGTACCTAAAGTTTTTGTAGGCGACAATTTAATTGGCTGATGCAAATATCTATATGAGATGACATGACATCACAAAGTGAAATAACTTCAATTCAACCTCAATGTTGTTTATAATGTCACGTTTGTACACCGTTGAATCACACACATTAAATTGCATTATAATTGTAAACAATGCACATGTGTAGCCCACGTGCGAATGGTGACCCTTCAGGCGTAAGTGGTGTCTATCCCTTTTTACATTATTTATTTTACTTCCTTAGAAACGTGGTGTTCGGATAATTCATTTGGCTGTGTCTTCATTTGCAGATTGTAAACCAGACATCACGTGTAACGCCGTACCGAGCGCCGAAAGTCACGTGATCAAAGTGAATGGTACAGATCAACTCAGTGTGGGCGAGGTAAAATTTTATTTTCCAATGGTGCAGTTGCAATTAATATCATTAACATCAGACCTAAACACTTCGCTGAGGATATATTGGTATTGACAAACCGCAAATAACGTCGTCTCGAATTGAACCTAAATATTCATAAGCAGGTGCTCGTTTTGCTGTCCAATCGCAACATACAACCAACGTTAGGTTTTAGCTATCAAAATGTGGATTATTCTATCGGAACACTCGGCCATCGCCGCTTCTCTATTTCGTTTGTTTGTATGGGTTAAGTAAATGATTTAAATAGTAGGCGACAATTTGATTGGATGACGCAAATGTCAATATTAGATTACCTGTATAATGCAGACAGCCGATCTGTACGAGCGTTTACTCCTGCTGCGATATTTAGGCCTGAAATGAATGAGATTGGGTTAGTATAATAAGTGCTTTTGCAGCCCTGTAAGAATAAACGCAATCTCATTTAAACCAGACCTAAACTTCTATAGCTCGTATATAGATCTGATATACAGGTCGTCTCAGATTGACCTGTTCAGAGTGTCGCTTACCAAATATTTCGTCATAAACATAAAATAAGGTAACCTATATGAATACACTATACAGAGAAGCGGTGATTGGCGAGTATTTCGACTGTAAAGCACGGGCGTTTGTTGTATCGTACATTTGATATAAAGACATAGCACGTGCTCAAATGTTTAAAGTTGACTCGAGATGACCTTGTATGCGGTGTCGTCAGATCCAATGAATGTACAGCGAAGTATTTTGGTTTGATTTCAAAGAGATTAGATTAAACGCTCATACCGGTGAATTCCATCAATTACCTTCAGAAAATCTCTTACACGTTAAAGATCTGTCTTTAGGCCTACTAACTATTGATAAATTAAACGACAACAATGTGGCGCAAGTTAAGCTGCACTTTACTAGCAGTTTGTTTTTGATCTACATTGGTTTTAATCGCATGTTTACATTTTTATCACAAACTAAGGCTTGTTGACGCCTCTTGAAAACATAGTGTCAAGAGGAGAAATGATTCATAATCTGTAATTTCTCTTTTTGCTGCATCGTTTTTAACTTTATTCAATAATTGTTCTTTCATTTGTTGAAGTTTCAATATTTTAATTAATTGTATTCGAAGATGATAGCTGCAGAAAGGTTTTAAGTCGTGCATAGCACATTACGCACCTGTTTTTTAAATCTGCGTACATTGGGATGTATAGTTTGTATTGGTGTTTTACGACAGACCAAGTTTCCTGGTAAGTACTACTGGTCCATGTATCCTGACACCACATTCCTAAACGACAAGGAGGGAAAAACATTTCTACAATTTTACAAAACAGGTGCGAGTTCGAATCCCAGCTCAGCCAACATTCGTTCCGACGTTTGACAAAAGTCACAGTTAAAAGCGTCATTTGTTCACCAAAAGGCTAACAGTCTATGTTGAAAAGCATCTAGTTGCTTGGAAAGTATGTTGTGTGTTGTTTTGGTGTGAGAAAGCTGGAAAAGACATGATTAGGTGAACTGGCATCCTTGATATGGCTGATTTATTTTAGAAAACGGCGTTAAGCCCCAATGAATCAATGCATCTTTCTCGCAATTTTGTAGATGCAGACTGTCATAGTAGTATAGTATCTTACAAGACCGTTTGTTCGCACTTATTCTGTAAGGCCATTGGTGGAATACGTGTGTATCAATGGCTTTTTGTCTAACTACGTGGCCGAGCTGGGTTTCTAACTCACAATCCCTATATTGAGAGGCCGCGTCACTACCGAATGAGCTATGGAAGCTCGGCGAACAAATACAAAGTCAGATTTATATCATTTCAGTATGCTGAATACGAATGTAACACGAACCTACTCAAGTATTCTGGAACATTTAAAAGGGCGTGTCTACCTTCAGGGCTTTTGACCGGCACGGAACCGTCCTGCTTAGGTAAGTTTATAAGTTGTACTGAATTTATAAACACCATTTACACGAGACATCACCATCTACTCTATTCGTTTTTAACTTATTTGTTTTACTCCGATTGCGAAACAACATTTTAGCTTGTATTAATCATGGTCGATGTCTTCTGATTTAACCCGTTAAATCGCCTTGAAGACAAATCCAAAAGGCAGAACCCGTTTATTTTTGGATTCGAAACCCTGCTTTTCGACAAAGTCTTAGTAAACTTGGAGTAGCCTTTGCAACATACAGTTGGACCTGTGTATAAAGACCAACCATGGGAAAACAACAGTATTATCTTTTTCACAGGTGGTCTTTATTTACAGGGTAATCTATGCAGACAAATAGCTTTTTCAAACTAAAAGGGTCTTTGCTTTAGACAGAAAATTGCTTTTCAAAGCATATATTCAATTGTTATTTTAAATGAGCAATGTACAATGTAGACAGTTATTGTTCCATTCAAATAACGCTTAAAGTCGAATAGGACATGATATGCAAACGTTGTTTAATTCCACGTACAGCAGAACAAGGGTTTTAAGTCCCATTGGTGGTGTAAATAAAATACACAATTGCACGAAAAAGTGTCAGTCCGTTAGCTTGCATCATTATCGAGTCCCAGCTCGGCCAACTTTCTTGGCTAAGTTTTGCAACAGTCAATGTGAAAAGCGTCATTCTTTCACCAATTGACCAACAGTCCATGTGGAAAAGCAGCTAGTTGCTTGGAAAGAATGTTGTGTGGTGTACTGTTGTGGGAAAGCTAGAAAACGCATGAGTAGCTGAACTGGCAGCCGTGATATAACTAAACAATGTAAAACACGGCGATCAGCCTAAATCAATCAATCTATCATTTTGGTTATTTTGTAGATTCAGACTGTCATAGTAGTATAGTATTTTACGAAACAATTTTATTTTTAGTTTGAGTAATATATAGCTTTTATTACTATTCTTGTAGTAAACCATGAGGAATCCGAACCATCAATCGTTTGTGAGGACCAATCAGATGTGTGTGAAGCGGACCTTCAAAATACCCCGGATATGTGTTCACAGTACCCAGATTACTCCTGGCATAACTGTCGGAAGTCCTGTGGTGTCGGTGGTTAGTAAATGACGTTAACGTACGAAGTTAGAGTGTTTTGTCATACAACAAACGTTTAGAAAGTAAAACTGTTGCCCATATAAATTATGTAAATGAAATATATAAATATTGAAATGAGTTGATAACATTATGCAATTTATTTCTCTTTTGCCACGCCAGATCTATACGAGCGTTTTTTTTTACTGCAGCAAAGTTTATATCTGGTGATATTAAGATCGAGGGAAAACATATCTCTATATATTTCTAAAATAGATAAATCTTGGTAGAATTAAAGTAATTTTAAATTGTAAATATCAACGATTTGATAAATGTATGTTATTTTTAAATTATTTTTACAATATATACATTCAGAATGTCGACCAAGGACCACATGTGCTGACGATACTAACTTAGGTTACAGGGCTACGCGTATAACCGGAAATGACGCAATTTCCGTCGGAGAGGTCAGTTTGATTAAAATCCCCCATTGTCAATTTCAAGTTTCAAGGGTACTCCACCATAATTTGTGCGCGGCACTTTTGGATCGAACCTGTGACTGTTGTTTTCTAATCCCTGAAGCTTACCATTCGGTTAAGGCAGATTGGTGTTAGAACTGGTTTTTTTAAATCTTGATATCTAATGATTTTTTTGTTTGAGGATCACAATGTTACATGTTTAGAGTAGTATAACTGTAGCATCTACTTCTTTTTTGAGTAAGGCACTATTTCAAATGCGTGCAGATTTGTATAGAATCTATGCACAGAGTTTTATTTGTATTTTGAAACAGATAAAAACACACCAAACGTGAACATATTTTGTTCATAGAATAGTGTTTTGTTTCCATAGAAACGCCATTGAGTATAATATGTTGAACCTATATTGGGGATACATACACAGAAAAGTATCAGATGTATAACCAATGAATTTCCTAATAACATTTTACTTCATCTATGGTGTAGGTTTATGACAAAGTTTATCTTGTCATGCTGTCACCATGGGAACACGAATATTTACTCTAGTGCATAGTCGTTTCATGTGGAATTTGTTTAACAAAATTCATTTTACCAAAGAAAAAAAAAATATATATATATATCACTTTATATCAAGTTCTTACCAAATACATAAACAAATAATGCTTTTGCTAATATTTGAAAAAATGAAACTTTTTGTAACCATGGTAACTCAATAAAAAGCCATAATCCCTGCAACATTTTTACATAATTTGTTAGAATAGTTGATGATATTCATGGAACCATGTGGCAAAATTTGAAAAATGTTACTTTTTGTAGCCATGGTAACATATTTTAGAGGCACTGTTCTTTCATTTGTTGTTAGAAGAGGTGTTGATGTTCGTGAATTAATTTCATTATACTCATTTTTGTTCATAAGGCCACATAAAAATGAAATAAGCAATCAAAAACTTGCACAAAATGTTCTTTTTCCCCTTAATAAACCCCCTTGTAAGGAACGGTTTGGGAGCGAATTTTACAAATTGATATCCAATTGTATTTTGTTTTATTTCCTTTATCAAATTTAATGATGACTTTTGATAGAAAATATGATTCTTCATTTATGCAAATAATTGATTGGAATATTTAGTGAATTTCCTTTTTAAATCATAACGATTCAGTCCAATGAAAAAAGTGAGCCGATTGCTATAGTAACCAAAGCCCATAACAATGTTTTTCTTTGCCATTTTTGGTTTATTTTATCAAGTTTAGAAAAGTATCCGTGACTATGCGTGCCACACTCCCTACATGGGAGTGCAAATGCTTACAGAGAATGGCTAGGTAAAAAATTAAACATGTTGCATCTCCGTCAAAATCGCGAAAAGTTAAGGTAACATAACCATTTTTGTCTCGGACGTTTCCGTATGAGGTCGTAAGAGATCGATATCGCTCGTAGACTTGTCGGTCATTTCCGCTGCAAAGGACCTACAAGACCATCTCGTTCGACTTCGGACGGACATCGCTGACCCTATATACTGTTCATAATACCGACCTGATACGGAAATTGCCGAGACCACTGTCCTCATTTCAGATTTGCCACGAACGTCAAAATCAGTAGAAAACCTAAAAGAATTTGATACCTTAGTTAAATAATTGTTTTTAGATTATTACATCCGTTTAAATCACATGGCAATTGTTGAAATATTAAATGGAATTAATGTTGAGTATTTTACCGAATTTGCTATCCTTACGATTTTACCTAATTTGACGAAACGCTCAATGTAGTTATTTATCTATCTACAGCATATAGAGTACCAGTGCAATGACGGGTATTTCAAGGGTTCTGGCGATGCGTTGCGGGCATGTTTACCATCCGGGAACTTGACTGGATCTCCTTTGATTTGTCTGCGTAAGTTATTGATTGCATAGTGAAGAATATATGGCATTTACTTACAATCTTGAATATTATCTCACGAATGCTGTTTCAAACTGAAATCACAAACCTTGAACTTTGCTAAGATTGTATCAGGTAGTACATAGAGAAAAATGTTTGTGTGTATGGTTTTTAACTTTACTTTCAACACTTTTTCAGTTACGATGTTTCATGGGTAATGTACTAGTACAACTGGTCCATTTATCTTGACATTAGCAATTCAGTTATAATGCTAACCGTTAAATCTGGAACGCATATGAGCCAAAACAATTACTTCCATTTTAAAGTATTTAGATATGACTCCAGCGAGTTGAAAACGGCGATAAACCGAGTCAATCATACTACGCTATCGTATGATAAATTAAGATTCTCTTTTCCATTACAGAAGGAAATTGGGAAAAAGACACAATACTTCGTTAAAATACTACAAAAGACTCTCTTCATTGTCGATACGTTATGATCAAAATGATCGTAATGATAATTTGGGGAATCCCTCCCGTGTTACTATAAATAGCCCCTATACGGGCCATTTAGTATAATAATAATGTACGTTTTCGAAAGAAGTATAACAATTATGTTTTAGACCATGTTTGAAATATTCGTTTGATTAATATTTCGCTGCGATATGTTGCAAATTGTGAAGTCAGTGCATGGCGATCAGGCCATCTGCAAATTTCCAAATATAATGAGCATTAAGCTTAAAAACGACGGCGTAATGGTCAGTTTGCAAATTTTTATGTGGTGGATCATGAGAAAAATCATTTATGAACCTGTCGCTACCTTGGACCAGGTCAGTGTAGACGTTTTTCTGTGGAAATTATTGCCCGAGATATAGATATAGAGAGACATTTTAGGTATGTTAACGAGTTTTTTAGTATTGTAAAGATTATCAATAACAATTCTGTTTACATTTATTCGTTGTGTTTTACAAGATTTCGATGGCACGGCAATCGTTATCAGGTGATTATGTCCTAAACAATCACGCGAAAAAGATGACCATGCCATTTAAAGCGTGATACACAATATAAGAAAATACATTGTTAAGGCTCTTAAGAACATGTTTTGATTTTTCCGTTATATAACAGATAGAGATGTCACAACCAACGTTGATCTATTCACGGATAAAGAAATATACAAACGCTCAGAAGGCGGTACCGAAAAGCGCTACGTCATTGCCAACGTCACAGATATGACGTTCACTGCTTCAGGGAAAGTGACGTCATGGACGTTCTTCAGTAACTTTGCAAAGGAAATAGCTTTTGCCGTTTGGAGGTTCTACGATAATGAGACAATGTATGCTGATTTAGTTTATTTGTTTGTTTAAATGGTGCTTTTCGCCGCTGTCATAAATGTTTCGGTTATATTACCTATTGTTTCTTTGGTACGTTACCAATACTTCTTGGCCTTTCGTCTTGATACCAACGAGTCAGTCGTATTGTTAACCCGACAATACAGATCTATAAGGTGTGAAAAGCATTGTTTCACTTCTTAATTATTTGGTATGATCCGGCCGGAGAACGAACCCACGACAATGCTGAAAATGAGCAATTTCTCCTTTTTTTTCAAAACGTTACATCTCTTTAAAATCAGTATAATTTTTTCTACAGATATTTCAATATATTTGCTTAGATGTGTTCATAGTCGTTTGCTGCATTTCTTTTGTATGTGGTGAAAGAAAAGGTTAAATCTCTATGAATGTTTTATTAAAATATAAAGAAACGGTTGTTGACAAAAATAGAAATATGTTCTCCTTTTATTGTTATTTAATTAAATAAGCTCTCTTTTCCTCGTGATCAATTTCTTTTCAGTTGGTATAATAATTGATCATCTTTAGACGACTTTTTATTCACTTATGAGATCTGACTCCTAGACGATAATAAAGACTATTGATATATTTGTTTATCATGTTTTTAACATACAATTTAAAATCATCACGATATCAATAGGGGTTACGCAATTTATTATTTATGTATCATAAAATAGTTTTGGCCGGAGGACTACATTATCAATAAATGTATAGACTTGACTTAAATCGGACCATGACCTCATGGTTAGCATTTCGCTTAAGGTAGTAGGAGCCTAATGGGCAACATTTCAAATTATGATCAGCTTGATAATTTCTTAATGTGTATCATTTCCTGGATTCAAAAACAAAATTTAAAAGAAATTTAACCTCAAATAACAATTTTATTTTAATTTTAATTACCCTACCCCCCTTTCAGAATTTTCGATAAAAACATCATCACCCGAGAGACAAGAACAATCCTTTATTTCATTTATTTTTCGACATTCTGGTAATACTTTGGTATCAAAGTAACAAGAAATATATTTGCTTTAAGAAATAATACATTATTAATCACATCACCAACAAATATAATCAAACTGTACTGGAATAGTCATATGGTATAACGATTTTAACATACCATTTTGACCACGTAAAATTGGAACATCGACGTTAAAAAGCAAACATCAACAAGTTCTAGAAATACTCAGAACCTGTTCTTTATCGATAATTAACTTTAACCTTTTTGAGAACATTATGTTAACAAATAAAAAGGTTTTAACCGTCTCATTTAAAAGAAATAGAGTTTGAAATTCCCAACCACCTATTTCAGCCGTGACTGCAAGTAATAAAATCTTCAAAGAAGCTAATATTTATGTATAGAAATATATTTAATTACTTTTTATTTCAAAGTACAATATAAACTTCTGTAAAAAGTGTTAGCTAATGAAAACAAAGAAGAAAAACAAATTGTGCTTCTAGAGGGATTCGAACCACTACCTTGAAACCCTCAAAAGATTTGTGAAGTCCTGCGCTTAACAGCATAGGCTAAAGCATTAAAATTGAAGAGGTTCAAGTGGAGGTTTTCATTACGCTTCCACTACCTTAATCAGACAAATAAAACTAAATCATAATAAACAAATAAGCATTTTTGTATCTAGGGCCATGGAACCACGACTTATTGGGCAGAACGTCATCAAAGATAATCCGAATGAGCGGAAGTACATCTACCGTGTACCGGAAGCAGAACAAATCCATGCCGAGGTTGGTGACGTCATTGGGATCTACCAGTACGGTTCGGAGCTGTCGTACACTCGCTGTAGCAAAAGTTACCAACCAGAACATGCCTCATGGCTTCAGACAGAAAACTCGGTAATGTATTTGAAGTTTACTTGGGAGAAAAGGTGTCTTTCCATTGTTTGTTTGTATGGTGTTTCACGGAGCCTTCAACCATGTTGTCAATTGACGGCGTTTTCTGGGTAGGTTACATCAGGGCTCATGAGAGAAAGCCATTATTACCATTTTTTAGAGTATGTTTTATACGGACTGGCTTGGGATCGAACTCGCGACCACCCACACCCGAGGCGCACGCTCTACCCCTAAACCAGCGAAGCGGGCCTGCGGGGACGATTTCCTCTGAAACCGTCACTACACCACTGGGTTGGTGATGTTAAATAAAATGAAAAATTATATTAAACAGATTTTTGATTATTTTACAGAAAAGCCAAGTTGCCGAGTTTGCCGTTGGAGTGGAGCATACGTTCGTGACGTCGTCGAGGGATTGTCGGATCTATTCAATACGGGCATCAGTGAACCCGTCCGCCTGCACAGATGGTGATGAGTAAATGGGCAATTATAAACAGGAACGATAGTCGAATTAACTGTCTAATCATTTTTAACATTCTTGAAGATTAAAAAGAAAACTGTCTATACATATTCGTTGTGTGTCTTTTGCAATTCATGTGTTACTTTCGGGTTTACAGGTGATCATTTGACACGTGGTTGAGTAACAACTGTATGTTAAATTAAGTCTATGATTTATGTCAACCATTTAAGACGCACATGCAGCAGTATACTTCGAAAACCTTCTGGAAAATCCGAAACAAGCCAATCACCTAAATGTTTTACATCTCTTTAAACACCAAAGTGACTCTTTAAATTAACTAGATCTTATTAGTTTTTTCTCGTATTTTTTCCAAAGTAAACTTTTCTGCAAATATAAATAGGCCTACGGAACACAATCATTTTTCAAAACGATTTTCCGTTACCATACGAATGAATACATTACATGAAGTGTATCCTATATATTCATTTAAATGTATCTAATGGTATCATTCTAATAAGCAGAAGTTTTAGTTATCTTCCAAGTTAGCATCGATTTGTCTTTCTGATATTTTTGCAGGATAAATTATTGAAATTACATCAGTGTAAACTAACTAAAAATTAACCGGCGTATTCTAGCCTTCTTTGCTTGTAAAGCTCATGACAATTACACCAAAGTTCAAACAATGTTACGGTCTACCCTACCAATGCTCAAGTTTAATCATTCTCTCAAAGGTGGAAACTGTCTTCCAATTGATACTGTGAATTTTAGATGACAGCAGTGGCTATCAAACATCATTCGGTTCTCTACACTAGAAAATAAATAGATGTTTTCGTGAATGTTCGTATACCTTCGTGATTATTCGTATAAAATGTCGCTACGTAGGAAGGTTCCGTGTCTATTCACAGGCGTGTGAATTTTCATCTGTAGGGATGCTTAGCAATTTCGGTCAAGTAGAATGTTTAGACCTGCCAGCGTGACCGCATATCTTGATTTCTTTTTGTCCTTTCTAAGTACATTAATTTAAGGTAATGACTTTTAAAACATCCCTTTTACACTCTATATACATTTTTGAGTTTTACAAATTAAAAACAAAAGACAAAGGCCAGTATATTAATTGAATGTATGTACATTTTTATTTGAGCGAAATTCATACTGTATCTAGTCTAGACAGTAAAATTGAGAACCGTTCTATTGAATTGGTAAATATAGTCTGGTTCCTTAAAATTACATCCTATGATATATTACGTAGTAATTAGACGAAGAAGCCACGTCCCGTATTCACTAAACTTTTCAATTTAAAGTTTTGACTAAATCTTAATATTTAGTCCACGTTTTAGATTTAATCCGTATTCACCAATGCGTTTTAAACCGATCTCAATTTGGTCTAGTTTGTAAATGTCGTAAGCGGCCGCGCTCCACTCTGGTTCCCGAATCAAGTTAAGAGCTAAAATAAATGACAGTACCATTCATCTATAGTCTATTTATAGATTTTCTTTTTTATCGTAATTTCTAGGGATGGCAACGATTAATCGGTTACCCGGTTAACCGTACGTTTTCCGATTAATCGGTTAGTAATTTCGGTAACCGAGATAAAATATATACACAGTTGTGTTTCACCTTTTGTTCTTTTCAATTTGTCACACGTATCTGACATGAGAGGTTAATTATTCACACCTCGATCGGCCAGTGTTTACATTACTGCGATAACAGTCGCACTCGATCGTCTTGATGCTCGTTTGTTTGTGTAATTGTCAATTAAAGGACGCTTTGTTTCTTTTAAAAAAAGTTTGATGTCTAATAAACGCAGAAAGTTTAAGATAATGACATATCAATTATATTCGGCGTTTGTATTTTATAGATTTCATATTTTATTTAAGTCTCATCCATGTACAATCATATATATTTACATGTATTGTTAAAATAATATTACAAATAAAAAGCACATGACCTTTCATGAAATGAAATACAAGAGACTGTCATACGTATAGTATGTAAAACATCAATATCTGACACATATCACAAGCATGTATATATATGGTACAATAAGGACTCGGATGCTAATTTCGTCTATAAAAAGTGAAGAAAGTCGACCCCGAAGTATAAAATGTGCACAAACGCACGCATAAGATTTGTTTTTTTAGGAGGGAGACTAATTAGCAGCCGATTCCTTATATGTACTTGCCTCTCTACTTGTAAAGTTGTTAAAAGTACTTGTATTTACTTATAACAAATACAATTCTGTAATTCTGTTTGTTTTGATAATACAACTAATTGGAGTGAGTGTGATACATTTGAATTGTTGTTTTTGTAAATTATTATTTACCAACACGATTGGAAGAGTAATTTGAAGTTTGAAACACATTTTCCCCTGAGTTGGTATTTAAAGATATGCAGCTATGTACCTTTTTCATTCGACATATTATAAATCGTATAACAATCACTTCGTTAAAAAAGATCTACAGAATATACTGCCATAATGTCGCCTGCTACATCCTTTGTCTGGAAGTATTTCAAACGCTGTGCTGATGATAACACAGTCCAACCATATTTGACTAAAACAGTGGATATTTATTGTCTATGAATCTATACGGTTAACCGGGTAACCGGTTATAAAATTGTACGAGTAACCGGTTAGTAATATCGGTATCCGTTGCCATCCCTAGTAATTTCACATACATTTTTGATTTGCTTTGCTTTTAATAATCTGACTTTCATGTTCATTACATTCTTGATTCAAAGTTAACTTTTTCTACAATTGTCATCACAAAATGCAGACATGAAAAGATTTAAACCACAGTTTACAGTCTTACAAACAAAGTGTGATCGGATTAACTGAACTGTATTTAACTTATCACTGTAAATGTAGACAGCATTTCAATTCTTATATCAACTGGTAAATTTACAATTTCGAGAAATAAATTCAAGTAAATTTTCATGCACTGGTTAAACCTTTTTAAAAAAAATGAAATTAGTTCCTATGTTAAGCCTTTCCCATGTACAACAGATATGTAGCACATTAAGTAAAAATTGGAACATCTTGCTAAATGAAGGTATAATTTATGGACATAAAGTAAAAAACATTGTAGCAAAAGGATAAATTTCTCGTTATCAATTTCTCTTTTTGTCACAATTTTTTCAAAGTCGCTGCAGCTCTTGTCAGTCTTTTGGATTACGTGTACATTGAAATACGTTTCCTTGATTTTCTGAATGCTAAACACGAAACGAGTTTCGTTTACACGAGATTGTTCGTTTGTAATCCGACAGCTTTTATTTTTTTCAATTGCTCAATTTGCCACAATAATTTCAACTCTTTTCAATTATCTTACTATCATTCATAGAGATTTCCTATGTTTTGTACTTGATGATTTTAAAGTCTGTTAGGGTAAACATCATTGAAATCATTGTGGCAAAAGGAGAAATTGCCCATAATGAGCAATATCTGCATTTGCCACAATAATTTCAACGCTTTTCAATTATCATATATATATAATCATTAATAGAGATTTTTTACTTGATAATTTCAAAGTGGTCTACTGCAGATTTGTTTTATGTGGGAATCCCTTATCCACTATCATGACTTACCGATACAAACGAAGGAAAAACAGATTTTCTGTGTGTCAGTCATAATTTGATAAAACATCATAATAGGGCGTGTGTTCAATACAAATAGTTGATTGTTTTAGGTACTAATTTAAATTTATCCTAACCTCTTGTCCATTTATCTTTAGTATTATATGTCACTTTTCATGACCAGTTTAATTCTAAATTATCTCATTCACTTAAAACATAGACCCTGCCAGGTTAAATATCCTACATAAAACTTATATCTTCAATAACCGATATCAGCATTACTGAATACAGATTAAATTGTTCTAATGTTTGTGGATTTAAATGATATTTTTTCTTATTTTTTCATGTGATACGAAATATTGCGGCTTCTCTTTGATGCTTTGCATCAAACATCCGTCTTGTTATAGCATATGGACAATATAGAAAGTCTTTTTGTAGTATTTTAAAGAGGTGTTGTTTGTTTCTTCCCAATTTTTTAGCAATTGAAAACTCGGAAGCCTGTGGTCTATTTTTAGATAATATGGAAGACTGTGCTGCTGTTTAAGCAGTCCAACATGGCCTTTGTTATTCCTTAGAGTGTCAGCACGTCGTTTTTATTCCAATGTAACCCATCATATTTTGTTTTTACGTGCTGAGCAATTATTAAAAAAAATATATTAACTCTTTTTTTTTTTCTATCTCGTTTTCTGTTCATTATATGGTTGCAATAAACGTTTTCTTGTGTTATAGTCACCGTTTCCGATTTATACATAGGTTAGCTACGCATTACTTTGACTAGGTTTATCTTGGCTATTATACTTTAGTGGTTATTTTGAATAAGCCCCTACCCACCTTCACAACCATGCTCACGACTTACGCCGACGTTGAAAGGTTTGCTAACATCGGCGTGGTTCGTGGCGATTAAGCAAAATTCACACAAAACACCTATCCCGACGGTTATAAGACCATTGGTCTTTGTAGATCGTAACAAGTTCGTCCGATTCAACTACGGTGTGTTACGAAAAATCAATCAAGAAAACTTCCCACCTGGGCTTTTACGACTTCGCTTTGAGCTGTCCCGACATAACAAAGACTTCAACACGACAACACCGACGTCGCCATGACTTTGTTACATGTTTCCACGACCTTCACTTGGTCGGGGTAGGTCATGGAAATTGTGTACATACTTAAACATTTGGTCCGACCAAGGGTCCTTCCTGACGCTGCTACGAAGTAAACCGACTCTACCCGAGTGATAGGGATCAACTCCGATCACCTCCCCGATCATCCAAGACGCTCCATTATCTTCAGATTGGCGTCTGTAGGGGAGTAAACCGTGAAGGTGAAAATGGGACTTAATATCCATTTCCTATAAGTAGAAACATTTTGAAGTCTCTACAGCAGACGTCATTTGAAAACAGTTTGGCAAAAGGAGAAATTGCTCAAACGGTTGGCTCTATGTTTTCGAAGTTGTTTGCAGCAGATTTGTTTTATTTGGGAAATTGATAAAAAGCAAGCTATTGTTTACTTGAAATTATTTCAAGAAAACAGCCAAACAGAACTTCCGCTACTTTGTTTTGAAGGACATATATGTTGGAGGTTATTAGTATCTATTCGAATGCTCACATGCTCGAGTAAGCGCGAGTCTACTGAATTCCAAAAGAAGTCCACGTCTTAGGTGACATCCTGAAATAATTCATCAGAAAAGATGGAGGAGAGGAGTTGGTGGAAATGACATATAAAACCGTATCAACTAAGCAAGGATTGTTTTTCAGTTATTGAACAATGTATGAACGACTCAAAGGCAATACGCAAACAAGACGCATTTGAAGTTATATCAAAGCTGTGTTTTCTCAACCGTCCTATATGGATCAAAACGCTTAATAATTAAGTGACCTATGTTAACTATCAATTTTCCACATGAATAATTAAAGTGAAACCATCGAAAAGTTTGGCATACCACAATTTATATTCAGGACAATTTTACCAGAGGTTAATAAGAAATTGCTCTAATTGAGAATAAGCTTTTAAGCTTCTATAGGCTCCTTTAAAAGTGTACACTATATCATGTACAATCATCTGACAGGTGTAGATAATCAGGAGACAGAGTTAGTTTAAACTTATTAATTTTACTTTAATTGCGAGACAAGCTTTCAGCTTATGTCAATCACGCTCGATGTCTGCTTCCTAGAGACTTATCCGGTACTCGCGTCGTTTGTGTGAAAAAATTCCAAAGTCAAAACACGCTCATCACGGGACTCGAACCCGGGACCTTTGGTACGAGGGGCCGACGCTCTATTTTTGCACACAGTTAGATATACGGGATTCCGGATTTCCGAAAAGACTCATTGGTTCTTAGTGTAAAGGACCGATACATGCGAGACTACTTTTCCTGGCAAGGACCAGTACTTGACCTCTAGTTGAGTGGGAGACACTTAAAGCACCTAAGACAAATCCAGTGCCCGGACCGGAATATTCCCCCAATACCTCTGGATTGACAGTCCAGCGTGTTAACCACCGGGCCATTCAGTATTGTGAGGTCCAAATAACATTTTATAACTATATTCTTTTCATCATTTTTATAATGTTATTAACCAATCATTCTTTATCATAAAAACTTGGCGCCAATGTCACACAGAGAAAAGGGTTGCATCCAGTTCGGGGCTCGAACCCTAGATCTCTGGCTTTCAGAGAGAGAGTACTCTATCGACTGAGCTTACTGGGCAGCTCATATGCACTCTCTCAAATTGTGTTTAAGTTCGACAGGCGTCATTATTAACCAAACACATGTATAACAAAACACCGGTTTCAATTCCGTGAGAATTGGTTCCACTTTCGCGGTAGAACAATGTGGCGCCGTGTAATAATTAAAACGGATTGGTAAGAAGAAGAAACCTCCAAAGTCCATAAGGATTTATCGAATAATACAAATTCACAACATTTGCTTACAGGGGATGAATCATATATCCGGGCTCCTTACTTTCAGAATCCATATAGTATTTGAAGAGTCATATTTGAGAAATTTCGCTAGTTTACACCGGACTCCAATCTCAAATACAAATCGTATCCCAATCATCAATTTTCCAAAACCAAAGGCTATGAAGTGAGCTATTTATAAACAGATCATCGTGTGATGATTAGGACAAAGTCGGCAGAATAATTGAAAACCCGTATGTTATTGATTCATAGATTCTGGTGACTTCTATTTTTCTTTCATGAAAATGATCCGATTTTATAATAAATAAAGAAAAACTGCGACGTCTTTGGACTACATGACTAGTTGAATCAGTTTAGCTTCTTACTGTTCACAAGATATTTAACAAAAATAAATGAAAAATAGGTTAGTGGTGCAACAATCAGTCACTTATGACAAGTGTGAACAGGAAAAGACCGGTTTATGAAGTTACCAAGCATCTGACTGACCTAATTATATTGGTAATTTGACGAAACCTTCGACTGGAAGAGTATTTATATCTTACCTTTTAAGTCCACATTAGATACAACGTTAAGATGTTTCCAGTACAAGCTTTTAAAAAGAATTCTACCTACAAACGAACTATTATTAAGTTTTAAAATGAAATCTTCGAATTTATGCGATTTTTGTGCAAGTAATGTAGAAACATTAGAACATCTGTTTTGGGAATGCTCACACACACACACTTGTTATGGAATGAAATTATAACCTTTTTGGAAAGAAATTAGGTAAAAGTGAAGATACAAAAAAAAATATGATTTTTCTTGGCATATCAAAACATATCACAGATATTAATACATTAAATTACAATATAATACTTGTCCATGAATACATATTTAAAAAGAAATACGCCAATCGAATACCAACGAGTAATATGTATATTAATTACTTTAATAAAATATTAAAATGTAGATCAAAAGATAGCCCTTTTAAAAGACCAGTCAGAACATTTTAATGGAAAATGGAAAAAATCTTAAACCATTGTTAATTTCTAAATCATTAGACCTTACCTTATTTTATCGAGCCTTAGTCCAAGATACATAAACTCGCTCAGTCTCTCTCTCTCTCTCTCTCTCTCTCTCTCTCTCTCTCTCTCTCTCTCTCTCTCTCTCTCTCTCTCTCTCTCTCTCTCTCTCTCTCTCTCTCTCTCTCTCTCTCTCTCTCTCTCTCTCTTTATAAAATTGAATAAACAGCATTATATGCACCAATACATAGATGGCTCAGCGCAATCAAAGTTGTTTTTTTTTATAATTTTGAACAATGATCAAACTCATCTGGTTCACTCAAAAGTTCTTGATTATATTCTAAGTATTTAACAAGGATATTTGAATTTCAAGAAAATACGCTAAGTCAAATCATTCTTTTTTTTGAGTTCAAAATTATAGCTAAGTAGATTTAGCTATAGTTATGCACCGACAATACCATACATTTAACAAAAAATGTTAGTGCAAAACTATCACTAACTTGACTTAGACATAGTTTTGCACTGATAAATAGTATAAATCATATACATGTTTCTCTCTTTTGTCCTATTTTAAAACATGTAAAATAGAAAAAAGTGTTTTTAAAGCAACTGAAATGTTCTTTATAATCAAGAAAGCCTCAAAATGGACACAATAAGCCCTGTAGGAGATATTAATCAAAGGGAACAATGTTTATTACAATGTAGTAACAGCCTCATCTGGTGTACAGAAAGAGGAGTATCTACTTCTGAATGATCTTCCAAATCAGTGTAGCAATGAAATGCTTAGTAACACCTCATTCAAGTAACAAACATAGTATGGTAGAGGCCAATGGAAATGTAGTGTTCACATCACACTGTAAGTTTGAAAACTTGATCCTGTTCTGATCAACATTTGCATCAAGTTTGGGTGACCCAGAAATTGAATTCATAACATTTGAAGCCACACATGTAGATAGTGTGTAGAATACATGTACTGATACAAGTGAAACAGATGATATTGAAGTATTTTCTGACAAATCAGAAGGCGTATATTCCTATATTCTTCAAATAATTAAAGACAAAAACGATGAGAAAATCAAAAAGATTGAAGAATAACTAGAACAATGTAGTTACGGTGATGACAGTGAACATAGTTTAATGTCTGTTCATAATGACTATGAACTTTCTACAGCTGTGTCATCTGAAGATGACATTCCATTATCTAAACTCTCAAACATCTTGAAGTCTGATACTCTCGGTTAGATTTAAAGCAAATCTCTTCTGGTATTGAATAAATGTTCTCAAAATTTGAGAAGAAAATGTTGAGTGAAACTAACTAAGAATCAAGTTTATCTAATTGCATTCTTCCAAAATGAAAAAGAATAGAAACAATAGGTGCAAACTGAATTAAGTAGAAAGGTTTATGACATTAGGAAGATTGAATCTAGTTGATAAATCAGTTTCACCAAATGAAACGGAGCTCAGTTACTGTTCTAAAGTAGAAAGGGGATCTAATGGTAAAGTAAAGACAAAACACTAATGGCCCAAGTTGAAGAAATTGTTGAGAGTGAATAACTGTGCATTGATTTTGAAAATGAAGATATAGTTGAAGTCATTAACATGGAAGACTGCAAAGTTAGTAGCTGATCAGAGTGAAATACAATTTGAAAGTCAATATGGTATGCAGGTGGATCAGGGTTTGGGCATGGCTGCAGAAATTATTGTAGAAGGGTCTTTGAAGAAGCTATGGGGGTTAGCATTACAATTGACTGGTTAGTGTCAGGATAAATGGACCAGTAGTACTTGTAATTATACCCCCGTCGAAGAAGAGGGTTATATAGGAGTCACTGTGTCGGGCAGTCTGTCTGTCTGTCTGTCGGTCGGTCGGCCGGAAGCCATATTTTGTCCGGCCTATTTCTTACAAACCACTGGGTGGAATTCAATAACATTTTACATGAAGCTTCTATACTACGAGGAGATGTGCATATCCTAAAGGGGTTACAATTGCATGATACTTTACATAGTTATGGCCCTTTTACTAATTAAGTTATGGTGTAGGTCAATGTGCTATTTAGGGGGTATTTATCATCTTCAGTGATAGTTCTAGTTTACCCAGGAAATGATGTGATATAACTGAAATATTGTTGGTAGCGGCATTAAACACCAAACAATTGAAAGTTAGGAGATGCAATATGACAAAGACAGTTTCTTTTTAAGTATTTTGCTCCACAGAAGAAGAAAGTAATAAACAGTCCAGTATCATTAGTCAGAAATGAGTTAATTCATTTATGTGGATTTTGTCATTAAATGGTACAAGACATTTTTTCTCCAAACTTTGAATATTTTTCCTCAGAAAGTTCACATAAAAAATGCCCAAATCATTATTCAAACTGTAGAGTCACACACAAAAGTACAATTATTCTGTCCATGCCTGTATTGAAAGGGCAAGTGGTCAAATTAGTGTGTACACAACCGCCCAGTGGGCCATTGTAAGAACTGCATGTCATAAAAATCCAAACCATGCTCAAGCCCCAGTCCATCCTACCGTCCGTACTGAAATTTGGCTGTTCCGGGGTCAGATCGGTGTTGGGTCCGGGATAGTCCTGGATAGTCTGTCATGGTCAGGAACACCACCCCGGCAATTTAACCTCTTTAAAATTGCCGTGGTCATCCGGGACCAGCCAGGAGGATTCATTAATTCTGGTAGT